>ML660770.1:20555046-20875127 GCA_007570785.1 Antilocapra americana
TGCCCATTTTTAGAACTCTATAGGGTGTTGTGGCACCTCATTTGGGTGGACTTACTTCAAATCTGGCCTTATCTTTTTTTTCTAGCCTTATTTTTTCTTCATCAAAATCTTTTTACCTTTTCAACAAAATCCTTTTTTACCTATTTTGCAAGCTGTCTTAAGTCATTTTAACATGGGTCATATTATAAATGAACAAGAAAAAGAAAAAACTTCATCAAAGGAATTTTTCCCAAACTGTTCAGAGTATCAAAATTTCCCTCTGTTATATTTTAATGTTTTGTAAAGAAAATGAAAATTTTTTATTAGCCAAACAAAAAGTATAATTAATATATACCTAAAGGATACAGTATTTTATTCCTCATTATAGTCTAATTATTTTTAAAGTAGTCTTTACTTCATTGTGGACTTCCCTGGTAGCTCAGTGGTAAATAACCAGCCTGCTAATGCAGGAGATGTGGGTTCAGTCTCTGGGTTGGAGAAGATACCTTGGAGAAGGAAATGGCAACCCACTCCAGGATTCTTGCCTGGGAAATCCTGAGGGCTGGGCAGGCTAGTCTACGGGGCTGCAAAAGAGTCAGACATGACTTAGCAACTAAACAACAATACCTCATTGTAGAGTCCTAAAGATTAACAATGAAAAGTTAACTATTGATTGTCTTTCTAAATCACTCCATGTATCCCTATTTGGGTTTTTGAAACAGGAAGATTTGATTGACTGCAGTCAATTTCCAAAGACAAATTATATGGCAGTTGTCTAATTTGCTATATCAATAATTATCATATTGTCTAATAATTATTTGATAACTAACATATTATATGACAGTTGAATAATTTAGAAGAATCTATTCCTTACCTTACTATTTTTTTGGGAACCTATCAATTTGATCATATATTATGGCCAAACTCTATAAATAAAGATAAAATAAATTATGTCAGAAAATGCACATTTTTTGATGTGCTTTTAAAAGAAATTCTACATAAGTTGTTTAAATAATAGCAGCTTAAATTGTTATTATATTATAATCAGTACAGTTCAATTCAGCCTCTCAGTGGTGTGCGAGTCTTTGTGATCCCATGGACTGCAGCACGCCAAGCTTCCCTTTCCATTTCCAACTCCCGGAGCTTACTCAAACTCATGTGCATCGAGTCAGTGATGCCATCCAACCATCTCATCCTCTGTCATTCCCTTCTCCTCCTGCCTTCAATCTTTCCCAGCATCAGGGTCTTTTCCAATGAGTCAATTCTTTGCATCATGTGGCCAAAGTATTGGAGTTTAAGTTTCAGAATCAGTCCTTCCAATATTCAGGACTGATTTCCTTTAGGATAGACTGGTTAGATCTCCTTGCAGAGATGTTTATATTATATTTTCAATTAAATTTGACCTTTTTCTTAATATTACAACTATTAATTTAATGAAGCTTTAATGCATTAGCAATTCTCTTAAAGAGCAATAAATATTTTTTCATAAAGAATGTAAAAATAAAATTTTTATTCCTTTCAGAAAAACTGATAGCTAATAAAGGATAATAGAACTATAATTTTAGACTCCTTAAAATATAAACTTCAGAAATGGATAAGTCCCAGATGTATCAGCATTTAAAAATCTCACCGGGGTATCATTTCCTCAATTCACTTATCTACCCATGTATCACTGGTGATTTATTGTTTTAGAATGCTCCAGAAAGGAAAACAAAACAAAGAACATTTATGACCCATTCAAGTAATGCTTTTTATCCTCTCTTTTCGTCAGATTTTTTTTTCCTTCAAATAGATTTTAAGTGAGAAGGGCTTACTTGACCTCGTTTTTCAATCCTTCAGAAGAACATGATAATTCCTCAGTAGAAACCCATCCTTCTCAGGTCTATGTGAACTCTTAAGTCCAGTCTGAACCTAGAGAAGACAAATTTTTCTTTGATATGTCTCCTCTCATGCAGTCTTGAAGTGAGAATTTAAGTGTTTGGTGGTCAGACTTACACAACACCCTGTATTACCAACCTCTCCAAACCAGCAAAGAATATAAATATGCCTTGCATTTATACTCTGATGGTGTTTTAGTCCCTAAGTCCTGTCCGACTCTTTGCAACCCCATGGACTGTAACCCACCAGGCTCCCCTGGGATTACTAGAAGTGGGTTGCCATTTCCTCTTGCAGGCAATGCATTCTGTTAAAATTTATCTGAGACCCACTAGATAATCCTTTTTTTAAAAAAAGAACTCTTTAAAAATGCCAGCATCTTAACAGGGTGTGCGTGGCAGGATGGGGGAATGGGGTACTGTGTTTCCAGATGGAAACTAATGGCTATAGGTCTTAGTCTTAATCTGGACAATATGCATCACTCCCTTTCCCCCAGGGGTGTTTATAAGAAATCCTTAATCTAATGGTTCTTCTTTTGTTTGAAATAAATAAGCATTAAAACTAAAAAAATAAAGATCTATCAATTTGGCTGATTTGAATGTAAATTACTTGCTTATTTCAGAACCATATAAATAGGGAAGTTCAAATGTAATTCCAAAATGAACTTTGCAAATATGTATTATGTGTGTGCAGTACTAAATTGCATCAGTTGCGTCTGACTCTGTGTGACCCTACCAACTGTAGCCCACCAAGATCCTCTGTCCATGAGATTCTCCAGACAAGAATACTGGAGTGGGTTGTCATGCCCTTCTCCAGGGAATCTTCCCAACTCAGGACCCAGGGGTCGAACCTGCATTGGCAGGTGGGTTTTTTTTTTTTTTTTTACCCCTGGAGCCACCTGGGGAGACCAAATATGCACTACTTGACTGAGTTTTTGGCATCAATTGGTAATTGCAATGAAGGACTCTTATGTTTTATTTCAAGTATGGAATACAGTTGAAAAGCATATTTTAAAAATTAAGAGTATGGTCTCTCTTATGTTAGTGTTACAAATATGAATTACCTACAAAATAATTATAATTATTAAAATTTAGAAGAGCCCCTCCAGTCTGTGAATTTATTATTGACCACAGTATCTCCAGTTATATGTAGTAGTGGATAAGAAGTGACAATAAGATATAGTACTGGTTGGCAGTGCTTAAGTCATCATCAGAGCAACATGAAGTGATTTATCTTGATACACTCTTGAATCGTAATAGTGGCTGCAGTGTTTATTCAGAGCAAGAGAATCTTTTCTTCAAGTGCATAATATTCTCAATATTCTCTCTGTGGAGTCAATTAATACAAATTCCACTACTAAAGGCCTCATAGAAGGAAAAAAATTACTCATATACAAGGATAAAATATTTTCCTCATCTTATTCTGAACTATAGCATATGCCTGGAATTCAGTAAAAAGAATTACAAGACACACAGAAAGTCAAGAAAAAATTATGAAGATAAAAAAGAAGCCATCAGACCAGAGTCAGCTATACAGATGTTGTAATTCTTCTTCAGAGAATCTTCCCAACCCAGGGATCAAACCGAGGTCTCCCACATTGCAGCTGGATTCTTTACCATCTGAGTCACCAAGGAAGCCCACACATAAATTTCACTGGCCCTCTATTTTTGACTGTTATGTTGAAAATTAGTATAATTAATTCCATTACTTTGTGAGTCAACAAGATAGGAAATCTGCAGATTATGTTTGACACGTGGAAAGAATAGACATGAATAAACATGAGAGTTCTCTTCTGTTATGTACAATCTAGTATCTACAAATAGTAGGTGACTTCAGAATACAGATAGAGAAGAACATATCTTGCTATTTTGGAATAAGGGAAATAGAATACTTTATACTTTGTTATTGACTGCTATGCTCTTGGAAATGTCAAGATGTTAAATTTACGAGAAATATTCAACAAAGATATGCCACTAACTATTGTTGCCATAAGTATGCAATCCATCTCCAAATTTTTGCAATGTGTTTTCCTGCTTTCATATGTTTTAAGTCGTTTTCAATTATAGGAGACTCTTTAGGTATCTATCTGTACCAATAATATAAACTTGCATCCAGCTAGTGTTTGGTAAATACTTGAAGATTATTTGCTGATTGCAAAAAACAGCTACGATAAATGCTATGTTGCAGTTTAATTTGTGGTAATAAAATATTACCATCAGGCTTCCCTAATAACTCAGTGGTAAAGAATCCGCCTGCCAATGCAGGGGACTCAGGTTGGATCCCTGATCCAGGAAGATGCACTGGAGAAGGAAATGGGAGCCCTCTCCAGTATTCTTGCCTGGGAAATCCCATGCATAAAGTCTTTCAGGCTACATCCATGGGTTCACAAAGAGTCAGACATGACTTAGTGACTAAAACAACAAAACAGATGAAATATTAAGTGTGGAGTGTATGGAATATATGGAATTCATTCAAATCCCAAATAATGTTTTGATTACTAAGGACTTGATGTCTGCTTACACACCGCTACTGATATCGCTTACATTTTAATTTGGAAAGCCAACAAATATAGACAGTTTCAGAAGTCAATTGGGTATATCTGTCTAAATTTGGGGAACAGTATTTTAGAGCTGAGTTTATCTAAATAATTAGGAGCTGATTTTAATCAGCCAATTGTATGTGGCAATTAAAATGTTTAAAGTGAAAAATACGATTTAGGAAAAAATATGTTGAAATTGAAAAGAAGTGGCTGTGGCTAGAGGCCTAGAGAGCATTAATATTTGTATAGGAGAAAGAAATGGAGTATTTCCAGCAAGAAATAGCTAAATAAAGATAATTGTAAGAATCACCAAGACATATATCAACAGATCCAAATAGAATATTGCCCCTACAGACAACATATTCTTTTTTTTTTTTGGCTAAAATTTCCTTATCCATAAGGTATAATATTAAGAGTTAGTATAAGAGTAATGTTAACAGTTATAAAGATAATTGAGACAAATATATAAATTACCCTGCACATAGCTGTTCAATAAGTTTCAGATGTTATAATCATTACTTTTTTTTTTCTTTGCCCAGTGAACAACACTGAACAGGATAGAGTACAGAGGAAATTTTAAAAAGCACCAGAGGAGCTATTAGCTTTGAACCAGAGAAAGATAACCACAACCCTTGAGATTTGAAGGAGACAGTCAAAGTTATGTTCAGATTTAGATCAAGTTAGTGAAGTGTCATGCTAGTGAGGTGGATAGTGTTTAGGCTTGACAAACTCAATATTTGTCAATAAAGTAGAAAGGTAATTTTTTTTTCATTACAATAATTGGGAGTTTAGAGAGAATTGAATGCAGCTAACTCTAATGTCAAGACGACAAAAGTTGATAAGCAGTCTTTCATGACTAACATGTTTAGAAATGTTTAAAAAACAAACTTACTTTAGTATTTAGCTGCTTTGCATGAAGTGGCAGTAGAAATTTAGTTCATGGTTGGATGCTTTCCAGTAGCACTAAGTGCAGAGGGACAGAAGAGTTTCATGAGTTATCAAAATGGTACTTTAAAAAAAAATCAAGGGTGAAGTCTGGGCTGTTTAAGAAAGGAAGTGAGGTGAATAAGAAATAGAATGGAATATATTCAGAGTGTTAAGGGATGGAGTGTTCTGTGAAGACAAAGTAAAATTCTCTTAGCTTCTACCTCTTCCACTCTTTCAAAATATATGGTATATGTACCCTTCTTCTGAAAAACCCTTCAGTGTTCAGCCTGAATAGGACAAAAAGTGAGGTTAAAGAGGGCTTGGATAGAATGGAGTACAATGAGAAGGTTAAAGGACTGGAGTAGTCTACTGAATCAAAGAAAACGCTTCCGATTTTCAAATCTTTCCATCACAGATACATTTCACATAATGTTGCTTGTATGAAAACTCCTCCAATGTTTTCCCATCAAAGCAAAGGTTTCACAGAAATTTCTAAGCTCAAATAGCTTTCATCTTTATTCTTTTGTTTTTAATTCACTTTCCTTTAAGTTCCTTACCCCTCTGTCTTCTTTGGATACATCACCCTTCTAGAGTTGTCTTATGTTCCATGCATGAACCCATTTGTTTTTGCTATTTCTCCAGTTGTTAATACCATGAATAGGGGGCTTTGGAAGGTTTATGTTCCCAATGCCTGACTCCCTACTTTAGTGTGACAATGTGACCAGAGAGAGGATGACTGAGGGCTCAGTGATGGTTTGGGGTTAATGCTGTGGCAGAGGATGAGCACAAAGTTAAAAAAAAAAAGGTAGAATGATGATTGAATAATACTGTAAACCTAGCTGTGGTTGGAGAATATAATAAGTAGTATTTATGAGAAGTAAAATTGAATTACTCAGAAAGTGTATGGTTATTTTGATGGTAGTCAAGCTGGTTCAGAGTTATTTTTAAGGACTCTTTCTAAGACTCTTTATGTTATAAGCATGAAGGCTTACCCAGTGGCTCAGCAGAAAAGAATTTACCTGCAATTCAGGAGACCAAGGTGTGATCCCTGGGTCAGAAAGATCCCCTGGAGAAGGAAATGGTTACCCACTCCAGTATTCTTGCCTGGGAAATCCCATAGACAGAGGAGCCTGGTGAGTCATGGGGTCGCAAAGAGTTGGCCATGACATAGCAACTAAACAACAAACAGTATTATAATCCACAGCCTCATGGGCCAGTATAAACGATGAAAATGATGATTACACACAAAAGAATGCACTTGAAATTTTATTTTCAGAGGGAAAGAAAAATATTTCTATAACTCGGAAAGAGTAGGGAAAGCATTTTAAATAATCATCAGCTAAGTTTGTATGAAACCACCATATAAACCCAGTATATTCAATATAAACTAACACAGAGAGTATAAATAATTCAGGAAATACTCTGTGATTTTTATTATTGATGGGCCACTCCAAACATGCTGGTTGTATGAAGTAAAGTGGTAGATATGAAACTGCAGAAGATAGATTTTCCAGTCCAACCTGAAAAGGAAAACAGAATACTATATTACCTATTGATCTATATTCAAGAAATAACATATGTGTGTATACAGAACCCACACATGCTCATTCATACTAGTTTAGCAGAGCATTTTTATGTTTTTTAAAACTTTAAAATTTATTTTGTATTGGGGTATATCTGATTAACAATGTTGTGGTAGTTTCAAGTGAACAGCAAAGGGATTCAGCCATGCATATACATGTATCCAAAATGTTATTAACTACTATTAGTTAATATTTTCTAGTGCTCAACATGATAACCTAGCACATAGTAGGATTTTAATAACTATTTGTGAAATAATTTAATGTATGAGTGAAAACTGATAGACAGTTTCTTTAATCTAACAAATAAAAGTAATATTAATATTTATATTTATTTATAAAGTGGTAAATATTTATACTTCAGCAACTGTGAAGGAACATTTAATTATTATTATTTTCTAGTTTATTATACATAAAATGTTATTGCTTCCTGCACCTAAAACCCTTATCTAATTGAAATCTAGATTTTAATAATATAAAATCATTATGCAAAATGACAATGGGCTGATATGTTAAGAAATTACTAAAATTATTAAATTCTTTAAAACTGACTTGCATTTTTGGTTTCTCTGTTTCTTTTGTCATTTTTCTATCAGTTTGATACCTTTTTTTTTTCTTTGCCATTGCTTTGCTTACCCTATTTCTAATTATCTGAAAGGACTTACTTTAGGACTCACATCTGATGCATCACTGGATCTTTTTGTAGAACCACATATTTCTGATGTCTCTAACTTAGCATCTGTCACCTTGTGTTGCCTTTCTATGACTTTGTTTAGAATAGAGCCTAATGAGGATAAGTTTGGTGCCTTATTTTTTTTCCTTCATGTCTCTCACATTATGGAACACATGATCAATTTTTTAAATATAGAATAAATATATAAATAATGATAGCAAAGGGAATAAGGCTATTTAATTAAACACAACAGAATATTCAGCTCATATTCATAAGTTTTTCTTTTTTTTCGCAGAAAATTATTTTGTGAAGTTGTCTGATCCTTTTCATCATTCAGAGAGAAAAAATGATATGACCAAGCAAATCAAGTTGGTGACAACAACCTAAAGCCAAAAACGTATTCTAAAAAAAAATCCCCAAGTTGGATTTTGGTTGTAGCTTGGCATCAGTAATGGAGTGTTTGAGCCCTAGAGCTGGAAATGTGTTGGATTCTTGGCTTTTCCTCTTTTACATGCTGATAATGAACAAATTATTTAATTTCTATGGGGCTCAGTTTCCTTATCTCAATGTGGCTAATAATATTGGCTATGTAGGTTTTTGTGAACATGAAATTTAATATAGGCAAAGGGCTTAAGATTGTGACAAGGATTGCAAGGCCTCAATAAATTACTACCACTGTTACTACTTGTTTCTCTGAAAACTACTTTGTCCCATTGCAAGACACATACAAAGAACAAGAAATCTTGAGTGAGACAGAATGCCGAGATTGGAGATGACTTACATACTGCAAGGACAATATCAAAAAAAGAAAAAATGACAACACAAAAAAGCAACATTGATATATACTTGACTGTTCATCAAGTTAAAATGTCAAAGAGAATCACTAGGAGAAGTAGGTTTTGTGTGTGTTCATCAAGTTAAAATGTCAAAGAGAATCACTAGGAGAAGAAGGTTTTGTGTGTGTTCATCAAGTTAAAATGTCAAAGAGAATCACTAGGAGAAGTAGGTTTTGTGTGTTTAAAAAAATAATGATTTTTTCCAGAGAAAATAATGCTTGTTTTAAACTAACTTGTGTAATAAAACTTTATATTGTATATCTTTCAGCAAACTGAAATTCTGGGTCTGAGCTCTAAGGTGACAAGTTAGCACCCCATTATGCTTGTGACAATTTCCACCCAGAGCTCTTGCTTCTGACTGAATTTATCATCAGCTATAGAGGACCTTCTCTATAATTATTTTCAAAAAATTATAAGATGCATGCAAATATACAGATCAGTTACATTAATGAATCCAAGAGGTATAAGAAAAATTTAAAATATTTCATAAATCAAGTATGACTTAAAGAACCTGCCTGTCAATGCAGGAGATGTAAGAGACATGGGTTTGATCTCTGGATCAGGAAGATCCCTTGGAATAGGGCATATCAACCCACTCTAGTATTCTTGCCTGGAAAATCCCATGGATAGAGGAGCCTGGTCGGCTATAGTCCATAGGGTCACACAGATTCAGAGATGACTGAAGCAATTTAACACGCATGTATATTACTTAATATTTGTCATCCTTCACACAAAAATCTCATTTATTCTTTAAATTATAAGCCTAAAGTTACTTACCATTACCAGGTAGAAGTAGGTAATTCAAGAATCTTAAAGGTATCTCTTTAAAAGAGAAAGAAATAGCATATTTTAGTTAATTGCTTATAATAACAAACAAAAAAGAATATTTACAACTCTGTGGAAATATTTAGAAAAAAATTTAGCACATTATATTCAAATTACAGATACTAAATTCTTATTTTCTCTAATTATGGAGAAGATATCTTTAAATGCTATATGTATATCCAATAAAGTAAATCATATTTTAAAAATCCATATAAATGAAGTGACTTGTCCCAAATCAAAAGTTGATTTATTTCAGGTCTTCTGAATTCCAATCCTATATTTTTAAATTAAATTATTGGTTCTATAGGTTCAATTTCCTGCCTTTTCCCTTATTCATTATGTTAAAATATATTTCCTCAGTCACACTTTTAAAAAAATGAAACAAAGGAGAAATGTTAACTAGAGTTTGGCCAGGCTACTTTTTGAAATTTCAGATACTTTTGTGAAATGGAGGTAATATTCTCTATGCTGACCCACCTGCAGGAAATGCTATAGAATTAACTGAAATATTATAAGCAAATACTTATGAAATTTAAATCCAGTGCAAGCACAATGTATTATGATAATTATTTTTGCTTACTGTAGCTCTATTCATCCTATATGATTATAATTCAATTTCCAGCCTAGAACATTTATTTAATTTTGTCTTAGCTTTTACTTTACAGCCTAGAATTTTATTTCCCTATTTCATTTGCCTATCTTATTTTTATTACAAAAAACAACTTGGTTTTTAAAATTAAAAATAAAAGGGAGAACTTACCACGTAGGGCATAGCATTTGTCTTAGGTTGAGTCCATGGCTTCATAGCTTTCTGATACTGATAAACAGTCTTGAGATACTGGGGCCAAGCGAATTTCTGGTAGTACTGGCTGATTTTTTTCTAGGAAAATTATAATTATTCCATTATCCCATGTGTCAGAGCACCTGGACCTAACCAAGTAAAGTTTTACTTGAATAAATTCTAAATGATACCAAACAGACTTAAACAAAGTAAAGTTTATTCATATGAAATTATATTTACTTTTATAAAATAAATGGTAGGTTTAAAAATATTCTTTGGTTATTTCAAACTCTAATGCCAAAATGCTTAAGTGGAAAAAAAGAAAAAAAAATTTTGTGTAATAAGGCAAGGGGATAATTTCTTAACAGTGTCTTAGATTGCAGCTCCTTTTCCATATGTCATGGAAATACCTTAGTCCTTAGAGTCATAGAGAATGTGTGATTGAACTCAGTAGAATCTGTGACACTAAGCCAATTGTTAATTTCTGAATGTCATTTATCTTGTAGAAGTAAATGAATTAATATATTGCCTGTCACTTATTCTGCAATTGATAAATATCCCTCTCTTCTGTATTCTATTTTGAACCATTATTATGGGTACGACTATAGATTGTTATAGAGATTAAACACAGTGGTATCTGTCTTCAGGATAATTCCCTATTTTTATAAAATGAAAAATGAGTGGGATTTTAGAATGACGGTGGGTGGATACATGGCGATAGCACAACTGATATAATAAGAGAATGTTTTTGCAATAGTTTTGATAAAATATAAGGAAGACTTATAGAAATTAGAATTTATTTTAAAAAAGTGACTTTTTTTGTTTTGCTTTGTTGTTGAGAGGATTGTGTTTTAGTGGTGTCCAAGCTGAGTCTGAGTGTGCTACAAATGTGTGTATAAAAATTTACCAGAGAATTTAGGTGATTCTTTTCTTCTTCAGTCAGTTTAGTTTTCTGTTAATAATAAAAATAAACTGCAATAAATACAAAAGCAAATATTAGAGGATAACATGTAATTAATTTTGTTTGAAGGAAAATTGCTTACCTTAGTGAATACTTCTGTTGATTCCTTAAGGAAAAAAAAATGAAAATCAGCTTTATTTGAATAGCCCACCAGTAATTTTTGTCTATATCATTACAGTAGAGAAATAGAGCTAATTATTTTTAACAATTCAAGGCTAAATCACTGCTACCAAGTAACAAAGTGCTATTTTATAGAAATTTTTTATGAATTTAATGAGTTTGAATATGCATTATCAGAACATTCTCTGTGTCCATATGATAACTGACTGAAAATATGTTTTGAGTTTCCATTTACATATATTATTCATATAATGTCAAGTTCTCGTCCAGTATAGCAGATGCAAAGCAAGGGAGTAGAGGAGAGAGGGAGAGAGAGAGGGAAAACTAAAACAAGACAGGCTCTTGAGGTATGTAGCGGGTCTTGCTTATCCTTTTTGGGAAGACTATTGTTTTTTTAATAGCTGTGCCTCCGGCATGCTAAGTCATTTCAGTCATGTGTGACTCTTTGCAACCCTATGGACTGTAGCCTGCCAGACTCCTCTGTCCATGGGATACTCCAGGCAAGAATACTGGAATGGATTCCCATGCCCTCCTTCCGTCAATCTTCTCCACCCAGGGATCAAATCTGTGTTTCTTGTCTCCTGCTTTGCAGGCTGCTTCTTTAGTGCTGACGCCATCTGGGAAGCCCTTTTTAATGGGTGTGGACCCCCAAATTGAAAGAAAGGGTAAGGCATGTTCCTAAAGCTCTCAAGGAGGTTGATGTTGGACTGTGCCCCAGGCCACAAGACTGTGGGCCACAATCCACGTTTCATCCTCTCCTGGGATGTATTCCCATTGCGTTTTTCCATTTGACTCATTCTAACACAGCAAGTGTTCTTGCAACCGTGATTTACACAACCCATAACCCAATCCAGTATTCAACCCCCTAAACAACCAGAGAGACTCAGAGTAGAACTATGGTGAAGGCAATTGACAGGATGTTTATTTGGCATTTGCTTGTTTTAAAAATGCCTGTTATCAATGAATCAGGGTCCAGCTGAACATTATCAAAAGCATGGCCTGAACAGCTACTCAACCCTTTGGATATACTTCCTTTCATATCTCTAACATGACTCTGAATCTGTGCATTTTTCTTATATGTGTTTTTCTTTATTTTATTGGCTATTTTGATATGCTAAAAAAAATTAGCTATACCTAATTTGTTTAAAATAATTAACAGCAGAAAAGTGCAATAAACTAGTTGGTTATTTTAAAAGTATATTTTTTCTCACTGAATGAACTACTAGAAGCTTCTTGGAGAAATAAAAAATATAGTCAAAATTTGGGGACCAAGATAATTGAATTCTTAGCAGTAGCAGTATAATTTTACTTTTTAATTTTAATATAAATTTATTTATTTTAGTTGGAGGTTAATTACTTTACAATATTGTAGTGGTTTTGGCATACATTGACATGGATCAGTATAATTTTAATATTTGTGGCGTTTCAATTCTTTCTCATTTTACAAAAAGAATAATAGTACAATAGGTAAAAAAGAATTGAAGCAAAATATCTAGTTCAAAAATAGTAAAAATTTGATTTAAAAAAAGCAGCAATGGAAATAATATAAAACTTTTGTGATATAGAAAAGTCTTGCTCACATGGAAGGACTTAATTGAAAGAATTCAGGACAGTTGAGAGGAACAGAGTTAAGTGTTGGAGAAAAATCATATTTTTAAATAACTTACAAATATAACTCTTTTATTAAAAGCAGAATGTTTCAGATAGGCCTAATATTGATATTAGATTTTGAAAATATTAATTAAATATAGCTTCATATAGAAATTAATATCTTACCGTATCAACAGTCTTCTTTGAATTTTCCATAAAAAGTAAGAGAAGAGTTAGACATTTAATTCTCACTGTATTATCTATACATAATTTCCTTTTGACTATATTTAGAAAACCTCCTCTTTTATAAAGAATAATTCAATTTATTTTTATTGCTTTTTAAATTGCTGTTGTATCCCAAGAGTCTAACATAATGTAAAGGGTATAATGCTGCCTAAATACATATTTCTTAAGTGAATGATGAATGACATATCCCATCAATGAACCAATAAATATGTAAATATATTTTATCTGAATGGTGAGCATAACTACATTGTTTCCTGATTATATCTATGCAAATAAATAATATTTTATAATTGTAACAACATAAAAAGTAATTTCTTAACTATATTTAATGTAAATGGTTTTGACTTACTTCCTGAGAGGAGTTGGTAGATACCTTAAGAAAAGACTGAAATGATACATTTTAGTCTTACCTATGAAATTGCTATTTCTCTTTTCTCAAATATTTTATTCATTATGAAGTGGGAATAAAACTAGGAAATTTCTTATGTGATGTGAAAATGTGCTTAATTATGTGTGATGTGCAGGAAGACACTTGGATAACAGCAATTTATATGGATCTGAATGAATATGAGTTCTTATTTCAGAATAATACATTGGATTTCTCCCACTCTGTTTCTAAAATTTAAGATGTATACCAGGTCTCATGGTGTGATAGCATATTAATGGTGAGCTATAAAAAAAGAAGTAGTAATAACATTTTGACAAAGTGTACTAGCACAGATCCAATCTTTGTATCCTTCAATGTGTTCATTTTTGTTCTGCCTTGGCCAGATTTTTCTTAGGGATCTAAAGTTCCAGTTTTCCAATCAGAAAATTTTTTTCAATTTTTATATAAATCCAGATTTATTGCTTAAGCAACTACATCAAAGACTGTCTAGTACAGTGTATAATAAGTGAATAATATCTTGCTAGTTACCATATTATTACCTTTGTAGGTAAATGCCTTACCTCACTGGTGGAGAGCTGCTCTCTGTTCTATATTCAAAAAAAAAAGGGACCATGAAAACTTTCATTATTTATTCCTCATATGAGAAAACATTCCTTAAGACAGACTGTTTTATGAAAGAAAATGGTAGGGAGAACCTGGAACCTAGGTAAATTACTTCATTTCTTTATATTTTCTAAGTAAAGCAATCTTTTTGTTACATGAAATTAATGATTACTATCTCCTCTTAGAGAATTGTTTGAGAAGCCAAGCAAAATGATACAGAAGCAAACTCTTAGGGCAGGTATGTTCAATTTAAATTAAATTACTTATTTGTCATTATGGTTGCTATTGTTATTTGTTACTATACTTGAGTTATTTTTTGTTTGTGATCTGGACTATAAGAATTTTGTAATTGTTCTACTTTCTAAGTTAAAGAAAACTTAGAAAAAGTGTCTTGTTGGGGCACTTTATCTCTAGATATTTTACACATCTTTATCCTGAACTCATCCCTCACCAAAAACAAAAAGAAAAACAAATAAACGAGAAACAACATATCAAAAAGCAGCACTCACCACAGTGGGAGTAAAGGGGCCAGCATTTCTCTTAACCTGATCCCATGGGTTCATAACAATGGGACCTTGATACAGATACTGGAGGAACTGGGGAAACTTCTGATAAAACTGATTGATTTCATTCTAGAGAGAAAGAAAATCAATATTTACTCCAGTATTGAGTCTTCTCTATGTGTCAAAAGTAGATTATAGAAGAACTAAGTTTCTTAGAACTTTAATTAGATAATTTATACAACATGGCAAATTTACCTAACAAGGGTTGTTTAGTAATATAACGTTTTCTGTAACTGGGATGGAATGAGTTACATGAACGTTTGGAGAAGAAGCGGCGGTACTATGACTGTTTACTTGAAGTTATAATTTGTATGAGAAATTTACCAGTGCTTTCTGGTAGTGCTTATCGTCCACAGCAATCTTAACTTCCTGCTAAGAAAGCAAAGCACTGGCTATAAAAATACACAAAAAGAAAACAAAGCTGGGTGATATGAATTTCGTTTTATTTGAATGAAAATTAGTTACCTCTGTGGCATCCTCAGCAGATTCCTTCAGGGAAGAGAAGGAGGATTAACATAACTTGCATGATTTAGTCTTAGCATTGTACTAGAGTAGAAAGGGTAATTCATTAAGTATATTTAGAGTCCAAGCTACTACCACAGAGAAATTATAGTATTTATTAGAGAGTCAATAAATTGAAAATTCAGAGTCCTCAGTTTCAAAGTAATAACATGTGACTGAAAACATGTTTCAATTTAGAGTTTTCATCAATTCTACGTTATTTATTCATTCAACATCAAATGTTTAGGGAGCGTAGACAGGTGACAAACAAGTTTACAAAGTTGGCCTAGTGAGGTGTGGCAAACTGAATCCAGCATACCCTTTCTAGAAGGAGGCCACTGGCTCTCCATTCCAGACAAACCTGTGGCTAAGAGAAACAGTAAAGCAGGCTTCCTAGATGTTAAGTAGGAAGTCTTCAGGCTGTGCCTCAAGGCTCTGATCCAAGGCTATGGTTCTCCCTTTCCCAGACACCTTTCCCCATTGTGCTCATCGCTTGGGTATTTCTATCAATACCAAAGCATGTCTTTCTTTCTTTCCTCTGGAGTCAGATATTTGATATCTCTAGGAAAGAACACCCATGTACACCAGGGTGTAGATAGTCACTTTCCAGTCTCCCCAATACGACATTAATTTTGGGCAAATGATTTCTCCATTGCTCACCCCATTTGTGATGTTAACAACAAATTACTACACACTGCTGAAAATCTATTTTGGATGAACTTGCTATTTGATGTTAAAAGAAAATGTCTCTTACCTCACTAGATGAGCCGATAGAATATTCCTTGAGAAAAATAATATATACAATATAAATCTTGTTACCAGAAGAAATGCAAGCATTATTCTTTGCATGTTAATGTTTACTTGGGGTATGTCTCTTATTACAAACATGATCATTAGTATGATAAGTTAAAAAGGATTGAAATAAAAGCAATGCAACCAGGCTTCTTGGCTGCTTGTTTTAATCACCTTTAGCAAATAAGTGGAAGAGATAAAAATGATCATATATTTAAATGTAAGTGCCTCAAGAGAATACACAGTGATTTAGGTGGACATTACTCAAGTGGACAGAGAAAAACTGTCATCTTGAAGCAACTTATAAATCATTTTCCAGTTTATTAAAAAAGGAAATTTAAACATGTTCTCATATGCCATTACTAATTTTAGAATATTAAATATATTGGTAATATGAACCAAAAAATGTCAAAATATGTAAAAATTTCTCACCTCTTCATTTGCATTCCTTACGACTTCCTTAAAGAGAGAAGAAACATAATTAGATGCATTTCCCCACAGCATTGCTAAACTATTTTCTCCTGAATATTAAAGGAAAAATTCCTCTCTCCTAAAGAGATGCGTTAGACTGGATTTACTTTCATTGTATGAATTTTGTATAAGTTATAACAGAATTTCCTATTTGATGACAGTGGTATTTATTGTTGTTTACTGTGTTTATTGTTGTATCCCCAGTGAGGCTCATAATTATTATTGCATTCCTAGAGACTAAGAGAATGTTGAGGACATAGCTCTTGTTGAATAAAAGATTTGTCAAGTGAATGAATGAATATACAAGATAACTTTAGGCAAGGCATGGATACATTTTCTTTCTCATTTTAATAGTCATTACTTATTTTATTATGTATTGGGAAAAATACATCACTAGGCCAACTGACATGCTCTAGGAAGCAAATATATATTGTTTCTGTGATAAATTGATTGAGTCAGTTTTAAGAAAATATTGCAACAGAAAAAGAATTTAAAAAAGAATAAAATAAATTTGATAAGTTCTTCATTCTTCATAGAATCTGGGAATCAAATGTGTTAGTTGATTCATGCAAAGGTATATTTTTCTCATATAATTTAGTCATAGAATTGAGAAGACTATAATTTTGGTCTCATTGTTTAAAGATTATCTTGGTTTTCAAGTTTGATTGATTTGAAACATAGTTTCCAAAATAGGTTAATTTCAATGTAGTTCAAATACTATATTTTCTTCACATTATACTACAGATGTGAAATCAGTGTATACCTCGCAGGACGTGGAACAAAGGTTCTCCTAAAAGAAAACAAAGCCAAAAGGATATAGCATTTATTGAAATGTATTATTATAAATGTAATATTCTTGAGCATACAATTATAGTGAAGAAAATATGATTTTGTGAACAAAAGAGTGCAGAATTAAGGAAGAAAAGTAAAGATGATGAATCTTTTAACAAGAAATTCTTTCAAAGATATTTTGCTTTAACATTGTGGCTCAAAAATGGCTCTCAAATCTTTTCCCAGGATTTCTTTCATTAGTATATAGCATTTAAACAAAACAATGAAAACATCATCATTTTCACAATCGCAAACATAATTCTTTTTTTGACTGAATGAGAGAGTGATCGATGTTTGATAGAAAAGCTGTCTCATCAGTAAAAGATTAATAGACTAATCAAACTTTACCTTGCTAGGATGAATGGCCATATTCTTTTCCTGCTTATATGTCTGCAAAATCAATAAATTTATTTTATAACTTTGATTAAAGAAAGTTAAAATATATTATATTTGACTTAAGAATCTGGTACTTACATCCTGGGAGATGTTGATAGATTCCTTAGAAAAAGAAAGACAATATTACTCATTTACCTAAATTGAATTTTTTAAAAAAATTTATTTATTTACTTATTTTTTCTTTACATTATCGTGTTACTTTTGCCATACATTGACATGAATCCACCATGGGTATACATGTGTTGCCCTTTCAGAACCCCCCTCCCACCTCCCTCCCGATTCCATCTCTCTGGGTCATGCCGGTGCACCAGCCCTGGGTACCCTGTTACCTACATTGAATTCTTATTAGCTTAATAATATATTGACCTACAACCATTATCCATGGAGTAGATAACATATTAGTCTTTACCTGAATTACAGAACAAAATTAACTGAAGTTTCACTCCCTCTACATAACTATTATATTTCATATACCTAACTCATTTTGCATTGGGTTATGAATATCTGAATCAAAAACTTTCCCAAGTATCATCCACAGGGAAGAAAGAATAGGCTTTCTATTTTCTTTGTACAATTTTAAATGTTCTTTTTCATATTATTATTATCACATTTTTCCTTCTGTCTTTTTTAAAGAGGTTAAACATACCACAGGAAAACAAGAAAATGCTTAGGTGATACTGGAGGTGGCTGTGGGTATCTGTTATGTACCCATAGCTGGGAAGTCATCTAGGAAATGGCATGTAATACGGCTCCAGAAAAGCTTTAGTCCTTTTTGCAGAAACATAGAATGGATTCCTGTCACTGTACTCATAAAATATTCATCATGACTGTGAACATACATCATTAATATTGAGACATCTTCAGAAAAAAATGTACTAATCTAATCTTGGTGATTTGAATGTGTAGATTTTTGGTCTGTATCCCTCTCTCTATATCTTTTTCTTATGGTTGCACTTCCAATTTTCTCTAATTCTATAGTTCTAGACTCACTGGTGAAAATTATTTTAAAGACAGTAGTTTAGGGCATATTCTGTTTTTACTCACTGAAAAGATTTTCTGTTGATACTAAAGTGTCTTACCTCACTGGAGGAGACATGTTCTGTCTTCTATAAACAAAAGCAAATGCAGTTTTCAGTTATATGGTAGATTTAAAATGCCAAGATATCCCCCTATTTTGTTATGTTTTTTTTTTTATCATTATTCCTGTTGTTTTGATGGCAAGAGACTTTTAGAAATTTGTTTCTGGAAATGCATGATGTTTAGTTGAATTTTTTCACTATTATTATATTATTATATCCTATTATATTACCAGCAAATCATTCTGTACTTTAAACAAGTCCCTTTTATAGCTTAATGGAGTTCTTGCTTTTAGGAGGTGTTGGGTTCTTAGTTTATCCTATCACAGTTTAAAATATAATGTATGTGCACATGTGCTACATAATCTTAAAATGTTTATAATACCATGATAATTTGTTTTATTTAGTTTCTGTTAATTGCTAGAGGACAATTACTGATTTACAGAGAAGAGTAATTAAGACTAGGAGATTATAAATAACAAACAATGAAGCTTTGGTGTAAGATTGACCACTGAAGCTTATTTTATCTTATATTCACCTAACTGGAATTCTTACTGTAGCTAGGCTCTTGGTTTGGCTCTAAATTTAGGGGCTAACAGAAACTTTTCAAGACTGATGTTTGAGGTGTGGAAATGGAAAGGAAGCAAAGAACTCTGGTCAGCCTGATGATATGGTACATCTGAAAAGTGAAAGTGAATGGAAGCATCCGACTCTTTGCAACTCCCTGGACTGTTCAGTCCATGGAATTCTCCAGGCCAGAATACTGGAGTGGTTAGTCTTTCCCTTCTCCAGGGGATCTTCCCAATCCTGGTATCGAACCCAGGTTTCCAGCATTGCGGGCGGATTCTTTAACAACTGAGCCACAAGAAAAGCCCAATCTGAAGGGAGTGAGAACTGGGCATGGGGGAGAGGTGTTGGCAGCACAGGCTGCAGGGTAAGGGAAGAAGCCCACTTGCTCCTGAGGGAGCTAACAGATTGCATGCCTGTACCTTCAAAGCGCTTCATGTGAAGCATCTAGTCCTTCTTTACCATTGTATGATATGAATATTTCTATAACATTCTCACTAGAAGATGTTGCTTTGAGAAGTGAAGGGTTTACTTTGCATTAGGTTATCTGGCAAGTCATTTTCAAAGTTGTCGTTGCTTGCTGTTTAGTCTCTCAGTCGTGTCTGACTCTGCAACTCACGGCATGTAGCCTGCCAAGCTCTTCTGTTCATGGAATTCTCCAGGCAAGAAGACTGGAGTGGGTTGCCATTTCCTTCTCCATGGGATCTTCCCGACCCAGGGACGGAACTGGAATCTCCTGCATTGTAGGTGGAGTCTTTACCACTGAGCCACCTGGGAAGCCCAACTCCTAAAGTTAGCACTATTCAACACATCCTTGTTTCCTATCAAAGCATCGTTGTTGCTGAGCTACTGGAGTCAAGAGTAATGAAATTCTGACATGTGCTTGAGAGATGGTTTGCGAATCTACATTTTTTTCTGTGACTCTCCTGAATTTTAAAAGAAGTTCTTGTTATGGTTTCATGTTTCTTACTTTTAAGAAGAGATTCTTGGAGTGAAAATATTTCCCCAATAAATTCAAATGTTTATGGAAGAAAGTGTATGCTTTTTAACTTAGAACTAAAAACCTTTGCAATCCTACAAGGAGAACACTTTAGAAAGGTATTTTTGTCCATTTTCATAACTTATATAAGGCTGGGCCAAGGCCATATTTGATTATAGGTTTCAAAGTTTATGCACTTTCTCTCTAGTCCCTGTGTCTACCCCTGACATTATCCTCATAAACAAGTTACTATTCTTTTATTTACATAATATATTCTCATCAATATCTTATTATACTTACATGCTTTGCAAGGGCAATAGCCAAAAGGCAGGTGAAAACAAAGAACTTCATGTTTACTTGGTCCTGTGGAATAGATAAGAAGATAATTAATAACAGTTTTACTCTCCTTATAATCACATATTTCCTCATTAATTATGTATTAAATTATCTTCAGGTAATTAGAAAAGGGCAGTGAAGACTGATAAAAGCAGATTCATTGAGAAACACATGGATTTGAATACAATGAGTTCTTTACAAGAAGAAATTAACACAACATAATGTAAAATCTTAGTTTCTAAATTGTGGAATTCATTTGGGCATACCAAATTAGTGGCATAATTGACCCTATGTATAAATGGTTAAGTTATTTATTAATTAACCCACTTATTTAATAACTACTTGCTATGTCAGGTACTATTTCAGACATAAAGATACAGTGATGAAAAATAATGATGTTTATACTAATAATGCCATATGATTTACAATTCTTCTTAAATATTATGGAGAACCATATCAGAAATGCAAAATACAACAGAAATCATTTTAAAATCAGATTTCAGGTGAGCCAAAACATGCAGCCTGCCTTGCTTACATAAGGGGAAGAATTGGGAGGTGAAAATAACACTGTCGTGGGGACAAGAAGCTTGGTGATCCCAGCTCAGCCTGGGACAGGCTGCTGAACCTTGAGCAAGTCACTGAACATCACTGAACCTGACTTAGAATAACCACCAAATGAGATTTTTAACTAAGAAGATTTGATTTCTAAGATCCCCTTCAGCTCAATCTCTAACACTATGACCACATATAAGTCCCCAAGGTTTGCTGATTACATATGAATGCAACCTTTCCAGTGCATAAACAAAGAACTGAAAAGTGAAATAAAGTTATTCTAATGCCTTTTTGACATATAATAGTGTTTTATTCTATAGATCTACAAATTTGTAATCAATTATTTTTAAATGGCAAGATTTTATTTGACTCAAAATTGTTAAATTTGCTGGTGATCTTTGCCTGTGCAAATTTAGAGAATGTGTATGTGTGGGAATTATTCTCTGTCTTAAGATTAGCATTGCTTGATTTTGTTATTACTTTATCATTCCTACTAAAAGATCCCAGATAGTCTTGTTTCCTCTTACAGGATAATGCACATGACATTCACTTTATAAGCATTTCATAACGACAATGTTTTAAAATAAGAAGATAAATATATTAAATTTTATAATTTAAATTTTTGAAATAAGTTGATTATATATAGCCACTTACCTCAATTTTACTTAAGATATTTTTTTTCCATGGATGAAAGAAACTGGAACATGGGCAAATATTAACTAATAGTTAAAGAAATGCTTTTAGCATGTTGATAAATGAGTACCATAGAAAAGGTTGTAGTTTTGAAGCATCCACTATTGCCAGACATTGTGCTAGGTATGTTTTAAATTCTTTCTCTAGTCTGTGGAACAATTTTGCTAGGTACACGTGTCTGATTAACAGATGAAGAAACTGATCCAGGAGGTCATACACCTAATGTGCAGCACCCTAGATTTTCAAAAACCTCATTATGATTAGCTCATCCTTAAAATAAGACTGTGGCATTTCATCGTAAGATAGAGCAGTATAACAATTTCTAGCATCTATATGTTAATTTTATTGAGACACACTGAGACGGAGATAAATCAGTAGCTATGTTAACTATTGAACAATTTCTCAAAGAATCTTAAGGTACACTGACATTAGTTTCTTTAAAAATACTTTTTGGAACAATGCTATTAGGTTTTACAATATTACAAGGTACATAGAAGAGCAAAAAGATAAATTAAAATATTACCTTGTTTCCTAAAAGGAAGACAAGTAGTCCAGGCAGTGGAATTTCTCGGATGCATGAGCACAGCACTATTTATACCTTGTTCCTCCATAAGATGGTAATTCTGTGGTTTGAAATACCTGAACAGAATTTGAATTCTAAGAAGTCATGATGATTAGAATTGTTTTTCTATCCAATTTTTGTACCCCATATTCCAAGGAATGCTTCCACTCAGTTTGATGCAGAACATGATAATAGGTAATGTGGAGTTTATAATGTGTCATGATTATCTATATTTCATGTTTGTGTAACTCAGCTCTTCCACATTTTAATACTAGTTATGAGGCTCAGCTTAAGGCTTTTTTTGTTTATTTTTTGCCTAGACGTGCCACAGAGCCTTTTCTAGTCACGACCATTTTAAATAAACATCTAAAATGATATTCTGTATATGTTAATTAAAATTTCATTAATAAGTGAAAAATACATTCTTCCTATTCACTGCTTATCATTTGCCAACTATAAAAATAGGGTTAGCCATATGCAAGTCTATGTAATACACTGGGAAACTCAGCTCTCCTACTAGCTAGCAGTAACTTTTATAAGTATTTATTTTTTTAACTTTTCTCATTAGTTTCAGAATCTGTCAAATAATACTATCTATATTTAATCCAATTTATAATATTGTCTTAAGTTAAAGTCTCTCAGTTGTGTCTGACTCTTTGTAACTCCATGGACTATATAGTCCATGAAATTCTCTAGGCCAGAATACTGGAATGGGTAACCTTTTTCTTCAGGGGTTCTTCCCAACCCAGGAATCAAATCTAGGCCTCCTGCATTGCAAGCAGATTCTTTACCAGCTGAGCCACCAGGAAAGCCAATATTATAATAATTAGAAATGATTTATATGAAGTGAGTTGGTAACTACATGCTACCTACTCATTTCTGTGCCAGTTCATCTTCCATTGCTTACATAGTTATCAACAGTTTTCTAATACATCTTGTAACCTCTCATCTGTTATCTCCAAAATGCATTTTCTATTAACTTCCTCACAAATATTTCCTTTCTAAAATCAATGTAACAAGCAATTTTACTGAATCAAAATATTTCTGTGGTTTTGTATACTGTCTAGGGTAATGTTCAAGATATTTAACGTATAATTCAAGGTCATTCAAAATCTTTTCAGGAAATTTTTCTGCCCTCATTTTTCAACATGTCATATTCCATATTCACAATCTTTCCAAGGCATCATGAAATGCCCATGATCATTCTGATTGGAAATGCCTTTCTACCACATTATTTATCTTGTAAATGCCAATCTGTCCCTAAATATTTGGTTGAGATTTCAACCATCTGTAAAAAGGTCTCCCAAATCTTCAACATACTTGAACTTTTTAATATATGTGACAAATGAAATAGTTGAACAGATACTGAAGTTGAAAATGTAGTTAAGATATTTTTCTTTATTCTGTGAATAATTCTTGAGTACATGCCAGGAATTATTCTAAGCATCTAGGAGAAAGCCATAAACAAATGAAAAACCTCTGTTTTCAAGGAGCTTATATTTCAACTGGCTGAGAGAGATGATCCCATGATAAATAACACACCGTTGGTTTTATCATCACACATGGTAAGGGGAAAATTGGAGAAAGAGTAGAGGAAGTATTAATAGGGATGAGATGGTCACTCTTAGTGTGACCAAGGAATGTCTCCATGAGCAAAATAGCAAAAACTTGAAGGAAGTAAACATTTTACTGGAGATAGTTCAGGAAGAACTCATCTGCAAAGGTCCTGGTTTATGAGTCAGCTTGGCAAATTTGAAAAATATTGGATAAAGCAACATGGTTGAAAAATAGTGAATTTAGTTGAAACAAAGTCAGAGGGGAAAATGGGACCCGTAATGCAAGATTCTTCAATATTGAAAGGATTTTAAGAAAACAGTTACTCTGATTGGAAGATGCTGTCAAGTAGAAGATAATTTGGGATTATCTACTAAGAGTAGACTGAAGGGGCAAGAGAGATATATGATCAATTTGGAGCCTACTGTAATAATATAGGCATGTGATTATGTCAGCAAATAGAACAGTGAGAAATGGTATCATTCCAAATATACTTTGAAACGTAGAGAATGTAGAATTGAATAAATTAAAGGTAAGGTGTGAGAGAAAGGAAAAGGTCAATAATTACTCCAGATTTTTGGCTTGATCATCTAGAATAATGTAGTTACTACTTACTGGTATGGCAGATGTTGAGGGAGGATCTGGTTTGTGGGAAAATCATTAGAAGCTTAATTTTTTTCCCCTTAATTTATTTATTTGATTTTTTATTTTTAAAATTTTCCTTTATATTGGAGTTACAATGATGTGTTATTTCAGGTATATGACAATGTGATTCAGTTATACATAAACATATATTTATACTTTTAGAAGCTTAGTTTTATAAATATTAAATTTGAAATTCCAACTAGAAATTTAGGTTGAAACATAAACAGTATACAACAATACAAAATTATCTACTGGGATTGATTTCTTTAATCATTGAAAAATGATTAAAGAACAGAAAACAAAGATCTTACTATCATGATTTCAGTATTTTCTAATGCTACTGATTGTATTACATTGTCAACAAGGGTCCATCTAGTCAAGGATTTGGTTTTTCCAGTGGTCATGTATGGATGTGAGAGTTGGACTTATAAACAAAGCTGACCACCAAAGAATTGATGCTTTTGAGCTGTGGTGTTGGAGAAAACTCTTGAGAGTCCCTTGGACTGCAAGGAGATCCAACCAGTTCATCCTAAAGGAGATCAGTCCTGGGTGTTCTTCGGAAGGACTGATGTTGAAGCTGAAACTCCAATACTTTGGCCACCTGATGTGAAGACTTGACTCATTTGAAAAGACCTTGATGCTGGGAAAGATTGAGGGCAGAAGGAGAAGAGGACGATGGAGTATGAGATGGTTGGATGTCAATACCAACTCAATGGGCATGAGTTTGGGTGAACTCCAGGAGTTGGTGATGGACAGGGAGGCCTAGCATGCTCCTGTTCATGGGGTCACAAAGAGTCGGACACGACTGAGTGACTGAACTGAACTGAACCGATGTACAGTCAAAATGAGAACATAAATAAAAAGAAGCTCTTACCATACTTAGAAATAAAAAGCCTGGAGTAGATAAGTTCTGTAGGATATAAATAAACAGAAAGAAAGAAAGGAAATTCTAAAATACTGGAAGTCCTATATTATCTCAATGGGCATATATATGTTGTCATATGATAAATACATTGCAATGATTATATCAATAGTTCATCAAGACATTTACTTATATACAGAAATGTCATTAAGTATAAGAACCAGGTAGTTCCAGAAAGAAGATAACATATGGAGGGAGTTTGTGCAAAGTTGAAGGAACAGAGAGTTAGGTCATACATAAGTAATCAAACAGGCCAACAACCCTGAGGAAGGAAACAGAACTTGAATGCAGATTAATAAGAGCTAAAAATAATTCAAGATATGTTATCTTATAAATGTTACTAGCTGATTAGTGAATATTGGCTCATTGGAAATAACGTGGAAAATTTAAGTAATTTCTAAGTCTAAAACAAAGTGGTCTCTGGCAGAAAAAACACTAGCAATGTGAGCTGTGAGGAATGACATGAGAAATGTATCTAATTATTTTTTCTAAAAAAAAAGTTTAATTCAATATATTTTTAATATGCTTTGAGAAATCTATGAATGAAATCTTATGGAAACTCAAAACATATTTTAATATATTTATCTGTATGTTTATTGTCAAAATATTACTTTATTATGCAGAAAAATCCCTTTTAAACTAAATGTCTCCTATATATTGGAAGAACTGTATGCATGTGTTCAGTTCAGTTCAGTCACTCAGTCATGTCCGACTCTTTGTGACCCCATGAATCGCAGTATGCCAGGCCTCCTTGTCCATCACCAACTCCTGGAGTCTACCCAAACCCATGTCCATTGAGTCAGTGAGGCCATCCAGCCATCTTGTCCTCTGTCATCCCCTTCTCCTCCTGCCCCCAATCCTTCTAAGCATTAGGGTCTTTGCCAATGAGTCAACTCTTTGCATGAGGTGGCCAAAGTATTGGAGTTTCAGCTTCAACATCAGTCCTTCCAATGAACACCCAGGACTGATCTCCTTTAGGATGGACTGGTTGGATCTCCTTGTAGTCCAAGGGACTCTCAAGAGTCTTCTCCAACACCACACTTCAAAAGTATCAATTCTTTGGTGCTCAGCTTTCTTCACCATCCAACTCTCACATCCACACATGACTATTGGAAAATGTATAACACAGGCATAATATAATGCCTGGAAAGCCTATATACAAATTTCAAAATCCTGTTACCTCTGAGGAGGGATGGATGGGAGAGAAATTGAGTGGCAACAATGAAGCTTCAGTTGAAGCGATAGAAATTTGTTTCTATTCATGAACTAAAGTCTTTTAATAAAGTATTATTTGTGTGTGATGAAATGCATATGTTTTAACTGTGTATGTGTATCATTTACCAGGATCGAAGTGTGTTACTTTCAATCACCCCATGAAGTTTCCTCCTGCCCTGTCCCACTTGATCATCTCTCCCAGAAACTGTCACTTATCTGAAATAATTAATAATTCATTTTTTTCTGTTTTCATTTGTATGTAATCATAGAGCATATAATGTATGATATCTAGCTTCTGTCTCATGGCATAATGTTTTTGAGATTTATCTATGTTGTTGCAATTATTGCTGAGTCATCTGTTATAAAAATGTAGTATGCACTTTGTCTATGCCTCTCCTGTTGAAAGACACCCTGGCTGTTTCTAGTTTGGGACTATCATGACTAAAGATATTATAATATTTTTTGTGCAAGGATCTCTGAAGACAATTTTTTTTGTCTCAGGTAAGACAGAGAAGTGGTATAACTTTATCGTATGGTAGATGCACATTGAATATTTTCATAGCATGTCAGACAGTTACTTAAGTTAAAATTACTATAATCACTGTGTCACTATCATGATTAAACATACAATTGATACAGATCATTGGAAAATTTGTCTATCGAACAAATATTTCTATTTAAAGACATTATGAAACTGGTCATGCACATAGGTTAAAATAAAGATATTTCCCAGTTACAAAGAACAAATTTTCTAAATTCAAATATTTGCTTGGCTGATAGGCTCAATAAACTATTTCATTTTTCATCTTTTCTGTTATCTGTCCCCTTTCTTTTCTGTGACATAAGAGGTGGTAAATGAGAGTTTCGTAACTTATTTGTAATTTTAAACTCAGAATAGAGCATATGTTAGCATTTGGAGAACAGTCACTAATCTTGTCTGACTTTCCCAGTAACTAGATACACGGTATATTCAAGGTGGAATGTTCTCTAATTTTACCAGAAGAGGAAGAGAGATTCAAGGAAGTCTTATTATGGGCATAAAGACACAGTTGGACTCAATTCCAGTGATTTTTGTATTCAAGAGTACTCTGTTCTGTTACCCCACTTCTTTATCAAGCAATCTTTTTCAATTTTGATTTTGAGCCCAATACATCTCAGTATGTGTGTACGAAAGTATATTTTTTCACCAGAAAATTTTGTGATCTAACTTGAGCAAGATATTTATGTGAAAAAATTTAGTAGACAACATAGGGGTTAGTAAAATGTAACTTAGACCACAAATGTATTAGATGTTTTAATGTAGTTAATACAAATTTGATCCCATCAATGTAGTTAAGAATTTATCTTCTCAATTTTGTTATGTACTTATATGAGGACCCCTTGTCAACCAGCAGAAGAAGAATAAAGATAGTAAATAGAACTTGATTTTATTTGAATCCTAATAAAGTATATATAATAATATATATAGTAGTAATTCATTCATTCCTGGTCAAACTTGTATGGCTCATACTATGTGCTAAAGAATTGTGATGCTAGCGATATACAGAAAATTAAGATTATATTCCCTGATTTCAGGAACATATTTTTCTAATAAACTCATACTAGATAAGTTAACCAAAATGATGCAGTGGGAGTATACTCAAAATGTTATGAGAATATGGAAAATGTTCATATCAACCAAATCAGATAACCAGAGATATCTAGGAAAAGATCAGAGTAAATGGAGCGCTATGTCCTACAATATGAGGGGAGTCACAGAAGGAAGAAGGTAAGCAAAAGGAAGTGTCAGAAGCCTAACCAGACAGGAAAAGGAGAGAGAGGGTAGCCAAATGAGGAGCAAAAATTTTGAGTTCAAGAGAAAGATAAGCAAGAATTGAGGGTCAAGTTTTCTGGGAGGCTAACCATTTTATGTCTCCTGTTAGGGGGCTGAGAGTGGCATGGAAGACTCTTCAGCAGCATGAGAAGTGGAAAGTGCGGCATTTTGTATTAATTATTGAACAATTATTACAGAGGAAGATTAACAGTGGAGTAAAATAGCAGACAGCATTGCCATTTATGGGGGTGTGTGAAAGAAAGGAGTACAATTATCAGGGCTGATTTGTCGAAAATGGCACTGATGATGTTGATTAGGGAACAGATTGAAGAAATGTTTAAAAGAATAAATGACTATTAAACAACCAATCAAAAATGCAGGATGTTTTGTGTGTCTGCTATGAGAGATGAAATTGGAGAAAATGATTAAATTGTTCCAAAATTCTAGTAAAAAGAAAGTAAGAGCTTAATCTGACACTACTTGCTATAATCCCCTCTCTCAATTGTATGCAAGTGAATTCAGAGCCAGCAAGTTAAATATGAACTATATTTGAATTATACACCTAAAAATTAAAATATGTTGTGAGGAATATTTAATAATTAAATAATTTATAAAATTCATATTTTACCTAATTGAAAAATGTAAAAGAAATAATAGATTTCTCTTGAACTTTTTCTCTCAAGAATGATACAATACTACACAACCATATTGCACCTGAAAAGTAAAGAGCACATTTCTGCTAAAAAAATTTTATCATCAAAGATATGAATTAATATAGTGACTTCTATGTTGTTTTTTTGTTGCTGTTCAGTCACTGTGTCATGTCAGACTCTTTTGTGACCCCACTGAGCCACCAGGGAAGCCCACTATGTTGTTTTACTTGCTTTTTGTCTGTGTTTCTCTTATTTATTCATATCAAGAACATTAGATGTTATTAAAAATGTGAAGTATTTAGAGTATCTTAATGAAGTTTTTCCAACATGCAGGCACTGTACAGATCTTTAAATCATGTCATGATATAGGAAAAGATGCAATCACATTTTTTATTTTGCTCTAGTATTATGTTAAAATTAGAATAGAAAAGAGGTCCAGAGAAAGTGATCTTTCTCTGCTAAAAAATACTATTTGTTAACTTTGGAAAAACAAATTCAAAGGTTACATTTAAAAGCTTTTAAACATTAAAATTTCCTTCTTTTTCAACAATTGAGATAGTAAGTGAAATGATTGAATAAAATAGGAATGAATCAGTGATGTGAGCATTATTTATGCAAAATAATGTTTTTAATGATGGAAATAAAAATGTAAAGAGTAGACAAAGTTAGATATGAGAATAAAATAATATAGCAAAGTTCATGTCAACCTTAAAAACAAAATAATTTTGCAAAACCACCATGTTATTAGCAGACAGAAATAATGCATAAATTCTGAATTTATCCTGAGGTTAAAATATAATTAATTTTAGTGAGTATATATTAGACTTTCAGACAATAAATAAGGTTCTAAGTTCTCAAACAATAAGCTAGTAACATCCTCTTTATTGGGACTGTATTTTTTCTTTGGATCATAGAGAAGTACATATGTTTGAGATAGCTAGATAATTAAAATAATTTTAGAATTTTGATTTCTAAGTATTGTAACTATGGAGAGTCTTTCTAAATAACTGTTGGAATAAGTCTGAGTTTTAAATGTTACATTGCTAAGTCACATGCAAGATTTATTCTAACATGTTTGATTACATTTTTCTTTCTTCCTTCCCTTTGTATCTCTCTTTTTTCTTCCTTGCATCTTTCCTCCTTCCTACCTACCCTTCTTTTCTTCTTTCTTTTATTTTTCCTTATTCTTTGAAAAAAGATATTAAGATGGTTGGATGGCATCACTGACTCAATGAACATGAGTTTGAACAAGCTCTGGGAGTTGGTGATGGACAGGGAGGCCTGGCGTGCTGCAGTTCATGGGGTCACAAAGAGTCGGCCACGACTGCGTGACTAAACTGAACTGGGCATTTAACCAAACATGAATGTTGTTGTCATGAGAAGACAGAAACCCAGCAGTAGAAGTTGAATTTGTGAAAACAGATACATAGACTGAAGTTATACATTTACAACCTAAGAAATGCCAAGGGTGGATAACAAATGTCAGAATCAGAAAAACCACAAAGACAATTATACTCTACATCCATCAGAACTCTGTCATATATACTGTGAAGACATAAATTATTGTAACTTTAGCCACCAGCTTTGTTACTTTGTTATTACAGCCCAAGGAAATAAATAAAATGGGATATCCAGTATTTGCTTGATAGATCAATTTATTCCTATGGCAAGTTTTTTTTTTAATTTTTGAAATACTTTAACATAGAGAAGAAAGTAGAACACAATCAGTTCAGAGAATATCACTACTACTGTTTAGAAATATTAACATGATCTCAGGAGTGCCTTGTGCATGTAACACTATTTGATTGCATCTTCTTTTTTGCTTTCTTTCTTTGAAAGCAGGAAGAATATGGATACAGCAGGAAGGCAGGAAGAATCTTCCTGAGTACAAAGCAAATACTTCTTCTCACCAAGCCTGTAGATAAAGAGAAAACATTCTTTTTATTAACTTAGAATTTCAAATGAAATCATGGCTAATAGCATTATTCTTACTTGTTTTCAAATTATATCCATATACATTCCTGTGTGTCTGACCAAGTGTTCACAACTGCCCATTTGTTACCACTGCTTTGTGTCCGCCAAATATTAGACAGACTTCTCTCTCCTGGTGCCCTGACCTCTGCTTGCTCTTAGGCCTGGACAAGCACTAAAAAGTGGAATATGCTCCCTCACCAGCTTATTCTGAGATTCGGCTGACCACAGTAAACATTTTTTTCTGTCAAACTCTACTAGACATTTACCCTTTAGACCAACTTCCCTTTAAAGACTCTGCTAGTCTCTGCTTAATCTTTTTTTACCCTAATTTTGGATTTGTCTTGATTTGACTTGATCAATGATCCTTGACCCAAAATTATGCCTATGTAAATTCATTTCTATATAAAAGATTAATTAAAATCATTTCAAAATGGTTCTGCAATTGGATTCCAAATTAAATCACTGCTGAAACTATCTCTCTTTCTTAGTTCAAGCTCTTATTTCTCACAATTATTTTGATAGTTTTGCAATGAACTTAATTTTCTGTTTATACTCCCTCTCAACTTGCCAAACTCCCCATATATAATATGCCTACATAAGCCATCCATTCTTACCACTCCTTCATCACATGATATTTTAGCTGATGATTATTTCCATTTATGGCCATATTAAACCAGATCTGGGCTGAATGAAGCACAAGCTGGAATCAAGATTGCTGGAAGAAATATCAATAACCTCAGATATGCAGACGACACCACCCTTATGGCAGAAAGTGAAGAAGAGCTTGATGAAAGTGAAGCAGGAGAGTGAAAAAGTTGGCTTAAAGCTCAACATTCAGAAAACAAAAATAATAGCATCCGGGCCCATCACTTCATGGCAAATATATCGAGAAACAGTGGAAACACTGGCAAACTTTGATTTTCTGGGCTCCAAAATCACTGCATATCATGACTGCAGCCATGAAATAAAAAGATGCTTACTCCTTGGAAGAAAAGTTATGACCAACCTAGATAGCATATTGAAGAGCAGAGACATTACTTTGCAAAAAAGGTCCGTCTAGTCTGCATAGTTTTCTTCTGCATAGAAAAAAAGGCTATGGTTTTTGCAGTAGTCATGTACGGATGTGAGAGTTGGACTATAAAGAAAGCTGAGTGCCGAAGAACAGATGCTTTTGAACTGTGCTGCTGGAGAAGACTCTTGAGAGTCCCTTGGACTGCAAGGAGATCCAACCAGTCCATCCTAAAGGAGATCAGTCCTGAGTGTTCATTGGAAGGACTTATGTTGAAGCTGAAACTGCAATACTTTGGCCATCTGATATGAAGAGCTGATTCATTGGAAAAGACCCTGATGCTGGGAAGGATTGAGGGCAGGAGGAGAAGGGGATGACCAAGAATGAGATGATTGGATGGCATTATTCACTCAATGGGCATGATTTTGAGTAAACTCCAGAAACTGGTAATGGACAGGGAAGGCCTGGAGTGTTGCAGTCCGTTGGAGGCACAAAGAGTCGGACACGACTGAGCGACTGGACTGAAGCTGTCTAGTGCAGGGACTCTGGCTTAATGCTTGTTATATCCTCAGTGGCTATCTCAGTGAATGCCTATGGGTGGTCTAAAAATACCTGTTGAATGAATGAATGCAAATCTCATTTGGATCCTTTCCTAAAATAGTAACAGAGGAACAGTATTTTCAATTGTTCTCATCCAAAAATTAAAAGAGCTCCTTTGTTTCCATGTCTTCAAGCCTCATTTTCACTTTCATTTTTCCTGATACTTCATGGATTTCAGAAATATCAAATGACTATTGATAAATTCAGAGAATGATTTCTATCATATTTTATTCCCTGAACTTCTCACATAAGAAAAACTTATGTGTCAGTTTGAATTTTAGTCCACTTGGACTCTCAATGTGAATGCTATTCTTGTTCAAACTGAACAAAGCTAAAGTATCTCCTTTAGCATCTTCTACATTAACAGAGCAAACATTCATAAAGCAAAATCTCTTGGAGGAAACAGCAACAACCAAGAAACATAAAAATAACATTAGCATCATGTGTCTTTACTGAAAGTCATATTTCCTGAGAACATTTATTTGCCAATCAAATTCTGACCACTTTGTTCCATTTCATTTTTTCTCCTTCCTTGGCTTGGTCATTCATTCAATGCATTGTGAAATCTGATTGCCATTTCTTAAGGCTTCTTTATCATATTTCTTTCAAATCTTTCTTTTCCCAACTAATTTCAGTCCCCTGCCCTTCCACTTATAAACAGAGTCCATTTTACCCATGTTTTTCCTGTCAAATAATATTTTTGTTAATATTATATCTTTCCTTAATCAAAAACTTTCAGTGATTGCTTTATACCTGGAAGGACAAGTTTAGATTCTTTGTTTTGTAATTAATGGCACTAAGAAATTCAATTTGATTATATTCTTCATGCATATAAATTAATTGAAAATGTTTTGGAACTACTTCAACTATGAACTGTAGAACAATATTCTTCCATCTCCACAAATATTGCCTTACTGTGCAGTGAAATATGTAATATATTATAAAATTTGGAAATATTAATGTTGTTTTTAAATAAAAATGACTTTCTAATAGTAAATTGCAAGTATTTCAGCATCTTTTTTTAAGGAACTTTTTAGATGAGTGGTTCCTATTCTAATTGCTCCACAATATCTCCAAAGTAATATTTTTCAGACTTTTTTGAATTATGAGTTATATAGGGATCTTCTTAAAATGCAGATCCTGGTTTACTGGGTGGCTGTGACTTTAGAATGAATTTCTAATAAGCCCCAATCTGGTACCTTTGCAGTTGTTCCAAAGTTTACATTTAGAAGGAAAAGTTTTAAACAGTATGTTGATGCAGATTTAGTGGCAGAGCAACCTGTAGTCACAGTTACATAAAATTCTGTTCAAGGAAATTTGCGTATCACCTTTAAAAAGGCTCACTAGTTCTATGAGGTAATTATTACTATAATACTATTGAGTCTGATGCTAAAGTGAAGTTTAGAAAAGATTAAAGATATTTCATATGATTTTGGGGACCAGAATACAAACCCAGGTGTCCCCATACCCTGTGCTCAGTCTTTGAACCACAGGACAGATGCTTTCTTTGGAAGCATTTGGATAAATAATTGGGCTTCCCTGGTGGCTCAGATGATAAAAAATCCACCTGCAATGAGGGAGACCTGGGTTCGATCCCTGGGTAGGGAAGATCCCCTGGAGGAGGGCATGGCAAGTCACTCCAGTATTTTGGCCTAGAGAATCCCCATGGACAGGGAGCCCGGCAGGCCATGGACAGAGGATTCAATGGGGTTGCAAGAATCGGAATCAACTGAGTGACTAAGCACAGCACAGAGGAATAAGTACAGTTTAAGAGAGCTACCCCAGGCTTCACTTCTTAAACTGAGGCTGCTTTTGTTTTTAAGACTTGCTCTTGACTTTTCTTGTTTTAATTGTCACCCTTCATAATTCTGGAGAATATGAAATGTCACTAGACTTGTCTTACCTTTGTGTTCATGTCCTGTGATTACTGAGCTGCTAATACTCGACTGGAAATGGATAGTTATTTGAAGGTGGTGGATATATATAACCAGGAATAAATCCACCGTACTGGGCTGTGTAATACCTTCTCTGCATACATCAAAAGGGAGGAGAAAATTGCATAGAGTTAAGATAATGTAGGGCAAATAATTCATAATAATATCTATTAAAAACTTACATCATAAATGTGGTAGGTCCTTCTATATCATCTGTTGGATTATTTTTCAAACTTTTAGTTAGAGTTTTACTTTTTGTATAAGAAAAATATTTTAAAAATTGTAAAATAATATAGGATTTTTTTTTTGCTGTTTGTTGATGATTCTGTTGTTTTATCATACCCAGAGTCATTGATTGTGGCTCACCTCTCAAAAATGATTTAAAATCTTTTTTATGATATTAGCTGTAAACTGATTTGGTCACCCTTCTAGAGAGTAAGCATTTATTAATTCCAAATTACTGGAATTATTGCTGATCACTGTTGTATTATAATGAGCTTACTGCCTCTCAAAACCCCTAATTCTGTAATATTCACTTCTGTTAATCCAAATATCCTTCAGCCAACCTTCTGAACCTTTTTATTTGATGTCATTTTAAAATCATCTACTTGTTAAGTTAGTATACATTTTTGAGACCTATCGCATTGATAAGACATGTCTAAAAAGTGTGAGAAATCAGGGATACATTTAATGGAACAAAATGTTAAATAAATAAAATGATCTGTCTCATCATGGTCAATTTAACTTTACCTTACCATTTTATCACCCACTGTAAGAATCAGAAATTGGAAAGCTACCATTATAGACTCTATACTTCACTAAGTGTATATTATGTTCAAAAGAACATGATTCTTTAGGCAAAGTCAATTATTCATCAGACAAACATATCTGAGTTTTAAGAAATTGATTGGCTATATCAGTTGGCATTATGAGTTTCCATCTAAATGCTACTAATATTAAGGAGTTCAGGACTTTCCTCAGTGTATTATCAAGAAATAAATATATAAATAAATAAATAACAAGCACATGAACAAGTACTGCTTGTCATTCACTGTATAAATATACTTCAGAGATGAATGTGGGGCTTTCTTTTAGAATTAATACTAAGGAATAAATATGTTTGTGTTATACCATTTTCTCAGGGGAGTACTTACACGGTGTCGTGTAAACCGGGGATGGTCCTGCTAAAATAAAGAATAAATTAAAATTTTAATACATGTTTAATTATCACCTTATCCAGTGAATGAATATTCCTTACCTCTTCAGATGAATCAGCTTTCTGGGGAAAAAAAGAAAAGAAAATAGTTGGCACATTTATTTTTAAATTTTTAATTTGTTATGGGATAGAGTAGTTAACACATTTTAATTTTGCAATTCTAGATTGAGTGCAAAAATGTACTTAGCTGCCACAATTAAACAAAATGGAGGCAAAGTCTTAGATAACTGATAGAGACAACCTGTATTTTTTGTTGCTGTTTTGGTTATTGTTTACACTTTGGCTGTTGTTTACTTGCACCTTTAAAATGAGTGAATAATAGTTTGTTGCTATGTTAATTTGCTACATTCAAATAATTCACTGTGGTTTGAATTTCTTTTGGGTGTGAAATCGAGAAATATCCATTACTTTGAATAGGACAGTGACTTTGAATAGTTCATTTTGGTTTTGCTCAAGAAAAACATGTTTTTATGTGGATATGTTTAAGTACCTCAAAAGCCACTAATATTCAAGCATTAGTATGCTGGTAGAGTCTGATATTATATTTTTCTCTGCTCTTCTAAAAGTTTTACTTTCCCACAACGATCATTTTACAGAAAATAACATGATTTACAGCGATATCATAACCAATTTTGTTTTGAAACCCCTACTAGAATTTGTTCAGTATCTTGTCGTGTTGTTACTTCTTGTGTAATTTCTCAGCAATGGACATAATGAACATGAAGTGAAAGGCACAGTTAGTTTTAACAGGAGTAACAAATTTAGGGAAAATAGAAAAAGGAGGAAGACAGTGGCAGAAGGAGGAAGAGAAGGTAGAGGAGAGGGAGGAAGTGGAAAGCAATTTAGAGAAGTGAAGTTTTACCTAATGACATGTGGGAGTAAATGACAGGACAAGCTGTAAACTCATGGCATTTGTCAGAGCTACAGCTTTTAATATATAAGTGCCTTTTACCAGCTCTCAGTCCCATATTATGGGATCTTTGAAAAATTTTCTTTTTATATTATACTAATAATACTTTAGGTCTTTGTGTGTTGCGCACATGCGTGTCTTTTCAAGATATATTCTAATTCCTCATGAATTTATGAAGCTTAATTCAAAATGTTCCTATAAAACATTAAAAGATTTTTAAAGCCAGGTTCAGGTAAATGCACATATAGGTCAGAACACAAGAAATAGGAAATACTTTTAGGATACTTTTTAAGAGCTTAAGTTCAAGAGCTTAAGTTCAAAATGTCCTGGTATATCAATACTTACAATCATGGCAACCATGAGAACCATAATAAAGGCAAAGAAAAAGATCTTCATATCTGGTAGAGTCCTGTGAAAGCATATGTGAAAAATCAGTAACCCATCCACTGCTGCATTTAAAAAGCAAACATTTAGTGATCAAGCTATGCTCCACAGTCTTGTGAAACTGAGTAGAAATGCAAAGACAATTGAATCATATTGCCTGACATCATGGACTGTAGAGACAAGTAGGCATCTTGATAAGCAAAAAGAAGTACTGTGATGTTAAATACTAAAGCGCTGTAAACACACAGCAAGTGAACATGTTAGACCTAGAGAATGGAGGTATTGAAGAAAATAAAATGATAAGACTTGGACTTCTGCCATGGTCCAGTGGTTTAAAATCTGCCTGCCAATTCAGAGGTAATGGGCTTGACTCCTGGTCAGGAGAATTCCACAAACTGCAAGGCAAATAAGTCCATTCACCACAGCTACTGATCTTGTGCCCTAGATCCCATGCTCTGCAACAGAAGACACTTCAAAGAGAAGCAACTCCAGAACTAGAGACTAAGCCCTGCTCCCCACAACTATAGAATGCCTGGGTACAGCAAGGAAAACCTAGCACAGCCAAAAATTTTTTAAAAAGAAAAAGATAAAACTTGTGTTACATTATATTGGGTTAATGAGTAAGTAAAGACAAGTCTTTGTGGACTACAAAGAAAAAAAAAAAAGAAAGACAATGAACATAAATAGTTCATCCTGTAACAAGGACAGAAAAAGGAGACAGGCTGACCATTTAGACTTCTGTGAAATGATAGAGAATTTACATAATGATGGTATGGATCATTAGTAAGGTGGAATTTAAGATGTATTCAGAAGGTAGAATGACATGCTACAGGGATTGGTTTTGAAGCAGAATTAGAGAAAATGAGTCAGGTTTCTGGCTTGAAAACTGTAGATGATGTAATCTTGGTATTAGAAAATTAATGATGCTGGGGAGAGAAAAATCAAATAAAAATGTTTTAGGAAAAAATTCTAGTTATTTTGAAACTGAATTAATAAAATGATTTAACCTTCTAATAACTTTATTGAATACAAGTAAACTTAATTGGGAAACTTTAATATGTTTTTGTAACTTTTTATCTGCAATGAACCCAGTACTGTTGCTGTTGAAAAGAAGTAATGTAGATTTTTTCTAAATTATTGACATTAAATTTAAAAATATTCCTTATATATAAGGTGAATAATGAGTAAATTTTAAAATAATTTTTAGTCATCAGTTTGATAGAACATCACAGCAACATCTTTAAGGAAAGAAACTACTCTTAGGATAAATAACTATAAATCTCTCATATATAAATTAGAAATTGTAACTGAAGATATTTCCACTTTCCTGTGTTTACTGATTGTGTCTCCTTGATTTAAGCCCTGAATATCAGACAAATTACAAAAATTATATATTTCTTGGTCAAGCTTTTCAATCATTTACTATTACACTAAATATTCAGTGAAGTTATGACACAAAAAGATGCAGTTTTAGTGTTGTTTATCCCTGAATTTTATAGAAAGTAGATAATTGAGAGAAATGACAGAAACTGATCTTGAGAGATGGGTAGACAGAATAATTTAAGGACTTTAAGAAAATCCTTCTTAAAATATACAACGATAAAGCTTGTGTAGGTTCAGAAAAACAGAATATATGTTGATGATGAAAAGGCAATGGGAAGCTTGGAAATGATCTGTGATTGGAAAAAAGTAACCTTGAAAAAGACTCCTTAAATTTAAAAGAATGCATATGTTTCCAGAAATAGAGATAATGCTATTTGAGATAATTTTTCTGTAAAACAAGCTACACTTTAGGCTAAAGGTAAACATGTTAATGAAAAAGAGATCACATATTTAGTCAAGGAGAAATAGGCTTCTAAGACGTATCAGAGGCAGAGAAGATGGAGCTCATGTCTTCCGTTTTCCACCTCAATCACCTTGTGCAGGTGTTTGCTGTCAGTTCACAGGCACTGAAATCCTGAAATCACTTTTAGATCCTGACAGAGGGTTATCATTTCTTTAAAACTGTTTAAAACTACCAACAGATAATATATAATTAATAAAATATTTCAACTCATTCTGCTGAGCAAAAGATTAGAATAAAACATCATATTAGATTATATATGAACATACCTTTCACCCAAGATGAGACTCAGGAGTCAGAGAAGCTGAAATTCTGAAGCTTGAAAAGAGGATGCCTTTTGCTGGAGAACTGTTGTATTTAAATACACTTGAAATTTTCCATTTGTCATTTTAAATCATGTCAATTGTCAAATAATATCATAGAACAGAAGATAGTGCCCAAAACCTGTCTTCACAGATACTAAAAATAAAGTTAATAGGGTGACTTTTACAATAGAAGATTGTGAAGCAGAAGGACCAGGAAACAAATGAATCCATCAAAAGTTAACCCTAGTATCAATGTAGGCCATATGAATGAAACAAAAGAAAAAATATGATAGAGTAAACCACATTAGAAATAAAATTAAATGGTAAAAATATTTCTATAAAGTACTAACCACTCTCACTATTTCAACAAGTGCATTTTTGAGATGGAGCAAGTCTATGACAAAAATACTTCATCTAATGAAAAATTTACGTTCTCTAAGATATAGTGCTATCATAATAAATTCAAGTCATTATTTATTTTAGATATGTTTCCTACAAATTATTAAGTGGTTCTTTTATCTTATTCTAATATATTTCAATCAAATGCTAAACATTTATTAGAAAAATTTGATAATCCTTTGTGTATTGCCTTGATAAAGTGATGCTTTTTCTCAAACCATGTGATCAGAGAAATTCAGTAGTATATATTTCATATAGTGACTAAATGCATATGTTAGGAATTAAATTTACCCCTTTTAATCTTTAGGGGATCATATTTCTCAGTGGAAGTCATGAGTTGACATGATTACACTAGGTGGAAGAAAATACTTAGGTCTGCCTCAGTCCCTCAGGAAATTAATACAAAATTTACCTCTTTGCTTGCTATCTGTTGGCTAGTTTAATATACTCAGAATGGGAAATCAGAAAATCATGTAAATTTTAAATAAATTTTATGCCTTATTTCACAATTACTCAGTGCATATTATAGGAGACCATCAGAATCAGCATCTTCAGAGATATTCTTGGAAATTCAGCTTCATTAGCTCTCATCAGATATATTGAATCAGGATGTTGGAAATGCACTAGGAATCCAATTTTCACACTGTCTCCAGGTTATTCTTTTTGTACAATAAAGTTGAAGAATCCAGGTTAAGTCCACTGATAAAGACATTGTTCATCTATTGAAGTGACCCTATCAATAGAAGTCATAGTTTGGGTGTTTGTAGGAAAAATTTATGTTATATAGGTGAGTGATATCATTACAAATTATTTTTATTCTCTGGAGAGTGCCTTGACATTATTCATGATTTATTAAGGCAACCAAAAAATTAAAGTCAAGTTCAAGTTCCATATTTTTTACTCTTTTCCATGATTTTTGTCTTGTAGATATATAGTTGCTTCTCAAATGAAAAATAAATTTACCTTAGTAAGTATATTTTTTTAATGGAGAAAAGATGTGTAGGGTTCAGAAACTCTTGAAGTTAGCCGGATTTTTAAAAATAAGTCTTGTTTTATCCATTTTGGAAATTTAAGTGATTTTCTTCCTTTCTTTATTCTTTCTCACTCTTCCTCACTGAATTTCTTTCCTCCACATTTTTTATTCATTGATTCATTTACGCAATGGTCCTAGACACAATTCTAGTAAATCTAAGATATTCACAGTGTAAGAAAACTAGTGTTCCAGAGGCTCTCCAAAAAATCAACAGCAAGAAACACAAACAGCCAGGTGATAATAATTGATAGATGCTCATATTCATATTTAAAATTTACAGTTAAACTTAACAAACTCATATTTTAGTTTGGGGCACCAAGATGCAGACAGTATTGCATTCATCATTATCTCCTTCAACATGATAGGAAGTGTGGGGATTAGATTAAAGGCAGGAAATTAGAATTGTGGACTCTAAACAAGGAGTAGATCTGTGTTATTATGGCTTCTTCATCCTCTAGGACAGTGGGTCATTATGGAAAATTGATGGATCAGAGGATGTCTTAATATTTCAAATTAAGACCAGAGATCTTTTGTCTACAATAAGCAAGCAACATACTGTTTGAAAATGTCAAGGTCATTCATTTTCAAAGGAAAAATCAACAAAGAGTTACTGTTGTATAACTGGTGTGACATTCAGTTGATGACATTAGAAAGCAACCTGTGAGTGAGTATTTGTAGTGATATTATTGCTGGAATGTCCTTATCCATCTTCTTCCTCTCTTCTAGTTTTTCTTCCTCCACCACATCCTGCACATCCTCCTTCATTTGTCCTTCATTGAAACCATGGTCTTCAGTCACAAAATCTGTGACTTTGTTAACTAAAAAAAAAAAAAATTATTATATTCCTATGCAAAGTACTTAAAAGAAACTATATTGCAAATGAAGAACATGAAACTGACTAACTGATAACAAAAAATCTATGGGACTTTGGGACACAAAATGACAATCTCCTATTCCAGCCCTTAGGAGGTTATGGACTGAATATTGTGCATCCCAAATCATACTGAAGCTCCTCACCTTACCATGTTATATTACTAGGTGCCTCCTCTGGAAGGAAAATAGGTAAAATGTGAGTAGAGTACTCAGCATGGAATTAGAGGTCTTATAAGAAGAAGAGACACTAGGACTTCCTCTCTCTGCACAATGTAAAGACAATGAGAGAAGGCTAAAGTCTGCAAGCCAGGAAGAGGTTCTGCACCAAGAAGCCAGCAATGCTGGCACTCTGATCTTGGGTTTCCTAGCCTCTAGATCTATGAGAAATGAATGTCTGCTGTTTAAGCAACTCAGTCTACATCATTTTGTTATAGAAACCTTAACTGAGCAAGATATTTGTAAAATAGAAATTTGAAAGGCTAGGAAAGTTATAAAGGGGCATAGAGTGAGTGGAATATGAAATTCTAAATTAGGAAGAAGTGGTTCAGATTAGAGTTTAAGATTTAGGAATAATTCTTGAAGTACAAAATGGAGCAGGGCAAAGGTTAGCAGAATTTTGCAAAGAGAATGCACTGGTAATAGCCAACACCCTCTTCCAACAAAAAAGAGGTGACTCTACACATGGACATCACCAGATGGTCAACACTAAAATCAGATTGATTACATTCTTTGCAGCCAAAGATGGAGAATCTCTATACAGTCAGCAAAAACGAGACATGGAGCTAACTGTGGCCCATATAATGAACTCCTTATGGAAAAATTCAGACTTAAATTGAAGAAAGTAAGGAAAACCACTAGGCCATTCACGTATGACCTAAATCAAACCCCTTGAGATTATACAGTGGAACTGACAAAGAGATTCAAGGGATTAGATATGATAGAGTGCCTGAAGAACTATGGCCAGAGGTTCATGACATTGCACAGGTGACAGGGATCAAGTCCATCCCCAAGAAAAATAAATGCAAAAAGGCAAAATGATTGTTGGAGGTGGCCTTGCAAATAGCTAAGAAAATAAGAGAAGTGAAAGGCAAAGGAGAATAGGAGAGAGATACCCATCTGAATGCAAAGTTCCAAAGAACAGCAATGATAGATAAGAGAGCATTCCTAAGCAAACAATGCAAACAAATAGTGGAAAGCAATAGAATGGGAAAGACTAGAGATCTCTACAAGAATATTAGAGATATCAAGGGTGCATTCCATGCAAATATGGGCACAATAAAGGACAGAAATGGTATGGATCTAACAGAAGCAGAATAGATTAAGAAGAGTGGCAGAATACACAGAAGAACTATACAAAAGAGATATTAATGATCTAGATAATCAAAGGGATGTGCACACTCATCTAGAGCCAGACATTCTGGAGTATGAAGTCAAGTAGGCCTTAGAAAGCATCACAAGGTATAAAGCTAGTGGAGGTGATGGAATTCCAGCTGAGCTATTCCAAATCCTAAAAGATAACGCTGTTAAAGTGCTGCACTCAGTATGCTAGGAAATGTGGAAAACTCCACAGTGACCACAGGACTGGAAAAGGTCAGTTTTCATTCCAATCCCAAAGAAAGGCATTGCCAAAGAATGTTCAAACTACCATACAATTGCACTCATTTCACATGATAGCAAAGTAATGCTCAAAATCTCCAAGCTAGGCTTCAACAGTACATGAACTGAGTAATCCCAGATGTTCAAACTGGATTTAGAAGAGGCAGAAGAACCAGATTTCAAATTGCCAACATCTGTTAGACCATAAATAATGCAAGAGAATTCCAGAAAAGCATCTACTTCTGCTTCATAGACTGTGCTAAAGTCTTCAGACTTTGTGGATCACAACAAACTGTGGAAAATTTTTAAAGAGATAGGAATACCAGACCACTTTACCTGCTTCCTGCAAAACCTGAATGCAGGTCAAGAAGCAACAGTTAGAACTGGACACGGAACAACGAACTGGTTCCAAATTGGGAAAGGAGTACGTCAAGGCTGTATATTATAATCCTGCTTATTCAACTTATGTGCAGAGTACATCAAGAGAAATGCCTGGCTGAATGAAACACAAGCTGGAATGAAGACTGCCAGAAGAAATGTTAATAACCTCATATATGTAGATAACACCACCCTAATGGCAGAAAGTGAAGAAGAACTAAAGAATCTCTTGATGAAAATGAAAGAGAAGAGTGAAAAAGCTGGCTTAAAACTCAGTATTCAAAAGGTTAAGATCATGGCATCTGGTCTCATCACTTCATGACAAATAGATGGGAAAACAATGGAAACAGTGACAGACTTTATTTTCCTGACCTCCAAAATCACCGCAGATGGTGACTCCAAACATGAAATTAGAAAAACGCTTGCTCCTTGTAAGAAAAGCTATGACAAACCTAGACAGTGTATTAAAAAGTAGAGACACTACTTTGCTGACAAAGGTCTGTATAGTTGAAGTTATGATTTTTCTGTAGTCATGTATGGATGTGAGATTTGGATCACAAAGAAGGTTGAGCACTGAAAATTGATGCTTTTGAACTGTGGTGTTGGAGAAGACTCTTGAGAATCCCTTGGACAGCAAGGATATCAAGCCAGTCAATCCTAAAGAAAATCAGTCCTGAATATTCATTGAGTGGACTGATGCTGACAATACTTAAGACACCTGATGCAAAGAGCAGACTCATTAGAAAAGACCCTGATGCTGGGAAAGATTGAAGGCAGGAGGAGAAGGTGGTGACAGAGCACAAAATGTTTGGATGACATCCTTGACTCAATGGCCATGAGTTTGAGCAAAGTCCGGGAGATGGAGAAGGCCAGGGAAGCCTGGCATGCTGCAGTTCTTGGGCTTGCAATGAATTGGCTATGATGAGTGATTAAACAATAAGTACAGTTTATTATAAGACACAAAACCGAAACATACATCTGAATCTCAGAAAATGTAGTTCCACATGTGAGATATGAGCAGTATTTTATAACTCAAAAGGAGAAGTGAAGGAATCAGAGATCCTGACAAATTCAGTCTTGTAAGATGATGACAAATGGAAGGAAGGCATCTTAAGGCAGAAATGTATAATGTTTAGACTGCCTTTATGTACCAATGAAATTTTTAAACTTTTAATTTTTGTTGTTTTTATATTTTTATCTACTCATCATTTGAGGGATTGTATTTTAGTTTGAATTTTTGTAAAGATTCGTAAAGGAACTTAATAGGATGCTTTTATAAGATGACTGAAATACAGAGTGATCAAATGGCAGAGTCCATCAAAATGTCAATCCCAGTATTACTCTTGACATGTGTAATATATAGGGCAAAGTAAGCTAGAGTAAATCAAGGTGTAAAAGAAATGAAATAACAAAAATGTTTCTGTAGGACATTGTTTATCTTGCTTCATAAAATGGATGGCCTGGATGGAGTAGGTTGTGGCAAAAATTACCATGTAATAAAAATGTTACCTTTGACTAATAAGTATAATAATTGGCATAATGATTTGGAGTCTTCCTTTATCACAAATATGTGATCCTCAAATTATTAAGTTGTCTTTAATTATATTGACTTTAGAATATTTTAGGGCTTAATATATATTCAAATATTCAGAAAACTTTGGTAATCTTTTAGGATTGTATACAAAGCATTCCTGTTTGTAAAATCAAATGACCATGGAGCTCAGTACTGTATGTCTCACATAATAAATATATGCATTTGTGTTGGAATTGAACTTACTTTCTTTAAGTCTTTAGGGTTTTGTATTCTTCAAGGGAAGCCATGTGATAACATGATTATAGTTGATAATAGAAATACGTAGTTATCACTAAATACCTAAGGAAATTTGTATAAAATATAACTTTTTGCTACTGGTTGGAAATCAAATGTACTAAAAGCTGAATATCATAAAATCATCTGTACATTTTAAATAAATTATATATTCTATTCCATTTTCAATCAAAACATCATATATGAGTCCATCATAATGAGCATCACCTGAGTGTTTGCTAGAAATGCAAATTCATAAGTCATACTAAAATTTTAAAAATAATATCATTACATTGTTTATCATGACTTTCTGATTTTGTGTTTTTAATCTAAATATCTAATTCTATGCTTCAAAAATTTTATATTTAAAGAACTTAACAAATGGTTAGAGGAAATATAAACTCAAGTCTCACAAATGGCTCTTAAGGAGAAAAGAAAGATCCATTTAAATTCTAATGAATGGTCCTATTTAATAATTTTTAAGGTATTAAATTTAAACCCCAAATCTGAAATGCTTAGTTTTCTCTACTACATCTGTTGGTTCTCTGTTATTTAAGAGACTCATTTACATGAAAGACATAAGCTGCTCAAAAAAGTCAAGTCAAATTGTTTGTGGCAGAACTTGGACTTCTGACTTCAAATTTTAATTTGAATAAAATGAATCATCAACTTTCTGAGTTCTGCCTTGTTATAGTTGCAATTTACCTAGGAGCTGATGATTAAATATTTAAGCTTCAAAACACTGCTTACATTGTATTAGATTTACATGCACAAACTTTTGCTTTTAAACAACAAGAAACAATAAGTGCATATGAAATTTAGAGTCCATCTACCAAATAATTTCTTCTAAAGTCATATTTCCTGTGTTATTCACAGAAAGCTCTCTGCAGTGATATACATAGGAATCACCAGACTGAAGATACTTAAAAGAGCAGCCAATATTCAATTCATGAAGCCCTTGGTACTATTAGCACACCACATACAAAAGTCAAAGTAGGGAAAAAAATAAGAACCACAATGAATGATAGAAATAGTAAACAAGGATATAAAATACTTACTGAAACTATATTTTAAATATGTAAGTAGAGGTGAGAAAGCAGGAGCATACTTGAAAAATATTCTCTCTGAAGTAAAAGCACAGTGAACGGAATTGTTAACATGTTAGAAAAAAAGATGAGGGAACTCGAAAAATTACCAAAGAATAAAAGATTAGGAAGCTTTAAAATATAGCAATGAAATGATCCAAAATCAGCGGGAGGAAAAATAAGAATGAAAATAGTATTTCAATGAACTGGTTCAATGAGAGTCTTAATATGATACACGTATGCTTCATGTAATCCATATATAATAGATATGTAATTGCGCTGAAGGTGGGGAAGAGAAAGAAGGCAACATCTGAATAAACCAATGGGAAAATATTATTCAGATATTAGGAAACTTGCAAATCATCGAACCAGAGCACAACAAATAATGACAGCAAGACCATGAAAAAAAGACTATATCAAATACATCATAGCAAATATCTTCCTAATAGTTTCTTACTTTTTGCCATTTCACTCAGATTATGAGATTTTAGTTCCCTAACTGACCAGTGATAGAACCTGATCTCAAAGCCTGCCCCAGAAGTGAAAGCTCAGACACTAGACCTCCAGGGAATTCCCCTAGCAATCATGACAAGAAAGTATCCAAAGGAAAGAGTACATGCGGTATACAGAGCAGTAAATTGATCAATGATAACTGATTTGATTTTTCAAAATAAGTCAGAAAAGGGTAGTGAATATTTTAAGAACTGAAAAGAAAATATCTGTCAAGTTCTACAACGAGTGAAAACATAATTCTACAATGAAGACAAAACAACTTTTTCAGATCACAAGCCTGAGCAACATTACTACCGTTATGCTTGCCTTAGAAGTAACATTTAATGAAAGTCTTTCAGGCAGAAGTAAAGTGACGACATGTGAGAATCTCTAGATCTTAATGGAAGGACACTGAAAATGGTAAATATGGGGATGAATAGGAAATACCTCAATTCAGTTAAGTTCAGTCGCTCAGTCGTGTCTGACTCTTTGTGACCACATAAACCGCAGCATGCCAGGTGTCCCTGTCCACTCAAACCCATGTCTGTTGAGTCAGTGATGTCATCCAGCCATCTCATCTTCTGTCATCCCCTGTTCCTCCTGCTCTCAATCTTTCTCAGCATCAGGGTCTTTAAAAGCAGTCAGGTCTTCGCATCAGGTGGTGAAGGATTGGAGTTTCAATTTCAACATCAGTCCTTTCAATGAACACCCAGGACTGATCTCCTTTAGGATGGACTGGCTGGATCTCCTTGCAGTCAAGGGACTCTCAAGAGTCTTCTCCAACACCACAGTTCAAAAGCATCAATTTTTTGGCACTCAGCTTTCTTTATAGTCCAACTCTCACATACATACATGACTACTGGAAAAACCATAGCCTTCACTAGACAGATCCTTGTTGACAAACTGATGTCTCTGCTTTTTAATATGGTGTCTAGGTTGGTCATAACTTTCCTTCTAACAAGTAAGCGTCTTTTAATTTTATGGCTACAATCATATCTGCAGTGATTTTGGAGACTGGAAAAATAAAGTCAGCCACCGTTTCCACAGTTTCCCCATCTATTTCCCATGACATGATGGGACAGGATGCCATGATCTTAGTTTACTGAATGTTGAGCTTTAAGCCAACTTTTTCACTCTCCTCTTTCACTTTCGTCAAGAGCCCATTAAGTTCTTCTTCACTTTCTGCCATAAGGGTGGTGTCATCTGCATATCTGAGGTTACTGACATTTCTCCCGGCAATCTTGATTCCAGCTTGTGCTTCTTCCAGCCCAGTGTTTCTCATGATGTACTCTGCATATAAGTTAAATAAGCAGGGTGATAATATACAGCTTTGATGTACTCCTTTTTCTATTTGGAACCAGTCTGTTGTTCCATGTCCAGTTCTAACTGTTGCTTCCTGACCAGCACACAGGTTTCTCGAGAGACAGGTCAGGTGATCTGGTATTCCTATCTCTTGAAGAATTTTCCACTGTTTATTGTGATCCACACCATCAAAGGCTTTTGGGGATTAACAGAGATACACTACTATATGTAATAGATAACCAACAAAGACTTATTCTATCGCACAGGGAACTCTTTTCAATATTTTGTAATAAGTTCTTAGGAAAAAGAATATAAAAAAGAATGAATAAAGAACAAATATAGGGTTATACATATACTCATTCTACATATATATAATATATACATCACTGAATATATTGCTGTACACCTGACACTAACTGGGTACTGTAAATCAGCTATACAATAGCTGATAAAAGAAGGAGTCAGTTTCTTCTCTAAGTACAATTAAAATTAAAGGTGAGATATTGATAAAGATTTTGATGATTTTATGCCAACTGCATGGGTTGAAATGTTTTTAGTACAGAATAGTTCAAAATTAAAATGACACTGCCTAGATGATTTTCAGCTTTTAGAATTGCCACCCCAATTTGTCACGCTTGATTTCTTTCATAATAAATTTCCCAGAAGATTATAAGATGGCATTGTGTGTCTCTCTTTATAAATGCTGACATATCAAAAAACTCTATGAATCTAGGCATCATAGGTATAGAAAAATTGTACTGAGAATCCAAATAGACATGGATGGTATCTGTTCAATTTTGTCCTATCACAAAAGATGTACTGTTGCTCTCACCTCCAATAATACAGAGTATAATTTATTCCAAAATATGGGCCACTGCACAATAATATGCTAAAAGGAGGGCCTATTAGAATAGGATAGACACTTAACCACATATGAATGTTGTATTTATGCGAACAGGGCAATACAGCAGTACAAGTTGGATTTGTGACAACAGATATAGAGACTGAAGATACATTTACCAACCAAGAAATGCCAAGGGTGGAATAGATGCCAAACTTAAAAAAATCTAAAAGCCAGTTATACTCTACATCCATCAGAACTCTGCCAAATAAACTGTGTGGACATAAATCACTGTTAATTTTAGCAATCAATTTTCTTACTTTGTTATTGCAGCTCAAAGAAATAAACACAATGGGATATCCAGTTTGTGCTTAAGGGTTAATTTATTATGTATGGTAAGTTTTTTTAAATTTTTTAAATACTTTAACATGGAGAATAAAGGAGAACACAATCAGTTAGTTCAGAGAATATCACTACTGTTTAGAAATAATAATACTTAATCTCAGAACTGCATTGTGTATGTTAACACTACTTGACTGAATCTTCTTTTTCTTCTTTCTTTCTTTCTTTGAAAGCCAGAATATAGACACCCCAGCAGGGCAGGAAGAACCTTCCTGAGTACAAAGCATATACATATTCTCTCCAAGCCTGCAGATAAAGAGAAAACATTCTTTCTATTTACTTTGAACTACAGATGAAATTATGGCTAATAACATTATGTTTATTTGTTTTCAAATTATATCCATATATATTCCTTTGTGTCTGACTTAGTGTCATAAAAGCGTATTTGTTACCACTGCTCTACTGTCTCAGTATGCTAGTCTGTCTCCTCTCCTTCACTGATGCCCGATCTCTGCTTGCCCCGAGGACTGGACAAGCACTGAAAGTGGAACATGCTCCCTTAACAGCTTATTCTGAGATTCGGTTGACCACAGTAGACACTTGTTCTGTCAGAATCTACTAGACACAAGAAACAACTCTACATGGGCATCACTAGATGGTCAATGCCCAAATCAGATTGATTATATTCTTTGCAGCTAATAATGGAGAAGCTGTATACAGTCAGCAAAAACAAGGCTGGGGGCTGACTGTGGCTCACATCATCAGTTCCGTATTGCAAAATTCAAGCTCAAATTTAAGAAAGTAGGGAAAACCACGAGATCATTCAGGGATGACCTAAATCAAATCCTTTGTGGTTATACAGTGGAGGTGATGAATAAATTCAGGAGACTCAATCTGGTAGACAGAGTGCCTGAAGAACTGTGGATGTAACATTGTACAGCATGTCATGTCCAAAACCATCTCCAAGAAAATGAAATTAAAGGTGGCAAAGTGTTTGTCTGAGGAGGCCTTACAAATAGCTAAGAAAAGAAGAGAAGCAGAAGGCAAAGGAGAATGGGAAATATGTACCCAACTGAATGCAGAATTCCAGAAAATAGCAAGAAGAAATAAGAAAGTCTTAAGTGAACAATGCAAAGAAATAGAGGAAAGCAATAGAGTGATAAAGACTAGACATTCAAAGAAAATTGGAGATACCAAGGAAATATTTCATGCAAATATAGGCACAATAAAGGACAAAACCTGTAATGACCTAACAGAAACAAGAGAGAGTAAGGAGCAGTGGCAAGAATACACAGAGAAACTACACAGAAAGGTCTTAATGACCTGAATAACCACAGTGGTGTGATCACTCACCTAGAGTCAGACACCCTGGAGCGCATAGCCAAATGGGCATTAGGAAGCATCACTACAGACAAAGCTAGTGAAGGTTACGGAATTTCAGCTGAGCTGTTTCCAATCCTAAGATGATGCTGTTAAGTACTCTACTCAATATGTCAGCAAATTTGGAAAACTCAGCAGTGGCCACAGGACTGGGAAAGCTCAGTTTTCATTCCAATCCCAAAGAAAGACAATGTGAAAGAATGTTCAAACTACTGCACATTTGCACTCATTTCACATGCTAGCAAGGTAATATTCAAAATTCTCCAATTAGTCTTCAACATTATATGAATTGAGAACTTCTAGATGTACAACCTGGATTTCGAAAAGGCAGAGGAAGCAGAGATCAAATTGCAGACATTCATTGACTTGTAGAAAAAGCAAGGGAATTCTAGAAAAAACATCTACTTCTGTTTCATTGACTGTGCTAAAGCTTTTGATTGTGTGGATCACAACAAACTGTGGAAAGTTCTTAAAGAGGTGGGAATACAAGACTACCTGACCAGCCTCCTGAGAAACCTGTGTGCAGGGCAAGAAGCAACAATTAGAACTGGAAATGGAACAAGGGATTGTCTCCAAAGTGGGAAAGAAGTGTGTCAAGGTTGTATATTGTAACTATGCTTATTTAACTTAGATGTCAAATACATCATGTGAAATGTTGGACAGGGCAGTCATTTTGTGATGTATAGAAATATAAATCACTATGTGGTGCAACTGAAACTAAACAGTGATATAGTTAAACATCAGTAGAGAAAATAATAGACCCTGGAGGGAAATGCATCAAAATACTGACAATGTTTATTGTTGGGACATATGTTTGATGGGTCATTTTACTTTATGATTTTATGATTTTATGTACTTCATTGCATTATTAACTGCAATGAGTTAATAATGATAGTAAAATTAGGGAAAGCATAATAAGTATAATAAAAAATTAAAACTAAAAACAGAAACACCAAAAATAGCAGGCATGAGCAAAAGATGAAAAGTATAACCCACAATGAAGAGAAAAATCAAGACATATAAATAGACTCAGAAGTCAGGCAAAGGATTGAATTAGAAAACAAATATATTAAAATATTTACCCTAATTGTATTCCATATGATAAGCAGAAGAAGGCATGAGTATGCTTGAAAAATACAAGGTCCAAATGAAAAGTACACTGAATGCAATTAACAGCATGATTAGGAAAAAATAAAGGAACAGACAGACTTATGGAAACAGGGGACAACAAAAATGAAGAAAAGGACAGTGCAAAAAAGTAGTGCATCAAGGAGGAGGGGACCATAAATAAACAGTTTTAATTGAGGTGAAAGAGTGAAAATTGTCCAAATATTAGGAAAACTATAAACAGTAAATCAAGAAGCTCAACAAATGAAAAGTGCTGAAAAAAAAAAACATGTTATAACCAAATTGTTTGCAAGCAGCCTTAAACAAAACATTTTTAAAAAGCCATGGAAAAGAGATTATATACAGAGCAGCAAAGATATGAATGACAACTGACTTGATTTTGCCAAATATACTAAATAGAAGGGATTGGCAACACTTTCTTTTAATCAAAAGAAAGTATCTGTCAAAAATTCTATAACCAATGAATATATATTAGTACTTCTAAAATGAACATAAAGTAACTTCTTTCAGATTCACAAAACTGAATGATTTAATGACTAACTGACCTGCCTTACCAGAAATTCAAGAAATCCTTTGGCCAGAAGTAAACTGATATTAGGCAGAAATCTGTATCTATTCAAGGGAAGCACATTGAAAATGGTAAATAGAGAGGTAAAAATGAAACGTCTCAGCCACTCATGTTTTACTCTCCAAAAGTAAAATATTTTAAAAACAAACCTAATATTAATACAATGTATATTGGGGATTTCAATGTGTACCCAATTAAAATACAAGAAAAGAACAACACTAAGGGCGGGAGGTGGGGGGCAAAGTTTCCTGTTGTAAGTTTCCCTATCATGGTGGGCTTTAAAAAAACAAAAAACAGAAGACAAGTGCCCTTGAGGCTGTGGAGAAAAGGAAGCCCTGGTGCACTCTGGAAATGCAATTCTTGTAACCCCTGGGGAAAATACAGGGGTATATCAAAAAATTAAAATTAGAGCTACTGTCTAATTTCTTCATTCTATATCTGGGTTTTTATCTGGAGGACAGGAATAAGGATCTCAAAGTGACACCTGCACCCTCATATTCTCTGGCATGCTTATATTAGCCAAGATGTGGAAACAACTTAAATCTGACTTCACAAAAGAATGGATAGAAAATATAAGATATATAGATAGCAGTGGAATGCATTACTCAGCTTTACAAAAAAGAAATCTGTCATTTGGAACAACGTGGATGGACCTGAAATTTATATGTTAAGAGAAATAAGCCAGACACAGAAAGGAAAACATTTTTCGGTACCCCTCACGTGTAGAATCTAAACTTGTCAAACTCACAGAAATATAGAATAAAGCTATGGTGCCCTGAACTGCGGGGGAGTGGAGTATAACAAGGTAATGGTCAGAAGACAGTAAGTTTCAGTCATGCAAGATAAATAAGTCTTGAATACCTACTGCATAATGTACTATCTAGAAGACAATGCTGTATTTTATCTTTAAGATTTGCTAACAGGGATCTATTGTGTGTTCTTACCACCCACAACCAGATAAAATAATAATAATCAAATAATAATAAAGGATGTGGGTGGAAATATTTCTTGATGATGGATATGTTTATGGAGTTGATGGAGGTGATACCTTCATGGGTATATACTTATCCCCAAACTCTTAATCAATTAAGTGATTTTGGTACTTTGCTATCATAGTGCTTGGACATAATACAACAGGATACCCAGTATATACTTGATAGATCAATTTATTAAGCATGGTAGGTTTAAAATTTTTTCAAAATATTTAAACAGAGAAAAGAAAGTAGAAACAAATTACATAGTTCAGAGAATATCATTATGTTTTAAAATATTGGTATTTGATTCCAAGTGTGTGTTGTGAAACTACTTGATTGATTTTTTTTCTTTGTTTTATTCATTTGAAAGATGGGTTTTCAACACAACAGGAAGAGTAGAAAAAATCATGGTGAAAATCTGTGGATAAAGAGAAAGCACTGTATTAAATTTTAACTACAGATACAGTCATTAATAATACCATTATGCTTTTTTATTTTTGAGTTATATTAATGTACACTCGGTTGTGCCTGACCAAGTGCTCACAATGGCCCATTTGTTATCCCTTCCCTTCCTGCCTTCCAAGGTGCCCTGATATCTGCTTGCCCTCAACTGTGGAAAGGCACTGAATGGAGAAATGTGTCCTCTTATCAAATTATCATGAGTATCAGCTGACCAGAGTGGACACTTTTTCTGTCAGACCTGACTGATCACTTCCTTCTGGCTACTCAACTTCCTGTAAAAGTTTCTGCCAACCTTTACATTTCTCACTTTACCCTAGAAAGAAAAGTCTTTTTTCTGTTTGCTTTCTATCACCAACCTAATTCAATCCCCTCGCCCTTCTGCTTAAACATGGCTTATATACCTCATCCAAAGATATCTTTCCCAAATAGTATTTTTATTGCATCCTTCCTTTTTAAAATGTCTTTAGCTATTATCTATACCTAGGGAGTCAAGTAAATGTGTTTGTCCTGTCACTAATGACAAGAAGGAATTCAATTTGAGTGAATGTCAGTGGCATAGCAGCTAATGAAATAAAGCTCAGACATAAAAAGGAACCAGTTATGTCATTTTCAGAGATATGGATGGACCTATAGACTGTTGTGCAGAGTAAAGTAAGTCAGAAAGAGAAAAACAAATACAATATCAGTTTTGGAGGCATTTATGTGGAATCTAGAAAAATGATACAGATTATATTACTTGCAAAGCATAAACAGAGACACAGACATAAAGCACAAATGCATGGATAACAAGGGAGAAAGTAGGGGAAGGATGAATTGGAAGATTGGAATTGATGGGTACACTACGATGTGTAGAGCTCCCCTGATGGCTAAGCAAGTAAAGAATCTGACTGCAGTGCAGGAGACACAGGAGACATGGGTCCAGGCCCTGGGTCAAGAAGATCCCCTGGAGAAGGAAATGACAACTACTCCAGTATTCTTGACTGAACAATCCCATGGACAGAGGAACCTAACTGGCTACTGTCTAGTAGGACATGACTGGATGATTAAGCACAATTAATATACTATGTGTAAAATAAATAGCCAATGAGAATCTACTGTATTGCATAGGGAAGTCTACTCTGTGCTCTGTGATGATCTAAATGGCAGAGAAGTCCAAAAAAGAGTGTGTGTGTGTGTGTGTGTGTATACATATGTATGAAAAAAATACATATGTATATATATCTGTATATATATAGTTTATTTACTTTGCTGTAAAGCAGAAACTGACACAGCAGTGTAAAGAAGCTATACTCCAAAGAAAAAAGAATTATTATAATACCTATTTTGTCCACGGGAAAATTAAAGTTTAGAAAAGATTAGGAATAGTTCAAGGTTGTGAAACTGTAGTTGCCAGGAACAGTATACAACCACAGGTGTTCTGGTTAATATAGCCCACCTCTTTACCATCCTAGATAGATGTTTTATTTCTGAGACATTTTCTTTTTGAAATATTTAGGTAAATACATACAATTTAGAAGACCTACCCTAGGCTGATTTCTCAAATGGGCTGCTTTTGGTTTGATGTCTTATGTGTTTCCTTGTTTTAACTGTCATCATTGATACTTTTGGAGAATTTTAAGTGTTATTAGATCTGATTTACCTCTCTAATCATGTCCTGAAGTTACTGAGAAGCATTTTAAGGATATGGATATGCAGGAGGATAATTTAGTGGATATCGTTGATATGGCTGGTATTGCTGAAAATATCCCCTCTGTATACAAACAAAAGGAAGGAGAAAATTATAGAGAATGAGACAATGATAGTGCAAATAATTTACAACAATTAATATTGGTAGGACCTTATATACTATCTATGCGATTGTTTTTTCAAACTTTTAGATAGGTTTTACTTTTTTTAAAAAAAAGAATAATGGTTTTAAAGTACTAAAAGAACAATAATTCTTTTATATTTTTACTCTTTACCAACAATTTTGTTCTTATAATATACATGGAGCCATTGAGTATAGCCAACCACTCACAAATGGTTCAATATTACTTATATTACTACCTTCAAATTCCTACTTTGCTCATTCTTAAATCTAGGAAGGAGGAATTTACTAACTCCAGTTTAGGTGGACTTGCTACATCACAGTCTTTACTTATAAATGAGATACTGTCTCTTAAAACGCTTACATTCCTTAATATTCACTTTTGCTAGTCCAAATGTACTCCATCTCTCCTTGTGCATCTTTTTTTTTTTGAAGCTATTTGAATTTATCTACTTATTCTTACTTTATTAGTAAGAATTCTGGAGACCTATCAAACTGATATGACATGTCAAAATAATATGTGACACCAGTGATACATTTCATTAAGAGAAATGTTAAATAGATGAAATTGTCTCTCTTCTTTAACTTGATCAACTCAACATACATTAAGGACTTCAATTACCTTCCAAAAGAATCAGAAAATAGAAACTGACCACATAATATATGTTCTTTAGCAGCCTTTATGATCCTTTAGGTATATATTGTACTTAGTATAATTAAAATTTCAATATTCTTCAGAGGAAGGAAATTATTTACCAAACAAAAATAACTTTTCCTAGAAAATAGCTGGCTTTATCAGGGTGGCATTATAGGTTTCTGTGTAAACAGTAATAGTACATAAGTCTTTTGGGTCTTTACCTGGTGTATCATAAAAAGATAATTCAAAGTATACTTAAGCTAATCATTGTATAGATATATTTCAGAGATAAGTATGTATTCTCTTATAAAATAAATACTCAAAGTAGAAAATATTTTTATACTATACCACATTATTAGAGGAATACATACATGATGTTTTTTCCGTTTCCAGTGATGTTTCTATTAAGGTAAAGAACAGATTAACATTTTAATACACGTTTCATTTTCAGATATTCCAGTGAAGGAAAGTGTCTTACCTCTTCAGATGAATCAGCTCCCTGGGAAAAAAGAAAAGAAGAAAATAGTTAGCACTTTAATTTCTCATTATTAAATTGAGTGTAAACATATTTAGCTGCCACAATTCAGATTAAGCAGAGGTAAAGTTTTGGATAACTGATACACTAAAAAACATTTTTTTTGTTAGTTGAACAACATCTTTAATATGAGTGAAGAGAAAGCTTTTACTATTCTTAATTTGCTACATTCAAATAGCATTCACTCTGGAACAATTTCTTTTTTGTTGAAAGGGAGACAAATGTATCACTGTCAATTGGAGAAAGAACTGATAATTAAGGTTTAGATTTGCTCAAGTCAAATGTTTTTATATGGATATGTTCAGGTAGCTCAAAAGCTACTTACATTCATATATTATTTATGCTAATAAGGTCTGATATAAAGTTTTTTTCTGCTTCCTTCTTACTTTAAAAAATTTTTTTCTATTTTTTTTATTAAAAATAACCTGTTACTGTGATATAAATAACCAATTTGTTTTTGAAACATCTATGACAACTTGTTGGATTAACAGAAGTCATTTTATTTCTTGAAGAGTATCTCAGTAACTAGACACAAAGAATATCAAAGTGAAAGTTACCATCGCTTTCACAGAGGGAGAAACAAATTTAGAGGAAGAAGAGAGCAATTCAGAGATGTCCCTTTTGCCTAGTGACCCAAAGCAGTAAATGACACTACAGGGAAGCCCTGACATTTCGTAGATTTAGAGTTTTTAGTATTTAAATGTCTTTATCAGCACCTCAGACTCACATTTTCATGAGGTTATTTTAAAACATTAATTTTCACACTAAGATCATTACACTGCTATGTTTCTGTGTGTTTAGTGTTTGTGTATGGATGTGACATTATGTGTGTGTATATTAAAGATATATTCTAAGTCCTCAATGAATTCATGTAGTATAATTCAAGGACAATATTCATTTAAAAACATTAACATTTCTAAAGCATTGTTTAGGTAAATGCGTGTGCATGCGTGCTAAGTCACTTCAGTCATTTCTGACTCTTTGTGACCCTATGGACTGTAGCCTGCCAGGCTCCTCCATCCACGGGATTCTCTAGGCAAGAATACTGAAATGTGTTGCCATGCCCTCTTCCAGGGGATCTTCCTGACTCAGGGATTGAACTCATGTCTCTGATGTCTCCTGCACTGGCACATATAGACCAAAACACATGAAACAAGATACTCTGGCTAATTTTGAAAACATATGCTTCAAAATTCCCAGTATACTTACAATCATGGCTAGGATGAGAGCCATTATAAAGACAAAGATAAAGATCTTCATATTTGGTGGAGTCCTGTGAAAGCATATGTAAAAAATCAGTAGCGCATTCACTCTTTCATTTACACACAAAACATTTCATTTATACATCAAACTATGTTCTAAAGTCTAGTGAAACACACTAGAAATGCAAGGACAATTGAAACACATAAACACATTTCTTTACATCATGGAACTTAGACACCAGTAGGGATCTTGATAAGTAAAGGTAAGTGTTGTGATTTGGAAATACTAAAGTGCTATAAACACAACCTCAATGTTCATCGCTGCTTTGTTTACAATAGCCAGGACATGGAAGCAACCTAGATGCCCATCAACTGATGAATGGATAAGAAAGCTGTGGTACATATACACAATGGAATATTACTCAGCATTAAAAAAAAGTTCATTTGAAGCAATTCTACTCAGATGGACGAAACTGGAGCCCATTATCCAGAGTGAAGTAAGCCAGAAGCAAAAACAACAATACAGTATATTAACGCATATATATGGAATTTAGAAAGACGGTAACGAGAACCCAACATGCGAGACAGCAAAAGGAACGCAGATGTATAGAATAGACTCGTGGACTTTGTGGATGAGGGTAAGGGTGGGATGATATGGGAGAAGGGCATTGAAGTATGTTAATTGTCATGTGTCTAATCAATCGCCAGCCCAGGATTGATGCTCGCGGCTGGTACAGCGAGATTTCCCGGGGGGGGAGGGAGGAGGGAGGGGGGTTCCGGAGGGGAAGCATATGTAAACCCATGGTGATATCATGACAATGTATGGCAAAAACAATAAAAAAAAAAAAAAGAAAATGAACATCTTAAACAGACCAAGAGAATGGAGATATTTAATAAAGTAAAAACATAAGTTGTGTTACATAATATAAAGCAAGTGGGTAAGTAAAGTGTAGGTGGCTTGCAGAGAAAAAAAAATGAGAGAGCATGAAAGTGAATAGTTCAGTCTGCAAGAAGAACTAAAAAAGGTGTCAGACTTACCATTTAGATTGCTGTTATATACATATAATTACAAGAGAGGTTTAGGAGGTAGAATGACAAGCAACAATCTACTTCCCAAACCTCTCTTAAACTCTGCCTTTATGATTCCAAATATCATTTATTGAAATTGTTTCTATTTGCAAAATTATCAATAAATAGCACACATTTTATAAATGGTTTCCAATTTATTCTAGCAATCAAAAAATTGCACATGAACATTATACTATATTACCCATGAATATGTTAACTTTTTCCTGAAAATGAGACTCACCAGTCATGAAAGCTGAAATTCTGATGCTTCAGAAGATGTTCTTTGCTAGAAAACTTCTGTATTTAAATACCTTGAAATCCTTCATTTGTTTTTATAATTGCATCAGTTATGAGATCATATTATAGAAATGAAAATAATTCCTGAAGTCTGTCCCCAGAAGGTCGTGAAGTGAGTGGCCAGGAAACCAGTGGACCCATCAAATGTTAATCCCTGTTAGTCTGGACAAGTGTGAATAAGACAAAGGCAAAGTGTGTTAGCATAAGTCAAGTGTAGAATAAATGGAATGGCAAAAATAATTCTGTAGAATACCATCTATCCTATTTCAACAGATGTTGAAGTTGAAATAAATTGAAATAAGTCTATACCAAAAACAAAATCATCTTATTAAAGCTCTATGTGCTTTCTAATAAATAGTGATAACTGACGTAATGAAATGGAGTTATTTCAAGTGTGATTTCCCACAAATTACTAAATTGTACTTTTTTTCTATTGACAGAATATTTTAAGTCTTCAAGTCAAATACTTGTAAAAATTGGTAATCCTATGGGGTATTGTTTGATTAAATAATTCTTAATTTTAAAGTCAAATGACCATGAAGCTCAGTACTTTCTATCTCTCATAATAAGTAGATGTATATATCTTGAATGAATTTACTTCCTTTGAGTCTTAGGGGCTCATTTATCCTTAGTGGAAAATAAGCATGCTAATTAATATTTTTATTATTTTTTAGTTGCTCAGCCATGTCCAACTCTTTGGGACCCCATGGGCCATAGCCTGCTAGGTTCCTCTGTTCATGGAATTCTCCAGGCAAGAATACTGAAGTAGATCTCCATTCCCTTCTCCAAGGGATCTACATATTTGGGGATGGAACCTGGGTCTCCAGCACTGCAGGCAAATTTTTTACCACATGAGCCACCATACTGTTACTCAAAATGTGGTATGTGGGATGATCAGAATCAGCATTACCTGAGAGTTTGTCGGAAATGCAAATTTATTAGTTTTCTTTACTGAAGCGTTGAAACAGAATCTTGGAGATGTATTGGAAATACCATTTTGACAATATTTCCAGGTGAGTGTGTATCTTAGTTTGAGAAAGCACATAATAGACTAATAAATGTATGTTTTTCTCTTGACTGGACCCTTTAAGGTTTAGCTTTATATCAGGAATTGAGGTTTATAACAGGAATTAAAGTTTAGCTTTATATCATAGGAAATATTTATTACGTGAATTTTCTATGCTATATTTGACCATCCCCACTAGACATTAGTGTTATAGTCTGGGTAACATATCGGAGAAGGCAATGGCACCCCACTCCAGTACTCTTGCCTGGAGAATCCCATGGACGGAGGAACCTGTTGGGCTGCAGTCCATGGGGTCGCGAAGAGTTGGACACGACTGAGCGATTTCACTCTCTCTTCTCACTTTCATACATTGGAGAAGGAAATGGCAACCCACTCCAGTGTCCTTGCCTGGAGAATCCCAGGAACGGCGGAGCCTGGTGGGCTGCCGTCTATGGGGTCGCACAGAGCTGGACACAACTGAAGCGACTTAGCAGCATCAGCAGCAGCCTCTAGAAGACAACAAATAAATGCCTGTTGTTTAACCCATTCCATAGTTCAATTATCCCTGCATAACGTGAGGTGATTGGTTCTAGGGTAACATTGCCAGGAAGAGCCTCACAGAAAAAGTAAAGACAAGTGTAGAGTGGGGAATGGTCCACACATTTATGTGGGGAAAGAATCCCAGACTGAGGAAACAACCAACAGAAGCTCTCAGATGTCAGCTCACCTATTGGGTTCAATGAATAGCAAGAGGCCAGTGGACAGAGCAGGAGTTAGAGGGAGAATACATAGAACAAAGAAACACCTAATGATGTAAGGTATTTAGGTCATTTTAATGAGTTTTGGATTTTAATCTCAGAGTAAGAGGAGATCAATGAGAGATGTTGTTGCTTTGAATGTTAAATAACAATCTAAGAAAGTGGTGATGGACATGTAATGTGACTGCTGGACTTCATTTTATAGTGAGAACAATTGTCATGTTGAGTATTATTTTTCTCGGCTACATTCCCAGGGGCAGAAGGTAGAATTTAGATTAATCTGTGATATGATTTAGGTAAGACAGTATAGTAAAATCAGAGACAAGTAGGGGATTTGGATATATGTATAAAAAGTGAAATAGTGATTTCCTTGAAATTTAAGGTGGAAAAGAGGGATATACAGACATTTGAATTTAAAGGCATTGGAGAGCTGACAGGGTCCTAGGTGCTGATGAAATCAAATGTTTTGCTTCAGCTATAAAAGGGGATTATTAAGTAGATAAGAAATGGTATAGGAGAATAATAAGGATGAAATTATGGAGTGGGGAAATTACTTTCATGACAAAGTATAGTCATATGTCCTTTCACATTTATGATCTGATTACAAGCAGGAACCACAATATCTACATCTTTTTTCATTGTGTGACCTTTCAAATCTTCTAACATAGTCATTCTAAATGTGAGATGATTTTGCAACTCCCTACATACTTCATGTAGATAGGAAATTATTATATTTGGATAATCTCATGTAAAGGATTAAATATTTCATCTGTATGAGTAATGCTGAACTATCTACTCCTGCCTAATAATTTGTCAGAATTCACTAATTCTGTTCTATTGTTTCTAAATCTGAATCATTATATGCATCCTCAGTATTTTATTTTCCTCCCCTCTGTATTTTGGAATTTATTAAACATTACTTCAAATAATTTTTAGGAAACTGAAGTTTTTAGTAACAGCTCTATCTCTAAATAGCTTTAGCATCTTGACAAAGTAATATAAATTCACAGAACCTTGGTTTCCTCTTCTTTAAAATATATTTAAAATATTCGATGGATGATATCTCTTAATATTTATTTTTTTGGCCATCCAACACAGCTTATGGGACCTTAGTTCCCCAATGAGGGATTATACCCATGCCCACTGCAGTGAAAGTATAAAATCCTGAACTGGACTCACCAGGGATTTCCCAATATCTCCTCTAGTTCTTATTTCTGATTATTTTTGGTCCCTTTATTGTACTCTTCATCCAACTTTTCTATTGCTTTCTTTATTAAGGATATTATTTACATGGTTTCAGCTAGAATATATCCAAATCTCAGAACTACATATTTCATATTCATCAGCCAATATAGGAAAAAACCTTTGGCTGAACAAATCATGCTTATAAAAAATAGTACTAGAACACCTTGCTTTGACTATATCTTGCTCCTCACCCAGGGTTATCTAATAAAATTTCCCCGTATGAAATTCTTTTGCCTTATAAAATGGCAATTCTCAGGTAACACTGCAAACATTTGAGTTGCTCGCATGGCACTTTGCTTCTTACTGGACATTGTATTCTGCGGCTTACCTGGATAGTGGTACCTGATGTCATCTTAAATTGCTGGCTTTTCAATTTTCCCTTAGACAAGCTTCTTTCTTTAGTTTATTGTTAAGGATTTCCTTGATCAAGATTTTACCTACTTTTCTGGTCTAATCGAATCCATACTCTATCAATTAATATAACTCACAATTGACAAGAGACAGTCATAAGGAAAGCTGTGTTTATTGCACAATATGTAAAGCATTTTCCTGAAAAAATAAAAGGGAAATGTTGAATGGGAAGGACATGCTTTCTTTTGTATTCCTTTTCTCAGAAATCACACTTTTTTGCCTGTGGCCTTGGCGACCAAAAGCTAACACATAAAGGCATATGAAGTAGCCAAGGCCTTTTCTAGTTATATCTGTGACACTAGCTGAATAATCCAAATATATAGTAGATGTTGATTTGGGTTTTCTAAGCAATACAAAACTTGTATGACAGTGAGATGTATTCCCATCCAACACACATCTTAGCATGATATAAATGCAAGGTATATCGTGAAGAAAAATTATTAATTATGTCAAAGTGCTTACTTTAGAAGGGCATCTGTTTGTCCCAAAGCCGTGAATACATATATTGAAGGCAATGAATAGAAGAAACAAACATTGTAAAAATGAGTAGTGTGAAATACAACTACATTTATGGACATCTATCACTAAAGAGGCAAAGAAACTTGAAGACTGCTTTTGTAAATGGGCTCCTATTAATAAAAAGTACTTCTGAGATCTGGCTCAGACGCTATTGTAGTACTTAGGGTAAGACCCTCCTCCTGTCTGGGCTTTTGTTTTCTTTCTTCCTTCCCTCATTTGCCCTTCCATGAATACTAGCTGATAAACATTGACTCACAATGAAAGATATGAGGCCAAACTTGAGCTGTCCCAGTTTAACAAATCTGTACAAATAATACTTGTTCTATAGAAGTATTCTCTAAATAAATGTTACTTTCTGTCTTAAAACCCCTCAACAAATCCCCACTATCTAGAGAATAAGACTGACATTCCTTAGAGTCACAGAATGCTTTGTCTGCCATCATGTGACCCCTTTCTCTTTCTCTCTTCTCACCTCCACCTACTCCCTTTTCCTTGCAATTCATGACCCAGATTCACTGTTTGATTTAACTCGCATGTATGTGTGCTGAGTTGTGTCTGATTCTTGTCAACCCCATGAATGGTAATCCACAGGGCTCCTCTGTCCATGAAATTCTCCAGTCAAGAATACTGGAGTGGATTGCATTTCCTACTCCATTTGATTAATTTAGTGACTCCCCCCCTCCACCCATATTCAGGAGCCTATTCTTCCTTTCCTTTTAATCTATACTCTCTTCGCTCTTCAGGTCTAAGCTATTATAATGTTCTTGTTAGCTTGTCACTTTCTCCATTATAGCATAAATACTAACAACTATTCAGGTTAGCATGCAATTGTGTTCCATGTGTGGCTTGTGTATTTCTGGTGTGTATCAGAATTTACCCCAAGATCTCAAAGACCCACCAAATGCTAAAGAGAACTTACTATGGTTACAATAATTTGGGGACTGGGCCAAAACTTCCGTGTCCCAGCCAAGTCTGTAGCTACTGGACAATTTCATTTCCATTATCAGATTGTGAATTATTCCCTTTAAAATGCTCCCCAGAACTTCTGGGGACAGAAAATAGGAAGAATACATTTTCTAATGATGCAGATTTCTAGGAATTCAAATTCACTGTTGGTTTTATTTCAAACCACAAAATTAGCATGCCATTAAATACTATATATAAATAGCCACAAAATCAGATCATTATCCATTCAGCTCCTCTTTCACTTCTTGTCCTCTACTTTGGAAAAAAGGTAAGAATCTCAGATATAATTTCAGTATATCTGCTACTTGTCTTTATTTCAGACTAGATTAAAATGTAGACAGAGCATAATTGCTTAAAACAAATCTTAAAAATAAGGGTGTTTAAGATAGGGTTTACACTATTTTCAGCAAATATGTTTAAAAATAGAAGTGACTATAAAGATTTAATAAAAATTATAGTGACTGCCCATGTTTTATGAATCTAGTAAGATGTAATAACAGTGGTTGCTATTTTCTTTAGCACAAGACTAGTTAACAGGCTGTATTAAAAGATCTTTTCTTGAATAAATAATTTCAATTTGATTAAACCTACCTCAGCCATAAAGTCAAGCACATTTAATTTATACTATAGGGATTTGAATAATTATTACTGAGAAAGCTCTACCAACAAAAAGTTTATAAACATAGCATATTTAGTCTAGAGATAAAGAGGGTTGTTAGGATACATGTGCTATTTGAAATGTTTATAAACAGTATTTGTAAAAGAAGAATCTATTTATCAAAATTGCTTAGAACATCCAAATTTCCAGTTTATCATTTAGCTTACAATATTTCAAAAATATTAAAATAGATACATGAAATATAGAAGTAAATTAAAGAGAAAGTATTTTACTTTGTAAAAAAAATTCTAGGTTGGACGGAGAGTACCAGGAAACAAAAACAATGAAAAATGTGACCTGAAAGAAACGATAGCTCAAAGTATAGTAGTCAGTAATGAAATGGCTTAAAAATTGATATATAAAATGCTAATTATAAAATAAACAAAATGTAATAATATCCTCCCCACATGTAATGAACTCTGAGTATTATACTCTTTTTTGAAGTCTTGATAATAAAAATTTATTTAGAAGTTTATAGAAGTCTTGGATAAAATAAAACAAATTAATAATTAGCATCCATGAGAAAAATATAGAAAAAATTTCTTAATTTAGTTTGAAAATCTGGTATTGAAGGTGTGTGTCAACAGATGCTGGTGGCACAAAAATTTTTTTCAAGAACTTATAAAAATGCAACAATACAAACCATTTAATACATTTTGGTCAAAAGCAATAATGTATTTTATTTTATGCTCCAAGGAGAAGTAGTCTAAAGTGGGGACTGGGCAAGAGAACCTGATACCCAGGTAAATCACCAAGAGATAAGTACACAGTTCTATGTAGAGAAAATAAGCATAGTGTATGATCTCTAAAATGATGTGGAACAAAGGAGAGATTACATTAGGTATGTGGAGATGAAGACTGAGTAGAGAAGAAACAATCCAAATCAGTCCAAGAAAACATCTGGATCAGTGCAACAAATAGAAGAAATGCTAAAATGAAACAGAAATCTTACTGGAAATAAAAGATATGAATAAGGCAAACATTCATGAAAATCATTTAGTTTAGTAGAGAAAAGATAAAAATAAAGTATGATCTTCTTCATATACATTTTGTTTGATCAGATGCCCCTCAATTAAGCTGAGTCTCGAACAGAACTGAAAACTTAATATTTTGTTCACTGCTCTAATCCCAGAATCTAAGCAATATCTGGCAATAAAAAATAATAAAAAATATTTTTGGATAAGTGAATCAACCACTTAATTTTTCTGTAAATATTTGTAACTTCTTTTCTGTCTTTCCAAAAAATACTCATGAGAACTGTGAATGAGATGAAAAAAAGTGAAGTAGGATATAGGCTGTTAGCTGAAAACATTAACTTGAAATGTAAGATTAAGGACCCATAGTCAATTTTAACCTTGGTCATATGGTAAAATGTCTCTTAATATTTTTCTAAAATACAGGGCTTTTTGTTTTCACATTGAGGTTTGCAGGATCTTGGTTCCCTGACCAGGGATCAAACCTGCGCTCCCCTGGAAACATGGAGTCTTGGACATTTTTATTATACATTATCTTTGGTTCCTTTTAAAGGAAAGTAATTCTACTTAAATAAGAAAATATATTAGATTGATGAATAATACACTGTTTCCTCATCTTCCCATTCACAGGAATTGAGAGCCATGAAGGTCCTCATCCTTGCCTGCCTGGTGGCTCTGGCCCTTGCAAGAGAGGTAAATACAGAAAAAAATGTTGAAATAAATATGACTAGTACTGTCTGCCTATGTGTAGAAAATCGCATTACCAGCATTGTAAATGTATAAATAACGCACAATCTCAGATTTTTTTTTTTCACTGCTAAGAAAGTCATTTATGTTCATCCACTATCTCAATAGTATCCTATAGGACCCACAGCTCTGGGTCAATTGCTTTCTATAGTATTGTACCATCTGTACCATCAATCCCTAAAGGAAAAGAAAATAAACCAATAAGCAACAGACCAACAAGAAGGAACACACATAAGAACAAAAACTGAGCAATATTGCACTAATACAATTGCATGCATGTGCAATCTAGATAAATGTTTCTTATTCCAGTGATGAAATATTTGTATCTCTTACTGTAGGGTGCTAGGTTTACCTGTGTCTATTCAACTCAGGATGATACTCTAGAGGATGACATATCAGGAAACAATAATAAATATGTTCATAATTATAATAAAAATATTTAGTAAAAATTAAAATAACTCCTTTTCTGTTACCCATAAAAACTCTTCATTAAGGTAAAATAAAAATATACCAATGAAAGTTACTAAAGTTAAAAGACTCTCAAAAGACATATAATATTTTTATTTTTCAGATTTGTGAAATAGATAGCTCTGAATAAAGCATGTAAAAATTAGGTAGGAAAAATATTTAATGATGAGTTGACTGTGGGAACTAAAGTGTTTTTTTTCTCTTTAAAAGGAAGAACTCAATGTTGGTGAGGTAAGATATTTTTATACAAAGAAAAAAATTTAACTGTAAAATAGTAACATTCTCTGATGATCTAGCAGAAGACTCAGCTAATTGTCAATTTTTATTTTTCTTTTACAGACTGTGGAAAGCCTTTCAAGCAGTGAGGTAAGATAGTGTTCATTCAGAGGCAATTTCCCAGATTTAGAGCAATAAAACACTGTATTATCTTTTTGTGTTACATTAGGGCAGTTAAGGCTTCCCTAATAGCTCAGTTGGTAAAGAATCTGCCTGCAATGCAGGAGACCCTGATTCAGTTCCTGGGTCAGGAAGATCAAGAGGAGAAGGGATAGGCTACCCACTCCAGTGTTCTTTAAACCAATGTGACTACATACTGACCGGTATTTATTGTCAATTTCCACTGTATATATTTTAAAGGAATAAATGTCAGGAAGATTTAATATTCTAGTAATTTCTAAATGAGTTTGTTATTTGAAATTGGGTCACTGTGCCCTGCTTTTTTTCCTTAATGAACTGTACAGTCCTCATCTCTGTCTTGAACTCTCTATGTTAACCTCCTTCCATGCTTTGGCATTTACTGAGCTCTTTCTGTTTCAGACTTTGAGTAAGAGCAGCAGTACGAACTGGAAAGTGGGATGCCCTTTGTAAAGTGTGGGCAGACATGCAAATGAATGCATTTTATTATTATACCAACAATCTAGTAAATAAGAGGCAGTGAGAATGAGTGTAGTCTTAAATCTGCCTGATAGAGTGAGGTGGATAATAACCTTACACCACTCTTTCTGGGTCTGTCATCAGCTGTTGGTTAAATAGTACATCAATATACTTTGTCTCTTCACAAAGGTCATATGATCCTTATAGGAGGGTATGTATTTTTTATAATTCATTAGAAGCCTAAATTAACAGGGGAACTAAGAATGATTAACAAGTGCCTTAGTGGTTATTATCATATATTTTCAATGACTGTTATTCTTTTAGAACCAGATGAAGATATTAGAGATCATTTATTGTCCTAAGGAGAGAACAGGGTGATTGAGAGACATGTGTGCACGCAAAGTTGCTTCAGCCCTGTCCAACTCTGTATGACCCCATGGGACTGGAACCTGCCAGGTTCCTCTGTCTATGGGATTCTCCAGGCAAGAATACTGGAGCTGGTTGTCATCTCCTCCTCCAGGGGACTTCCTGGCCTAGGAATTGAACCTGCATCTCTTATGTCTCCTGCATTGGCAGGCGAGTTCTTTACCACTAGCACCACCTGGGAAGCCCAATTAGCATCTATTAAATGCCTCTTTTGGTTCTATGCTCTCTAATCTTTTTTTTCTTGACTATACCATCTTTCTTTTTATACAACAGTCTTATTCAGAATAGTGGAATATAAACTTTCAGCCAAAAAATAATGATATTATCAAACGAGCTGTCCATATTAACCTATTAAATGTTTTCATTTTCTGATTTATGTTGACAAATGAGAATTTTTCTTTAAAGCTAAACCTGATTTTATTTTATTTTTCCAAAGGAATCTATTACACACATCAATAAGGTAAAACTTTCATATTTAAACGTACATTTTTAAAAATTTCATGTTTGATTTTTATAAACAGCATTTCTTTATGTGTGATTTTTTTTTAGGAGAAAATTGAGAAGTTTCAAAGTGAGGAACAGCAGCAAACAGAGGTAATTTGCTCATTATGAGTGTATTTTGAGAAGTATTATGAAACATAGCACATAAAAATATTTATAATAATTATGTTCAGTCTAAAGAATGGTAATATAAATATCAGTGTAAGAAATGAAAACTTTGACAAAATGAAAATATTTTAAAGATATAAACACATTTTCAAACACATAAATTTCAGAGTGTAGAATAAATATCTAAGAATAATTATTGATATATTAATTTTACTAGTGGTATACCTGGTTCTAATAACTTCATATTAGTAGGAATGTTTCCAGACTAGGGACTGTGATCCCCTTATTCTGATGATGGATATGCTGATGAAAGACAGTTGGGTGACAATGTGGCACTAATCCTCATTTGATCATTTATCAGCTGTATAACCTTGGCTCCGCGTTTCTCTGTTCATCAATTTCTTCACCTGTAAATTGAGACTATTCATTATTACCCAGAGTTGATGAACTGGCACACAGTGACTATTCAATGGTTTTATATTACATATGATAGCTTTTATACTCACATTTATGAATGTGTGGAGTTCTAAAAAGTATTTCCATTACCCAGATGAGAGAAGAGAGGTACAGAACAATTTCACATGCAAATGTGTGACCGTACCACATACTTATTAAATAGCAGAACTTACTTAAAAATAAGGATTTGTGGACAACACAAAATTCTTTCATTAAATTACTCTTGTGGTAACATATTTATCTAATTGTGATATTTAAGCTTTCCTGTTTCAGAATTGAAGTTTGATTGTTTGGCATTTAGGCCAAATATTTTCTAAATCAAAATGAATTTAAAAATTGATACCTTTAAGACTCAACATTACCACCTTCTACCAAGAGAAGTAGTGCTAGAAGTTGGCTATTGATAAGGAACTCCTTGAATTAAAAAAACACATATTAAGACTTAGTTTTCATTAAAACAATCAAAAATAAACCTCAGAGTAATTTTTTTAAGTCTTTTTAAAATAGATCTTCCTTCGTTATATGAAATCATTGTGGACTAGTATCCAGAGTATATAGCTACCACTCTGCAGCCAACACAGGAAGAGGTGGAATAAGTGTTGAAATCTCCAAACACTGATTTCACTTGACTCTGATTTCACCTGTGAAGGAAGTAAGTTAATGAGAAATCCTTCCATGAACATTTTACTCATTAGTCTTCATATGATCCCAAACAATTTCTTAACCAAACCAACTGGAAGATGTTCTTTCTCTCTCTTCACTCAATTATATTTTAAAAAAGAGGAGGATAATTCATCATGAATGACAATTATAACTGGAGTATGGACTCAAAGATTTTTTTTCCTTCTTTCCAGGATGAACTCCAGGATAAAATCCACCCCTTTGCCCAGACACAGTCTCTGGTCTATCCCTTCACTGGACCTATCCCTTACAGCATCCCACAAAACATCCTGCCTCTTACTCAAACCCCTGTGGTGGTGCCGCCTTTCCTTCAGCCTGAAATAATGGGAGTCTCCAAAGCCAAGGAGATTATGGCTCCTAAGCACAAAGAAATGCCCTTCCCTAAATATCCAGTTGAGCCCTTTACTGAAAGCCAGAGCCTGACTCTCACTGATGTTGAAAATCTGCACCTTCCTCTGCCTCTCATCCAGTCTTGGATGCACCAGTCTCCCCAGCCTCTTCCTCCAACCGTCATGTTTCCTCCTCAGTCCGCGCTGTCCGTTTCTCAGCCCAAAGCTCTGCCTGTTCCCCAGAAAGCAGTGTCCTATCCCCCGAGGGGTATGCCCATCCAGGCCTTTCTGCTGTACCAGGAGCCTGTACCTGGTCCTGTCCAGGGACCCTTCCCTATTATTGTAAGTCTAAATTTACTAACTGTGCTGTTTAACTTCTGATGTGTGTATGATATTAGAGTAATTAAGAGCCCACAAAAAAATGAATAATGAATGGTTCCAAAATAAGCATAGCTGAGATTAATGATTCTCAGCATTAGGTATAAATAGAATAAGCTGGAGAACCTTCACCTCCCCTCCACCACAGATCTCAATGCCTAGGGTTATCCATGGAGATTCTGATATAATTGTTCTTTCTATGTAGAAGAAACTGAGTATTGGGAAGAAATAATATTATAATAATAACTATGATTTAATTGGTCTGTTGAGAACTTAGATGAAGGGGATTAAGGTACAATAAAGCCAGAATTGAATTTGATAATCTCATTTAGCTAAGAATAACAAACGTAAGAAAGTTTGCTGTTTTCTACAGTTTTGAAGTTTTCCTTATGCACAATTATTTCGCCACATGACTCATTTCACATTGTTTTTGATATATGAGCATATGAGGGCAAAATACTGAGATGCTTATTTCAATTCTCAGGGAAAATTTTCTTGCCAAAAGGCAAGAATTGTATAAATCATTCACTTATTTATTTATTTATTTTTTAATTTTTAAGGTCTAAGAGGATTTCAAAGTGAATGCCCTCTCCTCACTTTTGGTAAGCTTTAGGAGATTGGAGGCAGACTGATCATTTCTGTAGTTAATATCTTTTACAGCTCATTTTCCTGGATAGGCCCCAATAGTAGCAATTTCCACCAGTATACCAGATTAAAGATTAATTATAAATTTAATCTCAATGATTGACTATTATTTACTTACCTGAAATTACGTATCTGTTAAATTTCAAATAATGCAAAACTATATGTATATGGTGTTTATGGTGTTGACAGATTTGACTAGTTTTCTTTCCATTGCCTATATCCTTATTCTTGATTGTCATCATTTATAGGAAAAACTGAAAATAATTTCTTCTGCTTTTATATAAATCTTTTAGAGCTTATTTTAAAGATCAACTGCATTCACATTTCTAATCTAGTCATTATGAGCTTCAATTATTTTATCTCACTTAAAATTTATATATTGTCTTTTAATTCATGAGTCAAAATACAATCTCACAGTCCAGATATGAGACTTAACAGGAGGATAGAATATACTTTTGATATTTTTAAGATACGCATCCTTTTGTGATCAGGATTCTGCAGACATTTTAATAAAATGATTCCAAGTGAGCTGATATTTGGTCCTAGAAGAATTTTTTAACCTTTAAGATAGGGCACAGCATGGTGTATTTGTAATAAGATTTCTTTTATGAAAAAGTCACACCAAAATTAGGGTGAGATGAAGAGTTATAACATATAACTAAATCTATATTTGTTCTCTATTCCACAGAATTGACTGCGACTGGAAATATGGCAACTGTTCAATCCTTGCATTATACTACCAAGATAACTTTTAAATGAGTCTACATGGAACAAAAAATGAAATTTTATTCCCTTTATTTATTTTATGCTTTTCATCTTAATTTGAATTTTAGTCATAAATTATATATTTTCAAAATTTCAATTCAACATTAGCATAAAAGTTCAATTTTAACTTGGAAATATCATGACCATATCAAAATATGTATAAAAATAATTTCTAGAATTGTGCTTACTATTGTTTCTTTAAGAATCTATTTCCTAGCCAGTCATTTCAATAAATTAATCCTTAGGCATATTTAAGTTTTCCTGTTTTTATTATAATTTTTAAAATGAAATTGGTCTCTTTATTGTTAACTTAAATTTATTACTACATAGGAAACCCTAAAGACTACCAGAAAATTACTAGAGCTAATCAGCGAATATAGTAAAGTTGCAGGATACAAAATCAACACACAGAAATCCCTGGCATTGCTATACACTAACAATGAGAAAACAGAAAGAGAAATTAAGGAAACAATTCCATTCACCATCGAAACAAAAAGAATAAAACACTTAGGAATATATCTACCTAAAGAAGCAAAAGACCTATATATAGAATACTATAAAACATTGATGAAAGAAATCAAAGAGGAAACAAATAGATGGAGAAATATACCGTGTTCATGTATTGGAAGAATCAATATAGTGAAAATGAGTATACTACCCAAAGCAATCTATAGATTCAGTGCAATTCCTATCAAGCTACCAGAGGTCTTTTTCAAAGAACTAGAACAAATAATTTCACAATTTTTATGGAAATACAAAAAACCTCGAATAGCCAAAGCAATCTTGAGAAAGAAGAATGGAACTGGAGGAATCAACCTACCTGACTTTAGGCTATACTACAAAGCCACAGTTATCAAGACAGTATGGTACTGGCACAAAGACAGAAACATAGATCAATGGAACAAAATAGAAAGCCCAGAGATAAATCCACACACCTATGGACACCTTATCTTTGACAAAGGAGGCAAGAATATTCAATGGAGAAAAGACAACCTCTTTAACAAGTGGTGCTGGGAAAACTGGACAGCCACTTGTAAAAGAACGAAACTAGAACACTTTCTAACACCATACACAAAAATAAACTCAAAATGGATCAAAGATCTAAACATAAGACCAGAAACTATAAAACTCCTAAAGGAAAACATAGGCAAAACACTCTCTGACCAAAGCAGGATCCTCTATGACCCATCTCCCAGAATATTGGCAATAAAAGCAAAAATAAACAAATGGGACCTAATTAAAATTAAAAGCTTCTGCACAACAAAGGAAACTATAAGCAAGGTGAAAAGGCAGCCTTCAGAATGGGAGAAAATAATAGCAAATGAAGCAACAGACAAACAATTAATCTCAAAAATATACAAACAAGTATAGCTTTTACTTTACAGATTTTGTTGGCAAAGCAATGTCTCTGCTTTCTAATATGCTAAGTTGGTCATAGCTTTTCTTCCAAGGAACAAGTGTCTTTTAATTTCATGGCTGCAGTCACCATCTGAAGTGATTTTGGAGCCCAAGAAGATAGAGTCTGTCACTGTTTCCATTGTTTCTCCATCTATTTGCCATGAAATGATGGGACAGGATACAGTCATTTTAGTTTTCTGAATGTTGAGTTTTAAGCCAACTTTTTCAAACTCCTCTTTCACTTTCATCAAGAGGCTCTTTAGTTCTTCTTAGCTTTCTGCCGTGAGTGTGGTGTCTTCTTCGTGTCTCAGTTTATTGATATTTCTCCTGGAAATCTTGACTCCAGCTTGTGATTCATCCAGCCTAGCATTTTGTATGATGTATTCTGCATACAAGTTAAATAAGCAGGGTGATGATATACAGTCTTGACATACTTCTTTCCCATTTTGGAACCAGTCTGTTGTTCCATGTCTGATTCTAACTGTTGCTTCTGAGCAGGAAACAGATTTCTCAGGAAGCAGGTAAGGTGGTCTGGCATTCTTCTCTTGAAGAATTTTTCAGTTTGTTGTGATCCACAAAGTCAAAGACAAAAGCAAAAATCCAACTATACACTTGCAATTTTTGGTTGCATAGATTAATAAATCTCTTTCTTGTTGACTGAGATGGTAATGCAGGAGACCTGGGTCCAATCTCTTGATTGGGAAGATCCTGTGGAGAAGGGAATGGTTATCCAGTCCAGTATTCCTACCTGAAGAATTCCATGAACAAAGGAGCCTGGTGGGCTAGAGTACACAAGGTTGCAGAGAGCTGAACACTACTGAGCAACTCACACTTTCAATTTTCTTCTTTGGTAGGTCTTGCAAAATTTATAAAAGTATTTATAAAACTATTGAAAGTGAAATATGTGGGAAGATATGGAAAATTTAGAGAACCTCCAGATCACAAATGCTCTTGAGAGTCTCCCTGTAACTCTTTTGCATGGTGAAATTATGATTTCTTTGCTTACTGTAGCTAATTGTTACCTTAATTTCCAACCTCTCATTTTGCGTCATTATAACCACGATTCAACCTTGATATGAACTGGGAGTAGAAATCAGAAAGCCTGGAAACTTCTTAACTTAATGCACCGCATTGTAAATAGACTAGTATCTTAAGGGATGGATTTGGCCAATAAAAAGAAGGGAGCTGTGTAGTTTGCATTAAAAAAGAAAAAAACAAACAACTAGACTATGTTAAAAAATTAGGAGATCTTACACACCAACCCTCATTTCTAGTTTCTTCTAGAGTCCCAATATTTGGTCACAAGTGACTTGTGTATTCCTTTTTACACGCAACAATAGAGTGGAAGGACTAGCAGAAGGGGAATGCATACATTTGTCAGTTCACTCTCAGCAACATTTTCACAATCATTTCTTTTACTCACTTGTATTATTTGTGAAGTTCTAGAGGTCAGTTTGGTAACTAAAATCAGTATGGAAACATTTAAGCATTTGTAAAAAACTGTGCTTAGTATGAATGGTCATCAATTCCCTGTGTCTATAGTAAAAGGATCAATGTCTCTCCTTTAAACTTTTCTATGAAGGATAAACTCTTACAAAAATGTTTACTGCCTATCTATAGTTGACTGAAAACACTAGTTGGAGGTGCAAATTATTGAAATTGCATTTCCTACCTCAGGAAAAATGGAATGAGACTAGTGTCACCCAACTTAGTGATAACTGGTAAACTCCAAAACTAGGTGATAATTAAAAATTTCAGAGATATAGTGAATGGGGCAATTATTTCATGAGAAATGATCAAACCAGAAGAATAATTAGCCTCTGTGTGAGGCTAATTATTATATACTTAGGAAAATTTAATGTTTGTGTTATCACACTGGTTTTTGATGTAGCAATACAAAAGTTTTCTAGTGAACATAATTTGTCTGCTGAACAAAATTCTGGCTCAAGCTGCTATCAGAGCGAGTGATGACTCACCCCACCTGCTATTTACAAATAAGAATCAGTTTATGACAGAGGATTTGTAGTATAGCCTAAAGTCAGGTATGTTGATTCCTCCAGTTCCATTCTTCTTTCTCAAGACTGCTTTGGCTATACGAGGTTTTTTGTATTTCGATACAAATTGTGAAATTGTGAAATTTCTAATTCTCTGAAAAAGACCTCTGGTAGCTTGATAGGAATTGCATTGAATCTATAGATTGCTTTGGGTAGTATACTCATTTTCACTCTATTGATTCTTCCAGTCCACAAACACGGCACATTTCTCCACCTGTTTGTGTCCTCTTTGATTTCTTTCATCAGTGTTTTATAGTTTTCTATATACAAGTCTTTTGTTTCTTTAGGTAGAAATACTCCTAAGTATTTTATTCTTTTTGTTTCGATGGTGAATGGAATTGTTTCCATAATTTCTCTTTCTGTCATCTCATTGTTAGTGTATAGGAATGCCAGGGATTTCTGTGTGTTGATTTTGTATCCTGAAATTTTGCTATATTCACTGATTAGCTCTAGTAATTTTCTCGTAGAGTCTTTAGGGTTTTCAATATAGAGGATCACGTCATCTGCAAACAGAGAGAGTTTTACTTCTTCTTTTCCAATCTGAATTCCTCTGATTGCTGTGGCCAAGACTTCCAAAACTATGTTGAAAAGTAGTGGTGAGAGTGGGCACCCTTGTCTTGTTCCTGACTTCAGGGGGAATGCTTTCAGTTTTTCACCATTGAGGATAATGTTTGCTGTGGGTTTGTCATATATAGCTTTTATTATGTTGAGGAATGTTCCTTCTATTCCTGCTTTTTGGAGGGTTTTTATCATAAATGGATGTTGAATTTTGTCAAAGGCTTTCTCTGCATCTATTGAGATAATCATGTGATTTTTATTTTTTAATTTGTTAATGTGGTGTATTACATTGATCGATTTACGAATATTGAAGAATCCTTGCATCCCTGGGATAAAGCCTACTTGATCATGATGTATGATCTTTTTGATGTGTTGTTGGATTCTATTTGCTAGAATTTTGTTGAGGATTTTTGCATCTAAGTTCATCAGTGATATTGGCCTGTAGTTTTCTTTTTTTGTGGCATCTTTGCCAGGTTTTGGAATTAGGGTGATGGAGGCCTCATAGAATGAGTTTGGAAGTTTACCTTCGTCTGCAATTTTCTGGAAGAGTTTGAGTAGAATAGGTGTTAGCTCTTCTCTAAATTTTTGGTAGAATTCAGCTGTGAAGCCATCTGGTCCTGGGCTTTTGTTTTTTGGAAGATTTCTGATTACGGTTTCAATTTCCATGCTTGTGATGGGTCTATTAATATTATCTATCTCTTCCTGGTTTAGTCTTGGAAAGTTGTACTTTTCTAGGAATCTGTCCATTTCATCCAGGAGGTCCAGTTTATTTGCATATAGTTGCTGATAATAATATCTTATGATCCTTTGTATTTCTGTGTTTTCTGTTATGATCTCTCCGTTTTCATTTCTAATTCTGTTGATTTGGTTCTTCTCCCTTTGTTTCTTGATGAGTCTGGCTAACGGTTTGTCAATTTTATTTATCTTCTCAAAGAACCAGCTTTTGGCTTGGTTGATTTTTGCTATGGTCACTTTTGATTCCTTTGCATTAATTTCTGCCCTGATCTTTAAGATTTCTTTCCTTCTACTAGACCTGGGCTTCTGCATCTCTTCCCTTTCTAGTTGCTTTAGGTGTAAAGTAAGGTTATTTATTTGATTTTTTTCTTGTTTCCTGAGGTGAGCCTGTATTGCTATGAACTTTCCCCTTAGCACTGCTTTCACAGTGTCCCATAGGTTTTGGGCTGTTGTGTTTTCATTTTCATTGGTTTCTATACATAACTGAATTTCATTTTTGATTTCTTCTGTGATTTGTTGGTTATTCAGCAGTGTGTTGTTGAGCCTCCATATGTTGGAAATTAATGGCACAAAGACAGAAATATAGATCAATGGAACAAAATAGAAAGCCCAGAGATAAATCCACGCATCTATGGACACCTCATCTTTGACAAAGGAGGCAAGAATATTCAATGGAGAAAAGACAACCTCTTTAACAAGTGGTTTTGGGAAAACTGGACAGCCACTTGTAAAAGAATGAAACTAGAACACTTTCTAACACCATACACAAAGATAAACTCAAACTAGATCAAAGATCTAAGCATAAGACCAGAAACTATACAACTCCTAGAGGATAACATTGGCAAAACACTCTCTGACATAAACCAAAGTGGATCCTACATGACCCACCTCCCAGAATATCGGAAATAAAAACATGAATAAACAAATGGGACCTAATTAAAATTAAAAGCTTCTGCACAACAAAGGAAACTATAAGCAAAATGAAAAGGCAGCCTTCAGAATGGGAGAAAATAATAGCCAATGAAGCAACGGACAAACAATTAATCTCAAAAATATACAAGCAACTCCTGCAGCTCCATTCTAGAAATATAAACGACCCAATCAAAAAGTGGGCCAAAGAACTTAACAGACATTTCTCCAAAGAAGATATAAAAATGGCTAACAAACACATGAAAAGATGCTCAACATCACTCATTATCAGAGAAATGCAAATCAAAACCACAATGAGATATCACTTTACACCACTCAGAATGGCTGCAATCCAAAAATCTACAAGTAATAAATGCTGGAGAGGATGTGGAGAAAAGGGAACTCTCTTACACTGTTGGTGGGATTGCAAACTAGTACAGCCACTATGGAAAACAGTGTGGAGGTTCCTTAAAAAACTGCAAATAGACCTGCCATATGACCCAGCAATCCCACTGCCGGGCATACACACAGAGGAAACCAGAATTGAAAGAGCCACGTGTACCCCAATGTTTATCGCTGCTTTGTTTACAATAGCCAGGACATGGAAGCAACCTAGATGCCCATCAACTGACGAATGGATAAGAAAGCTGTGGTACATATACACAATGGAATATTACTCAGCATTAAAAAAAAATTCATTTGAATCAGTTGTACTCAGATGGACGAAACTGGAGCCCATTATCCAGAGTGAAGTAAGCCAGAAGCAAAAACAACAATACAGTATATTAACGCATATATATGGAATTTAGAAAGACAGTAACGAGAATCCAACATGCAAGACAGCAAAAGGAATGCAGATGTATAGAATAGACTCGTGGACTCTGTGGATGAGGGTAAGGGTGGGATGATATGGGAGAATGGCATTGAAACATGTTAATTATCATATGTCTAATCAATGGCCAGCCCAGGATTGATGCTCGGGGCTGGTGCATTGAGATTTCCCGGGGGGAGGGAGGAAGGAGGGGGGTTCTGGAGGGGGAGCATATGTAAACCCATGGTGATATCATGTCATTATATGGCAAAACTAATAAAAAAAAAAGAATCAGTTTATGGAGTTATATTCCTGGAATGAAAGGAACATAAAAATTTTATAGGAAGGATCATACTGTAACATCATATTTTCAACTCTGGCACTTGCCTTCAGATTATGAAGTTGAAGCATTTACTTGGATAAAAGGAATTGTGTGATCTTCTTACAGACTCTGAGATCCATGCTTGTCTTACCACTCCTTAGTTGGATGGAGAAATGTCCTGATAATCTATTGTTCATCTTGAGATTTCTTTGAATTGAGTAATAATTTGTGTTGCCACTCGAGTTTGCCTCCTTTCAAGCCTAGTGATATTCTAGACCATTTATGATAAGTCATCAGTCCAGAATATAATGTTTGACTGGATACATTCAGACACTCCTCTAATCCCCATATTATCCCTCTGACTTATGGAGTAAGGAAGTCAAAAAATACTAAATAGAAGCCATTATTTTGTCTCTTTCTATCATAAAATCATAATTTGCATCTCTGGGGGAATTACAGCTGTTGAACACTAAAAGATGCAAAGACTAAAAGATAGTGAATTACATCATTATTCCACTTCCTCATTTGGCCTGTAAAATAGCTTCTTGGAGGATAACAGTAGACTGTTTCAAATTTAATGAGGTTATGGCACCTATTACTGGTGGCATTTTTAATATGATACAGGTCAGGCAAATTCCTAATATTATTTTACAGCTAGTAAATTCATTTTTTCTCCATTCTGACTTAGCTAAGGAAAAAAAAATACCAGAAGCAGTTTCCTTTCATCTTAAAAACAGAACTTTGTCTCTCAAGGGACAGTTTTTAAGGATAAATTTGCTCTAGTCTTGTACCACAGTTTAATCTACAGAAAACGTGACTTTTATCATGTTACTCTTCAAGAGACATTCATTAATGGCATTATTCCTTTAGGATTCACAACACATGAAATTCTGTTTTGCTCAATCTTTGAGAACTGATATGATGACAGAACCTGGAAGATACATCTTATGAAGGCATAAGAATCTGCACCCTCCGTTAACTTCTGCCAGGTCTAGTATTCTGAGTTTGTTGACAAACCTTCTCTAGATTGAATAACAAGTTGTTGCACCTTTTAGTTCTTAACATAGAGGAGGCAGGAGACCTAATACTAAGTGGATTTTTTAAAAAATTTCAAGGCAAAAATTAAATGTTTCAATGCTATGTATACATATATACATAATCAGTAAGAAACAGAACAACTGATATAGACCGATCTAAGCTGTTGTATAAGATACCTTGTTACCTGTGTTTTGTGATCTGGGTTGTACAAGGTTCTTAAAGAGTCATGACAGACTGGATTGGTTGGGAATCCTAGAATTAAGCCGGGAAAGTAAATTTCACCTGGGGCTTTTAAGATATCAGAGTAAGCAACTATTGTCATTTTGAGAAGTAATTCCTCATTAGAATTTTGGAGGACACTGAACAGCTCACTATGAATGCTCTGTTACTGTGTGTCCTGTGTTAACTTTTACAATGGTTATTTTGTAATCTACCTAGTTATAAACTCAAGTATAATCAAATGGATTGGGCTCCAACAAGTCCTGCATAATTAAACAGTATAACTAGGTTGTTCAAATTCCCAGTGTACCCACAACTACTACACTGCTGTTCTCTCTGCAGCCACACCTATGTTTTCATGGAAAATATATAAACAGTTGAATTCAAATGAACGATCTCAGACTCAATTTATAATCTACCAGCATCAGCTAGAAGTGGACATTTGAATTTTTTCACTATAATGTGATTGAAAGTGTCATAAAAATTTAGTGAAAACAAAATGTTATACACACACAAATTCACAAGTTTGCATAATTCCTCCCAATGAAATAATGACAAAAAATAGGAATAGTGCCTTAAAATGTAATTTATTGAAAAGAAGAAAGACAAAATCTCAGTTACTGCACACAATTATTTGAAATGATGGCACTTACAGGAGAAGTGATTCAAAGGCTTTTAAAACAGATATTCCATATAGAAATTTAATGAAGACTTTAATTCCCTTTGACTCAGTGGCCTTTATATCAGCATGATACTATTGGAATTTAGGTAACAAGCTGTTAGGACAATTTCACTTAAGGATGTTACACTATCTAAAATACAATAGAGAACTCAGGAAGAAAGAGAGCCTTCAATTTGAGATTGCCCTATTCTAAAATAGCAGTTGAAGCCTTTGGATAGGATGGTTTGACATGATAGATGAAAGACATGTAGAGCATGGAATTTTCAGTCCCATCTGTAAATCAAAAAACAAATATGTGGTTAGTTAGTTATGTTGCATGTTTTGAAGGGAGAAGGTACTGTTATGGTAAGATACATTTTAATTGTCATTTTCTCTTCATCTTAAGATGAAGCTCACAAGTGTCTCCTGTTACTAACACATACCCACTGCTCCTGATTTTTAAGTTTTACAGGCATTTTATGACTAGGTTGCACTTTCTTTTGCAGTAACAGAAAGTATGGTAAAGTAATTCAAAGTAAAAATTTCCAAGTATGTCAGACTTATATTTTCCTTCTTTTGATCTGTTGTAATGGAAGTTTCCACCACTAGAAAGGGAACATACACACACACACAACTACAAGCTCCAATATAGTAAATTGAAGTAATTGAAACACATCTATGGATATTTAAATCTATTTTCTTCTTAATAGATTAACACTTGATTTAACTATGTGACTTGTTAAGTATTTTTATTTCAGTGATCATAAAGAATAGGAGTCCACTGTTGGAGTCACCAGAATTAGTAACACCCACACTCCTATACTTGTATAGAAATTTCAATATAATAAATTATATTAATTAAAATTAGATATTTTATTGCTACTTAAAATTTATATTATTATAATATAAAAATGTTGAATCCAATTTAATTATTGATATTATCTAAGTGACTACAGGACCAGCAAAACAAACTTATAGTCTACAAGTTGTATCTTTGTAGTTCTCATATGAAAAGAGGATCAATGATTAGACAAGCAATTTCCAACTTACCAAAGACCATAATTGTGGAGTTCCTCAGAATTCACTTGACTCTTCTGAAGGAGCAAAAGTTGGTAAAATGTGAGTAAGGTAGTTAGTAATAAAATTTTGCTAAATCAAAAAATGAACACTACTTATTTTCCCAGTATGCTTAATAGATTTTCCCAGTATGCTTAATAGATTATTATATTTAATTACCTTCAAGGTTATAAAAACAAGCATCATTATATTATCTCAAATAAGCAAAAAAAAAAAAATCAGGATTTCAAGTTAGGACTTTAGGAATGCCAAAATCTGTGCTTTACCCCCACACTGCGTTTTAATGTATATCATGGATATAATCAAAAGAAAGGTATTTAAAGATTAGCAAAAGTGCAAGGAGGATAAAGTTGGACTTTTATTTTGGAGAGAAAATTTTCCCCCTATTTTCATCAAAATGAATATCACTTATTGAATAGATAGCACTGCTCCACATGATCCTGAGTAATGGATTAACATTAGCGATATATCAGAAAGTTATCACCAATTTTCCATTTCAGAAAATTCTAGTATAGCACATTAAGCATTTATGTATCATGTTTATTCTAGATCTATTTTTATGTTATGTTTTCTTCTATTTTCTTTGATAAGACAACAATATGCTGTCATTTAAATGAACTTACCACCACAGTGGCATAGTAATCTTTCCACTGTTCTCAGAGCCAATGGGATTAGGGACATCAGAGAATGATGAGGCATCAATGTATTGTGTGCCTAGTGGAACGTAATACCAGGCACCAGATGGGTAGGTATCCAGCTGGTAGAGTTGTCTGAAAAGCTAGAGAGAAAAACCGTTGGAAAAGCAACAGTATATGAGAAATCAGTTTTGAATCACTGAAGAGGAATCATTGCTTTCATTTCAGATATGGCTATTGGCATCACAAGAGATGTTTACTCTGTGACGAAAACAGAGAAATCAAATCCTTCCCTATGGTAAATCACAGTGAGGAAATTTTGGAAAGGGCTTTTCTTAGGGTACCTGAGGGGTAATGAATAAATCACTTCTTTAAGATCGATAGTCAGTATTGAACTCCAGGAACTTGCATTACTAACACAGGTCCAGTTACCAAAGTCCAGAGGAAAGTGGTAGTGCAAATTTAATTATTATGTAATTTATAAGCTCATGGGCATTTGGATTAGAGAAGGTCATTTTTGCCTTTCTGTTCTATAGTTGAGTTTTCCATGAATACAGTGAGCTCAAAGAAAGGGAAATTCTTCATTCCAGAATAATACAGGGTTTTCAGAAACGCCAAGAATAAAGAGAAAAGAATTCTCTAATTCCTAGCCCAGTGCCCCTTCATAACCATAAGGCTTTGGTGCAAAAGCATTATTTCTTTTCTGAAATTTTGGAATAGGTACCTCTGTTAATCTATCATGGCCTTTTATTTGTTTCTGTGTATTAATGTAATTCTTTATATATTCAAGTGGAAAATACATGTTTTTTGATGAAATTAGAGAAACCAAAGAAAACATTTCAAGTTTTGCTGTGGTTGCCTATCCTAACGATTATAATAAATATGATATTTGAGATTTTCTCTTATTAGTATTAATATAAAAAATAAAATAAATTCACCTGAGGGTAGAAGTAGGCCAGTTCCTTAAGGGAGAGAGAGGGGAAAAATAGTTTTGTGATTCAAACACAGTCAAATGCCATAATAGACTAAAGTATTACTACCAAATGTTCTCATTAAGATTAGAATGATCACCCTCTTTTTTTTAAAATTACGTTGAAAGGTGAGGATAGTGTACTCTTTAGAACTCAATGAGGTATGTAATTGTCTTTTCTGTTACTTTGGCCCATAAGTGAAGAGAGAATTTTAGAAGAAATTGAGAGCAAAATATGATTCACATTAAGGAATAATTATCGTAAAATTGATTGATGACTACTATGTTTTGAATCTTATTTAATCCCTTATCAGATTCATATTTATAAAACTCCATGGTTTTCTTTGTACTATTCATTTTTTAAATTAGCATGCTATATATAAGTTCAGCCATCAATGGACCAAAGAAACTGAACTAAATGCAGTTACCACCTTTAAAAGTGAAGACACAAAAGAACACTGCAAAACTCAAGATACATGAGTTTGGGAAGAAAATAAATTGATAGATTGATATTAATTTCACAAATGAAAAAGCAAAGCTCAGAGAGAAGAATACAGCTTGCTCAAGGTCATAAGATTAGATCTAAGACTGAAAACTCAAGAAGCCCAGACAGTACTATAGATTAATAAAAAGTCAAATTTGAACAACATGAATAGTTGGTTGATGTTGTTCTAACTTAAAAGTTGACCTAAAGCTGTCTTCACTCAGGGATGGCCATAGAAATGTTCTTTCATTTTCTTTGGCAACTTAGATCTGATCTTTCATAATAATGTTAGAATCAGCAATGTTAGAGTCCAACACCAGTCAACAACTAAGAAATACTAGCAGAGCACTACTTCTTGATGCAACTAGTAAAATAACTTCCAAAAAACAGTGACTACCAATAGATAGTTTGGGGCAGTATTAAAACACACACACCCAGACACACACTTACCTGATTCACTCCTTTCATAGGCTCTTTCTGGAAAGAAAAAAAGAGTCAGGGTGATCTTTTAAGGCTGAATAAAACCAAAAAATGTAAGAAGCAAACTCTTTGAAATGCTTTTCATGTTAGAGATCTGGGAATTCACACTAATAATTTTGCCAATTGCACTATCTAGATATTATTTCTTCTAAGACATATGAAACATACTCAACAATCCTCATAAGATTCATTAAATGACAGCAGTGATTAAAATTACCATAGCTTTTGATAGGAATCAGAATTGTAATAGCAGCACATATTTCACAGTATCTAGCTGTCACCTTAAAAATGAAATCAGAAGCCCCGGGAGCACTACTGAATCAATGGAATGCAGGGCAGAGGAAGAATCAGTTTCTATTACATATTATAGATAAATACACTGTACAGATGGAAGAGAAAATAGAGGATCAGAAAGGTTTTTTGACAGAGTGAAAAATAACTGCCTGAGAAGAAAGAAGACTCTTCAAAATTATGAAGCTATTTAAAAGCAAACATATTTAAACTTTGCAACATATTATCATTATGTAATTCATTAAGCAAAATATTACCTGTTGGGCATGCTTTTCCTCTTTTATACTGTGAGGTTGTTCCTAAATAGAAGGAAATATGTTCTAAGTTACTTAGATATCTTCTGATATAACACATTCATTTTACAATTACCAAGAATAAATCATCATCTGTTAAGATTAGGATAAACTGTATTCTCTGCCAGAATTTTGAAAATTAGCAATATATCTTTCATTATTTAACTTCAGAAAAACTATTCAACTCAGTGTTACACTTACTATAGTTTGGAAGGATAAAGAATCTATAGGTTTCATATCTGGGAGAAAATAATCCACCAATTCCCTAGGACTACATATTTTCCTTTCATGACTATTAATCACTTGTTTACATTTTATCTTTTATAAATTTTAAATAAAGCATTATCAAATAAGGGTAGAAAGTAGAAAAATTTCTCCCTTGGATTATATTTATTTCTGTTAAAAAGGAAACAGGACCACACATTATAAAAACAACAAGTGAAGAAAATACTAAGATATTCTAGATTCAATAAATAATCTTAAATGGTCATGAATCACTTCCTCAGAAAGAGAGATCACTTTCTTTTAGCAGGTTGGTTTTACTCATGTGTGAATCACAGACATTTGGTAGGTACCTTCATTCACTGGGATCTATGATAAATGCTAGGGACCATCTATGAAATAAGTAATAAGGAACACTGAGAATGATGAACACTATGAGCAGGGCCATAGAGTTCTAACACTTGTGGAGGTTACGGCCTAATCATATCATAACTAAAGTGCTAAAATATCCTATTCATGGAATTTCTTAGATTAGTAATGATAAGTTGGATAGGGGTACTGATATATATAAATTTATTTGGATTCTATGTCCAAAGCAACATAAGCAACTTGGAAACTGAAGCAAGAGTGACACTGAGGTCCAAATTAAATTCATTATTAACTTCCTCCTTCCTACAATTGTAACAGAATAAAAATGTGAAAATGTGATTTTGCTAAATTAAGACAAGTCCTTTTCTCTAAAGTCCTAATTAATCAAGCTTATTTGGTATAACTAAAAGAAAAATTTATGGGCTCTCAAGTGAAAAACTGTGATACTCAAAAGGATTGATACTAAGTAGTAAAGCTGGGTTGTGTTAATAGATACTTGTTTGATCTATCCATCAGCAGATAGTTTATAACTTCATAGTTCAAATGCACATCTTGATTAAAAAAGACAAAACCTTCATAATATTGTCAGAGGTCTCGTGAACATAGCAAATTTTATAGAGTCGAGGAATTAGGGGAAGGAGAAATTTTTTGAACATTTTATTGGACTTGCCACAAGCTACCCTCAGGGATAACTGAGTAGGAGATTGCTCATTCAATATTCAAAATAAAATCAGGAAGTGAAAATAACTGTATTTCCATTTCACACATAAGGAAACGGGTCTAGAGACAATGAGATCAATCAACTTGCCAATTCTTTCTTAGAGAATTTTGACAAAAGCAATTTGAATGTATGGGATCCCTGATTCCTTTTACAGAGTCTACATTGTTTTCTTAAATGGAAAGTTTATTTGGTATAATCTGTGCTTTCACAAGGAGGCATATATATGGAATCACCACCCAGAACTGAATTTGGGAAAATAAATACAGAATAAATTCCAGAATATAATGAATCATTTGGAAGGCTCTAACATGATTTGATGTAGGATTTAGTCAAAGTAAATTTCATTTAATTGTTTTAATTCTATAGACTTAATTTTGTATTATTATAATAAAATATTACCAGGAGGGGTAGGTTGTACTTTTTCAGTCTGAGAAGCTGTTCCTATTCAAAAAGAAAAAATATTGTCAATTTCATGGATACCATCTATCATGGTATCCCTTTCCCAGGAGTAAAGAATGAGGAACTAATAATCTTCCTTTACTGTTATTTCTACCACAGAGAATTTGTACTAACTCAATTATTCTCTTTTAAAAAAAAAACATTAGAAAAACTACTTTGTTACCTTATTTTTAACAAAAAATATATTATAATGCAGTCAAATATAAATAAGTATTCAGTCAATCCTAAAAGAATATTCACTGGAAAGACTTTTGCTGAAGCTCCAATACTTTGGCCACCTGATGTGAAAACCTGACTCATTGGAAAAGACCCTGATGCTGGGAAAGATTGAAGGCAGGAGAGGAGAAGAGGAGAAGAGGAGAAGGCAGAAGAGGAGAAGAGGATGAGATGGTTGGATGGCATCACTGACTGGACATGAGCTTGAGCAAGCTTAGGGTGTTGGTCATGGACAGGGAGTCCTGGTGTCCAGGGAGTCACAAAGAGTTGGACACGGCTGAGCAACTGAACTGAACTGAGGCAGTTTTCCTTACAGTGTATATTATATCAGAATTGCTAAGAAAATTGAAAACAGATTTGCCTTCTGTGCTGTGCTAAGTCACCTCAGTTGTACCCAACTCTTTGTGATCCTGTGGATATAGCCCTCCAGCCTCCTCTGTCCATAGAATTCTCAAAGTAAGAATACTGGAGTGGGTTGCCATGCCCTCCTCCAGGGGATCTTCCCAACCCAGTGATCAAACCTGAGTCTTCTGCATTGGCAGAGGCAGATGCACTAGCACCACCTAGGAAGCCTCATTTGTTTTTTGATTTTTGCAAATTAAATCAGAATATTGGATGAAGCAGGGAAAAATGATGTTTATGATACTAGCCACATTTACCGAGGGCTTACTTTGCATTATGTCTTGCTTGCATTTATTACTTTATATGCTTAAATATTGATTATTATTTTGTCACTTTGGAACTTAGATTATAGATTTACAGCAGATAAGGAAACTGTCTAATATCACATTCTGGTAAAAGGTAGAGCTTAGAGTCAAACTCATGTCTGATCAAATCTATAGCGTGCCATTTCAATACTCTGCTAATCAGATCTGAAAGTGGACTATAATACACAAATATTCAAATGAGAGTATGAATTAAATATCTGAGATTAAAAACATTTTAAATTTTATTTTCAGAAGGGATCAGTATACTGCTAGAATCTGTTAGACTGTTTATTTTAAGTTTAGCAGATATTGAAAAGAAGAGATAATTTATCAATACAACGTTCTTACTCATTCCCTGATACATTGTTCTTTGATTAACTTTTAATAAAAATTTACCAGATAACCCAGGGAACGCTCAGAGGGCACATCTTCCTGTTGAATGTGCTTCTGCTAAAAAATTCAAAAAATAAAAAGTTTAATTAAATGTTAAGATATCCTGGATGATGTTAATATATTTTAAATTTAGTAAATATATCTCACCTCAGCACTACTGGGAACAATTTCCTTAAAAAACAAAAACATGTATTGTTAGTTTTATGACATTAATCTACATTCAAGGTAAAAAATGTGAATTAACCAGACACATCATAGCTTATTTGTGGTAAACTGATTTTAGCCTCAAATTCCTGGGTAATTTAGATAAGATGAACAAAGTACATGTTATATTTAAGGTTCTCTTTTCTCTTCTCACTGCTTTCACCAGGGAAGTTATTCAGAATGTTGGAGGTGATTGTGAAGTATTCACTTTTAACTGAATTCACAGAAACTCCACATAATGGAGCTGGGTTTATTTTGTAAACTGGATGAAGCTCTGCTCCCAAAGTTTAAGGACTTCATCACCTTGTATGCCGTCTCTTTTTCTCCTCTAAGTTAACAAATAGCAAAGGATTCCAATGTCTCTTTAATGTAGAATTGAGTTCCACAAAGGAAATATCATGTTTATATTTCACAATTTAGAATCATAGCCATTAATGTAATTTTCAGTGACAAGATTTAGTTCTACCAAATCTGGGAAGGAAAAAAAAGTTAGAAAGATAATGTTTGGACACCACAGATATCCAGGTAGGATTATTTGCCCAGAAAGAAATCTGTAATTTTGTCTCTGACAAATAACTGTTTTCTTACATTTTTGGGGTTGATAGCCTTTCATGTTAAAATTAGGATAGAGCTGCATACATAGTGCCTTGCAGAATGACACCTTATGGGATATGTAAACTTTATAGTACAACAAACTTTCATAAACAGTTTTTAATTGGGATACTGAAGTAACATAAAAATGATATACCTCACTTGAACTGCTTCCAGATTCCATTTGCTAAAAGAAAGAAAACCATTGTTACTGCCTCTGAGACTTTTAGAATTAGAAGGAAACTACTCCACACTTTCATACTGGGTTGTTAGCTAGTTTTTAGTGAAAACAAATGGGTATAAAAAGATTCAGGGCCAATAAAATATACTGTTTTTGGATTGTCAATTTTATTTAAAATATGTTGGAGAGGGAAGTATAATATCTTACTTTGTAACTTAAAACCTTTTATTAAAATAAACACAGATACTTAATTGAGTAGAATGCAAATGCATATGAATTTTTGTGATAAACATGAAACCTGAAATGAAGAATCCTATTGAGCTGGGCTACCTGAAACCCTGGTTGAGTTTATATTCTCACATACACTTGGGGCAATTTTGATGTAAATAAATTGGAAATATTAAAATAGAACAATCAATTTCAGAATTGAACTAAAATTGCATGAGCTTTTAAAAGTTCTACTCTATGAAACATTTAGTTTTTTCCCAAGTCATAGATGTTTATACTTACATATGAATATCATTTCTGTTCCCAAGCACATACTAAGATATTGATTCTAATATGCAGCAAAATATTCATCTTTTGTGGGAGTTGAGTAAAAAGTATTGTGGGATAATGATTTTTTTCCATGTTTTGAGATTAGGTAGCATAGCCCATTGGAGAAGGGAATGGAAAACCACTTCAACATTCTTGCCTTGGGAACCCCATGAACATGATGAAAAGGTTAAAAGATACGACACTGAAACATGAACTCCCCAGGTCAGTAGGTGCCCAATATGCTACTGGAGAAGAGTGGAGGAATCACTAAAGGAAGTCAGTCCTGAATATTCACTAGAAGAACTGATGCTTAAGCTGAAGTTCCAATACTTTGGTCACCTGATGCAAAGAACTGACTCATTAGAAAAGACCTTGGTTCTGGGAAAGATTGAGGGCAGGAGAAGGGGATATCAGAGGATGAGATGGTTGGATAGCATCACTGAATGGACACGAGTTTGAACAAGCTCTGGGAGATGGTGAAGGGCAGGGAAGCCTGGCATATTCCAGTTCATGGGGTCACAGAGTCAGGCACGACTGAGAGACTGAACAGCAGCATAGCCCATTGATCCTACATAACTGCTGCAATAGATTCTTTCTGCCCAAAGACCACCCTCAACACACAAGAGAGTGAACTCTTACCCTGGGATGACAGAAGCTGAGTTTTAATGTTTTGAGTCAGATGCTTCATTTTTAAACACTCATGCACAATTTGCTTTCACTCTTGATTTTAATAAAGAAGCAAAGTTTCTCCTCATCATGTAAATGTCAAACTTCTTCTCCTTACTTTAACTTTATCTGGCACAACATTGTACATTCTTGGGTATGATAGCCCTGCTTGAGGAGTTCAATTGCACAATTGGAGCAGATAGCTTTCTTAAAGCATAGAGCATATCCTATTTATGATACATAAGTGTAGAGTTTATTAAAATAAAGATCTTACCTTAGTGTCTTCCATGGCTTGATCCTTAGAAAAGAAAGGAGAATTAACTTTATTTTTCATTCAAACATTCCAATGTAAAATGATAATTACCAAATAAAATGGATGCCAAAAGAAACAGAAATGAGTGGCAATAGTGAAGTGGTAAGGAAAATTAAAAAGAAAGCTTATCTACCAGGCTAACTGAAGAATTTTCCTCTTTAATTTGCATTTCAGAGTTCAATAAAAAGTACTGTAGGTTTTTATGTTTTGATAAATCAGTGTAAATATCCTACATTTTCCTTCAACTAGCCTAACTTCTTTTTCTCTTTAACTTGGCTTTTGGATGACAAACTAGAGCACTGGATTAAAGATTATGTGATAAATAAAAGTGCACAAAGCATTGGTTTAATGATCTATAAATATTTAAGCAAAATGAATTTTCTCCATGTAGTATGTTGTGTTCAGTTTCCATGACCATAACAGTATAGAGAACAGTGAGATGATCCACAGAATTTAAGCTCAAAATACTATATTGGTTTAGTTATCCAGCCAATTTTGATCAACATACATGTTGCATCTTTTTTTTCTTTCAATTAGAGATATCTGTTTTAGTTTTGGCCTAAGAGAATTGTTCATTCATTTTGATTAGGATATTCAATGGATATTTGATTAGGATATTTTTTACTTCTTTCTTTCCTTTATATTTAATAGTTTTAAAATAAAGAATCTTACTTCAGTTGATTCACTCCCAGTATACTGCCAAGAAAAGATGCTCAGTCAGGTATGAAGAATAATTAAGAAGATGTAAAATTTTAAATACCTGTATTATTTTTAATAACAACGCTATTAAAACTTTGAAAAACAACCTTGAACAAAAAATTGTGTTTAAAGAAAGTAAAAAATAAATTGTGACTACGTAAAACATTCTTGGAGCAGATATATTGCTTTATGTAGTACTCAGTAAAACATTCTTTCTATTCCGGCAATAAGTGAAAATAGTCTGTCAGTCCATAATTGCACTAATTCATTCTTTTATCCATTCATTCATTTATACGAATGCCTTGTCTTCTCACAGTTGCAAAGTTAAATCAATAAAATCAGTGTTTAGAATTCTTAGTAGATCTCCTCAGTCATTTTGAAAGTTCAAGAAAAGTATAAATGTTGCAGGATTTTTTTTTCTAAAATGTTTTTCCTACTGCACGAAGCATTTTTTTGACACATCACCTTAAGAAAATGTTCTTATTTTTGTTACCTTGAGTTCATCACTCTGTTTTTCCCTCAAAAATTCTCTTTGTCAAAACCAATAAATTGTAGGTTGTAAAATGTGATTTTGAGATAACTTTAAAATAATTTAAATATCATTTATGTTCCTTACCTTGCTCAGTTCATTGATGCTCTCCTTAAGGACAGAAAAGAAGAGAGAAACATGAATGAATGGATATCTATAAGAAATGTGTCTTACATTGTGCTGTTGCAAATTAAAAAATAAATATGCTTTGTGTGAATGCACTAATATTTCTTGCTGTATCATTTCTTGCATTATCTCCTTGCTAAGTTTTCTTTATTTAAGCTGTCAGTACATTACTGTGCACTTAAAAATATTTAAAAATTTTGTTCCAGTAAATTTCACTATTATTATCTTTCATCTTGTTTAAGTCATAGTTCTGAGTTATCTTGATCTCTGTCTGGTTCAATAATCTAGTGTTTATTTCCACAAAAAGGCAATAAAGAATTGGCATAACACCATAAATAACAGAATAAAATGCTTTGTTAATTCTGCAGTATATTCTGTTCAGAATTTCTTACCTTTCCGAACACTTCTGGAAAAGGCTACAAGGGAAAAAGAAGATTATGTTAAAAATCATTCAGACCAAGTTGGGTTGCCTATCAAATCTTTTAAATAGTGGTCTTTAAGTAAAATTTCTATTTGTGTTTTATTTGACAATTCAGTCATGAAATTACAGAAAACACAACACATCCAAGGTATTGTAAAGATAAGAGAACATTCTATCATAATGAGAATGGAAATTGTAAAATTTACATAGATTATGCACAAGACAGCATAAGTGTTTTATAAAGAGTCAACTGTATAGGTACAGATTAATATTTAAAGCAGCTTTTTAATATTTGCTTATATAATTTCAATATTCTTTGTGGCTGCTTGGGTGAGTAAATGAAGAAAAAATTTGACCAAGTGAAAAACTATTTATAAATAATAATTAAGTTGATTTTTCCAGAAAAATACATTTGTCATTTAAGAAGAAGTGGGTAACACTTACCGCCACAACAAACCTGAGTAAATTTTCATTGAGGACTTCCTGTAGGAATTAAATTGTGAATTGTAAAAGTGAAAAACACAGTCAAAAAAGGAGAATGTTTTTCCATTTGAACATAAGTTCTCCATTTATTTAGGTAAACCAAAATATCTCTTAGGCAAAATAAGAGATAATTAGTTTCAGTTTTATGATCTTATTTTAAAATCTGAAGGAGACACCATATTTGGTTCCTGCTTTACCAGGCCCATAGGTTTAGTCAGTTCATACGTATCAAATGTCAAAGGAGGGATTAAAACGGAATAAAATGAAAACAGAGAACTGAGAGAGTAATCAAAGTATCTTGAGTACCTGGATACAATTGAAATGAATGTATACAAATGAAAATTGAAATGAAGAAGACATTCAGTATTTATCACAGCTAACTGAAAGAGAAATTAGGGTAAATTAGGGTAAATTGGGGTAAAGAAAGAACCTTACCTCTCTGCTGTCTGGTTCATTCTGTAAAGAATGAAAAATGAACTAAGCAGCAGATAGGGTAGAAGATTATTGACTCTTGTAGAAGTGTGTGGTAGAGTATCTAATTTAATACTCAGTGTGTAAATTGAGATCAAGTTGTAAATCATATGTTTGCATGCAAGGAGAACAGATAGAAAGAATCAATAATACAGTAAAATAGACCACATATACATATTCTGTTTAATTAACTAGTGCTCTTGAATAATAAAATTTTTATTAATCATAAATATGTAAGTTCAAATGCCCTCTTCTCTAAAAAGGTTTGTGAGAGCAGATCAATATTATGCTCAATAGTTGAAGATATTATACCTCAGTGAATATGAAACTGGCTGTTTTCTAGAGAAGGGAGGAATGGGACTACAATCTATATATTATTAGCAATTTACCATTACTTAAGCTACACAATTACAGTGAGTTCGTGGAACATAGAATAGAGCACTCACTTGAGGGAGTCCATGGTGCCTGATAGGATGTTTCTGTTTAAAAAAAAAAATTCAAGAATTGTAAAACCAAAAGCACTCAAAATACAATATAATAATATCACAAGGCATGTGTAATACTATACATTTAATACTGCTGTTTAAGAAGTTTGTATTTTAACAGCTAAATTTGACACTAAGTTCCCCTTGGAGAGAAAAAAAAAAGATTTTATTGACAAAAATCAAAGAAAAGTAAATTATCTTCTGTTTTTAGAGTATGGTGGAGAAAAGTATGTAAAAAGACAAAAAATAATCTGAAATATTGTTTGTCTGGATTTTATTTTTTAATCATAAATTAAATTATATGAAATTTTCACTCAATCTGCATTTTAACTGTGGAAACAAGATTTATGCTTGTTAAATGTTGCAGGGAGATCCAACAAGTCCACCCTAAAAGAGATCAGTTCTGGGTTTCACTGGAAAGACTGATGTTGAAGCTGAAACTCCAAAACTTTGGCCACCTCATTCGAAGAGTTGACTCGTTGGAAAAGATCCTGATGCTGGGAAGGATTGGGGGCAGGAGAAGGGGACGGTAGAGGATGAGATGTCTGGCTGGATGGCATCACTGACTCAATGGACGTGGGTTTGGGTGGACTCCTGGAGTTGGTGATGGACAAGGAGGACTGGCTTGCAGCAGTTCATGGGATCTCAAAGAGTCGGACACGAGTGAGCGACTGAACTGAACTGAACTGAAATGTTAGCATTAAAAAATGATGTTTCTTTGGAAAAAGATTAAAGAATCTGTTTGCTGGAGGATCTATATCTGTTTCATTTATGAAAGGACAAGATATGGACTACTCCAATGACACATTTATGAAGAACTTAGATCCTTTTTTTGTAACTTACTGTCAGATATTTCCTTTTGATGCTTAGGGTTTAGTGCAGACAGAAGTCTATTGGTTAAGAAGCTGGATTATTAGTGATCCTTCATTATTCAAAATTTAGAAAATAGGAATTTAACAATAGAATATCTTAGCATCTCAAACTATTGCGTCTATATTTGATAGCTTGAGTGTCCAAATATCCAAGACTATTATCTTATTTGAATTTCTTTCTTGTCAGTTGATTCCTTTTATTTATCAATCATTATCTAGAGGTAACAAAGATACAGAATAACTTTTCGCTTCACATTAATAACTGAATTTGTTTTTCGAGAAGAAACTTAAGTTACTTTACATTATCTAGTTTTTCTCTCTACAAGGACCAAATTATTAGATCTCTGAATCAGCTGAATGAGCCCAACTTTCTGTACCTTAGGAAATATTGGTTGGCATGAGCCATCTCAATTGAGAATTTGATTTAGGTTTCAAAAGTGGATACACTGGAATATAGGGTTTAACAGTATATTTGGTAATACAATATCAGACATATATATATGTTTACAAATATGTTAAGCCTATAATGGATCCAGGCAAAGAGACTAATTACCTTGTTTGATGCTTTTTATTGTATTGTTAATTACCTTATTTCTTTTTTTAAAAAAAATTTAATTTTTTATTGTGAGGTGTGTATATTTCAAGTTAGAAATTTTATTTGGAGTTAAGTCTTTGAATGAACTAAATAATAATGATCAAAATGTGAAGGATTACCATAGCTTTAATATTAACACTTTAATAGCTAATTAGAGACCATCAAATTCTTCATGACTACAATATCTTGCAGTTGATGAGTCTTGCATAAATTGTATTTGTGATGACTGCAAACAAGAATCTAGAATCTTCTAAATTCTCTACTGTACTCACAGGCCTGGCAAGAGCAACAGCAACAAGACAGGTAAGGATGAGAAGCTTCATGGTTGTCAAGATCTATGTAAGAAAACAAAATAGTTAGGTCTTATACTAAAAGTTGATTCATGAAAAACCAATTGTTGATTTTTTCAACAAAGGAGTATATTACGATAGACGTTGTTTCACTTGAAAGTAATATTTTTATTCATTTAGTTTTTATTTTTACTTTTCAAAATAAATATTTACCATTCCAATTATCTTGCTTAGTGCTTGTGTGAGATAAGAAATACCAATTTCTTACTACACTTTAAAGTAAAGAATTTGATCCTGAAAGTAATAATAAGGTTTTGTCAGAGGAATAGAGAAGCATCAATATTTAAATATTACACATTTTAAGATACTTCAATAAAAATTAAAAAGAAATTTCCTCTTAGATCACTGGATTTGTTACAATTGATAAACTAAAATCCGCTGGTAAATTACATTTAATTTTATCTGTAATTTTTTGAAAATATCTTTATCCTTCACTTGTCTCTTTCAGAGTCTTCATGCAAAGCATTGTTTGTGCATTGTGTGGAAACTATTAACCTTCATTAAATTTTTTAAAGGATCTAGTTATTACTTAATTTGGCTATGTTGATATATCCATGACATGACTGTATGAAGATGACTGAACAGAATCATAAGTCAAACATATCACATTTGACTTGTAGAGTTCCATTAAATTGCAAGACCCCAAAATACATACATTTATATGTGCTGGAAAAATGAGTTTCAGATAAATAAGGAAAAATTAGACTATATATGAAATTTTTTATACCATAGTGAGCAAATTAATGACAGATTATTTTATATAGGCTGCTTCAGTTTGCAAACTGTAGAATCTACCTGCATACGTTAAAAAAGACATATTTATAAGCCCCAAATGAGTTTGCTGTTTTCATCCATTTGTATCCTTGTAAATATCCAAATTTAATCATCTTTATAAAAGTAGTCATTTATATTTAATTGTCTATCAATGATGTATCCTTTATAAAATTAATTTTATTAACCTAATTACATGGCCTTGAAATATTCTACCAGAAATCACTATGATAAACAAAAGTATTATAAATTATTTTGTATGATAACTTTTTACTGAATTTGACAAAAGTATCATAAATTATTCTGTATGATAACTTTTTACGGAATTTGACAAAATGATTCAAATTATTTTACCATAAATCTACACTGAAGTTATGTATCTACATTTTCATTGTATGAAAATTTGGTTTAAAAATCATCAGAAAATTTGGTCTTTATAAAAATATTTAATTATTCATCTATAGCTCTGAGATAGATGATATCAATATTTGCAAATATATTTTTAAGCAAACAGTATATCATCGGAAAGTATCAATACTTGCAATCACATTGAAAAGCTAGAACTATGTATTAGTGAAGAATGAAAGACGAGACAGAGGAAAATCATAGAGATTTTGTTATATTTTTACATAATACCTTGAACTGAAGACTGGGAAGAAGCAGCAAGCTGGATTGATGATCAAGGTGATGGCAGACTTTTGCTTCCAAGCTATTTAAACCTAGTGATTAGTAAAATGCTAATTTTGTGGTTTCAGTTTAACCAATAGGTTTATTTAAATTCTAAGAATTCTCTCACATAGGAAATCAATGTTCTGTTCAATTCTTCTCCCAAGAAATTCTACGGAAAGTTTACAACAAAGACGTGATTCATGCTCTGGTACCAAATTATACAGGAAATGGAATGGCATTGTTCTAAATTAAAATACACACACCAAAACCCCCCTAGATTTATGGTTATTATGAGAACATGCATTTATATCAATAAAATTTTCTTTGTAACTTTTGAAAAATTCATTACCTGTAAAGGAAATTCTTGGGACAAAATGGGGTCTTCAAAAATTTTCAATTTTTATTAACGTAGAAGACCATGAAAAGAATTCATTATTTATTTCACCTCGTTAAACTCAATTAATCCATATTATTTATTTTAAGTGTTTACCTTGTGTGGTAACTTATATGTTGCCTGATCTCTTTTTCTGCAAAAAAAATATAATTATTGTATAAACTTTGATGATATTTTAATTATACTACCAAGCAATTTTTTGCTTCTTTTGGGTGTACTAGTTGTGGTAACTAGTTCATTCATTCCAGTATAAATTGTTTTTTAGTCACTAAGTCATGTCTAGTTCTTTGTGATCCTATGGATTGCAGCCTGCCAGTCTCCTCTGTCCATGGGATTTCCCAAGTAATAATATTGGAGTGGATTGCCATTTCCTTCTGCAGGGTATCTTCCATACCCAGTGATCAAACTCAGGTCTCCTGCATTGGTAGACAGATTCTCATTCAGTTCAGTTCAGTTCAGTAGCTCAGTCGTGTCCAACTCTGTGACCACATGAACCACAGCACACCAGGCCTCCCTGTCCATCACCAACTCCAGGAGTCTACCCAAACTCATGTCCATCAAGGCGGTGATGCCATCCAGCCATCTCATCCTCTGTCATCCCCTTCTCCTCCTGCCCCCAGTCCTTCCTAGGATCAGGGTCTTTTCCAATGAGTCAACTCTTCACATGAGGTGGCCAAAGTATTTGAGTTTCAGCTTCAGCATCAGTCCTTCCAATGAACACCCAGGACTGATCTCACTTAGGATGGACTTGTTGAATCTCTTTGCAGGCCAAGGAATTCTCAAGAGTCTTCTCCAACACATAATTCAAAAGTGTCAATTCTTTGGCACTCAGCTTTCTTCACAGTCCAACTCTCACATCCATACATGACAGATTACTTAATCAAAATGAACAATTATTCAAGAATTGCAATTTTAAAATATTGCAAAAAATAAACCATAACTCTGAGTTTCCATCTTTTAAGTAACCAAGTAAAAGAAAAAATATCCTACCTTTCCAATTCTTAATTGTACTCCTAGAATTAACTGGCATTGTACATTGGAAATCTATAAAAATATTATGTGCTAAATACAATATCTATACAAGTAAGGGTTTTAAAAACTTGTTGTTGATTACAACTCCTTGTTCATAAGAAAGGAATCATATCAATACTTAAAAAAATCTATGGTGATATTTACAGTGTATTCACAGTTATATGACAGGAACATTATTTTGTATTAAAAGAAATTTCAAAACTGTTCAGGCTCTCCACTTTGAGGATAGAAAAGACTATAATTTCCCATAATGAAGTTTTCTTTAGATATTATCTTCTTTACTGTCTGTTTCACATCAATTTCAACAAGATACTAGTGTTTTCTATTTACTCTGATTTATTCAAGGAACTGAGAACAAAAATCCTCACTGCATTGTAATACTCTACTTTTGTCTTTTCCCAGGAGTGTATCTGGACTTTCCAGGTGGCACTAGTGGTAAGGAACCTGTCTGCCAATTCAGGAAACATTAGAGATGCAGGTTCTATATCTGGATTGGGAAGATCCCCTGATGGAGGAAATGGCAACCCACTCCATTGTTCTTGCCTGGAGAATCCCATGGACAGAGGAACCTGGCAGACTACAGTCCACTGGGTCGCGAAGAGTTGGACATGACTGAAATGGCTTAACATGCATGCAAAGGAGTGTATCCACCACAATTTGAAAACATTAGTCCTTTGACACTCATCCTTCTTCATAGTCCAATTCTCACATCTGTACATGGCTACTGGAGAAACCATAGCTTTGACTATAAAGACATTTATCAGTAAAGTGATGTTGTTGCTTTTTAATATGCTGTCTAGGTTTGTCAGAACTTTCTTTTCTAGGAGCAAGAGTCATTTAATTTCATAGCTATAATCACTGTCTGCAGTGATTTTGAGTCCAAGAAAATAAAATCTGACACTATTTCCACCTTCCCCATCCCCCATCTATTTTCCATGAAGTAATGGGGCAGTATGCTATGAACTTAGTTTTTTGAACATTGAGTTTTAAGCTGTGGATGAGAGACTACACAACTGTGGCTATCTGGGTCATTAAGACCTTTTAAATACAGTTCTGTGTATTCTTGCCACTTCTTCTTAATTTCTTCTGCTTCTGTTAAGTCCTTTTTATTTCTCTCTTTTATCATGCCCATCTGGGTTGGAAAGATACCTTGGTGGAGGATCTTGGGAAGTGGGAAATATTCCCTTGTGAAATATTCCCATGACAGCCGCAGTTTTCTTGAAGAGATTCTAGTCTTTCTCATTCTATTGTTTTCTCTCTACTTTGCATTGTTCATTTAAGAAGGCCTTCTTATCCTCTCTTGCTATTTTCTGGAACTCTGCATTCAGTTGGGTATATCTTTCCCTTTCTCCTTTGTCTTTTGCTTCTCTTCTTTTCTCAACTATTTGTAAAGCCTCCTCAGACAACCACTTTAACTTCTTGAATTTTTTTTTCCCTTTGGAATAGTGTTGGTCTTGGCCTCCTATACAATGTAATAGATCTCCACCTATGGTGTTTCTGACACTCTGTCTACCAGATCTAATCCCTAATCCTTTGAATCTATTCATCACTTCTACTGTATAATCATAAGGGATTTGATTTAGGTTATAGTTGTATTGTCAATTGGTTTTCTCCATTTTCTTCAATTTAAGGCTGAATTTGCAATAAGCTCAAGACCTTAGCCACAGTCAGCTCCAGGTCTTGTTTTTTACTGACTATATAGAGGCTCTCCATGTTTGGCTGCAAAGAATATAATCTATCTAATTTCAGTGTTGATCATCTGCTGATGTCCATGTACAGAGTCATCTCGTGTTGGTGGAAGAGGGTATTTGCTATGACCAATGTGTTCTCTTGGCAAAACTCTGTTAGCCTTTGACTTCTTTCATTTTTAACTCCAAAGTGAGATACTCGTTAGTCCAAGTATCTCTTGACTTTCTACTTTTGCATTCCAATCCCCTATGATGAAAAGGGCATTGATTTATTTATTTGGTGTCAGTTCTAGAAGGTCTTGTAGGTCTTCGTAGAACAGGTCATCTTCAGCATCATCAGCATTAATGGTTGGCTCACAGACTTGGATTACTGTGGTTTGCCTTGGAAACAAATGGAGATCATTCTATTGTTTTTGAGATTGCATCCAAGTACTGCATTTCAGGTTCTTTTCTTGACTATGAGGGCTACTCTATTTCCTCTAAGGGGTTCTTGCCCACAGTAATAGATATAATGTTAATCTGAATTAAATTGCCCATTCCTGTCCAATTTTAGTTCACTGATTTCTAAGATGCTGATGTTACTCTTACTGTCTACTGCTTGACCATATCCAGCTTGCCTTGATTCATGAACCTAACATTCTAAGTTCCTAATCAGTGCTGTTCTTTACAGCATTGGACTTTACTTTCATCACCAGACACAGCCAGTGATTTCTGCTTTGGCCCGCCTACTTCATCCTTTCTGGAGCTATTAGTAACTGCCCTCCGCCTTACCCTAGTAGCATATTGGACACCTTCTGACTTGAGGAGCTCATCTTCTGGTATCATATCTTTTTGCCTTTTCGTACTATTCAGGGGATTCTCATGCTAAGAATACTGCAGTGGTTTGCCATTGCCTCCTCCAGTGCATCACCTTTTGTCAGAACTCTTCACTGTGACTTGACCATTTTGGGGAGCCCTGTATGACATGACTCATAGCTCCATTACTCAAGGCCCTTCAGCACAACAAGTTGTGATCCATGAAAAGGATTGTAGATTTATACAATGCCAAATCATGCAAAATGTTAACCTACATTTATTTGATTTATATTGATATTTTCAATTTGCTTTATCACTTAAAATTCTTCACTTCCAACTACTAAACAAGGCTTAAATTTGAGACACATATTTAGACCATTTGTAGTCAAATGGGCCTTTGCCTTGTGAATAAAGGAAAATATTAATTTTCTGATGTAACAGAGTTATACATAGGGTGACCATAAAGTTGGTCATCTAACTTTGATCATTTATGATAGTAAAAGGGTCTGGTCTTAATAATTATAACAAAACAATAGACATAAATTGGACTAATTTAAGAGCTCAAGGGCATAGATATGCGAGGGATATCACAATTTGTTTTGAAAATTCAAAATCCCTAAAAAAATGAAACTGGAAATAGATTGGGTAAGGGAGAACTAAGCTTTCTTTACTTTCAAATATCAATATTTTAAAAAATTGGATTTAAACTTATTAGAAAAATTAACACAAAAAAATAAAAAGAAACATTATTAGCAATAAACATAGATTTTTGAAAAACAAAACTATGAGTTAAGAGACACAATATCATCTGCAAGATTATGTACACTTTTGCTAAATATTCTAGTCCAGATTCAAACCTCTTTGGAGGACTAACTTTGTTTGAGACAGTGAATAACTCAGAAATTGAAGTTTCAAACTGGTTTGTCAAAGTTCTCCCAGGAACATCTGACTGGTTAGTCTTCTAGGAAAGTGTTCCTTAATTATATAACAAGCAGTCAACCTTCCAGAAGGAAAGTTACTGAGAAATGTGAAACATATTTTTGTTTTTCTCTAGAAATCTATATGCCATTTGGAATCTAAGAAAAGATACACAATAAGATTAGTAATGATTGCTCTCAGGTATTGCATAAATACCAATTTTATGTATTGAATTTTAGTATCCAGAACTAAAACAGAGTTCTTTTATATTATGAATATATGATAGTACTGGAAATGTGGAACCTATGCTAGATTTTATATTTGTATTTAAAACAGTGTCTTTTTTAACTTGGTACTCTGTCAATTGGTCTTTGGAAATCTTAAGTGAACATAGATTAAGTAAAGTGGTACAATGTAGTGGTTGCAAGACAATGCTTCAAGGTCAAACTGTAAGTTTAATTCCTGGTTTTCAATGACCAGCAGTGTAATTTTGCAAACTCACTTTATCTCAATGTCCCCATCTGTTTAGTAAGATCCACTTCATATGTGATTGAGAGGGAAAAGGTCACACACTTAGAAGAGTGCCTGAAATAAAATAAGTACTCATTTAAAATTATCCGTTATTAGAACATGATCTTTGAAGAATTCCATCTAATTATTTTGTGCCCAAATTATTTTCCTACTTCATGGACTTATTAACTTTTGAGAATTTATGAATTATATTTTTACATGTATATATGCATAGAAAATGTACAGAGAGGTAAAGACAAAGTTTCTAATAGTGACCACAATCGAAGAAAACTTGGAATGGAATATGAAAGGGGACTAGAAAGGAGAACTTTTTATTTTTATTAATGAGATTTTTTGTTAATGAAATCTTATACAATTTGATATTTACACAGAATAGTGAACTAAGACAGTGCTTATTAAACTTTAATGTGTTTATGAATCTCTAGGATATCTTGTTAAAATTCAGATTCAGATCTAGTAGATCTGAGGTATGTCCTCTGTTTCTGCATTTTTAACAAGTTCTCAAGTGAAATCACTGCTGAAAATCTATATGACACACTTTGAGTAGCTAGGAACTGAGAGATTTGAATGTGTAAGATATAGTCCTCTCTTTTAAACTTACTCAATAATGAACATTTTTACACAAAATACCATTGAGAAATACTTAAAAACTTGAAAATTGTAACAATGTATAGGAGTAATAATGACATTAAAAATACTGAGTTGTGTTTTCTTGAAAGTGTTCACCTTTATAACAATGTCTAAAATAAAGCATTTCGTGTCCAACTCTAGATTCTTTCTATAAGTAGGATATCCCTCTAGTAACAGTTAATCTGTCTATGTTGTGCTAATATCACTACTCTCCTTTTACCTCCAGTCAAAAATTCATTCATTTTGCACTAGCAAGACATTCACCTACCTAAGACACCTGGGAAAAAATGGACTAAAATTTAACTGTGTTAACTAAATCCTACCTAATGAGTTCTTTCTGAAAGACTGTATTTTGGAGGGTAAAGAGATTTTACCTAACATGAATTTCTCTTCTGACTTGACAAAATGTGGTTTTCATGACTGATAAATCTTCCTAGCTCTAGTCATTGGTTGTCCATGTTTAACAGTGTTAATATGAAGATATAATGTATTTAACGTGTCTTACTAATTCCAGGAGATAGTGAAGGACAGGGAAGCCTGAATCACTGCAGTTCATGAGGTCACAAAGTGTCAGACATGAATTAGCAACTGAACAACAATAACAACTAGCTATCAAAACTAGCTATCTTATCCTATCAGATGTGATAATAAACCATCCTTCTGCAGAATGGAATATATGCATTTATTAATCAATTTTTAGAGTTCTTTGCATTGTCTAAAGTCTTCTAATTATGAATTCATTTACTCTTTATAAAAATTGTGTAGTGAAGAGAAAGCAGAAGCTATTCTTTCTTTTGTAGATAAGGAAACCAAACCATCTGTAAGTTAAGTAAATTAATTTCTGTACATGGTTGTGCATCTGTTAACAAAGAAAGGATGACTCAGATCTTCCAACACCAAAACCTGTGCTCTTTCTAATATACCTTGCTGCTCATTCTTTTTCTCAACAAAAATGCTTAATATATGCAAGATGTTGCATTTTTAGATAAATAATGAAGAATGCAACATTCTAGCAAGTGGAGAATGCCTAAAATGCATAAAAGATGAACTTATTTAAGCCATCAGGGGTAGTGTTAAGTAAAAGAAACTAGCAGTATAAAAAGGACTCACATTGTTAAAGACAAACGTTACAGTAATTCTGCAGAAGTCTGCAGACTTTCAGACATGTGATTCCATAAATTCAATATGATCCAACAACAATCTTCTAATGCCTTTGTCTTTCACTACAGCAATATCAATAATAAAAGTGCTTCTTCATTCACTAACTTATCTTTAACAGTGGGTAAATGTTTGCGCTCTTATGGAAGTGCTGGAGTGTCTAAAAGTCAATGTTAGAGCAGAGAGAGAAAGACATTAGGAATTTGATTGGGCCATTTGAGTGGGCACCGATATTTTCCAGGATCATGACAGTTTCAAGATGGAACAGAGAACAAACTGCAGGATCAGGATTGTCTTAGGGAACCCTGAAGGACAGTAAGTGGTAGCTATGAGATGAGAAAAAGGCCAGACTCTAGAATAACAGAGATTTTAAGGTAAGGGGGTCATTTGAATAAAACTAGTAGAAAAGTGAAAAGGAAGTGGAAAGAGAAGCAGAATGACCATTTCTTCCCCTTCTGGAGGTCCTTCTGCCCTCCAGATACAGCTGACAACACACAGAAGGGACACCTTCTTCCCCCTATCCCCTGTGAGAAGGTTATAAAATGAGATATTTTTATCTGGGAGATTTGAATTCAAATGTCTGTCTTTCTTGGAAGTAAAGGAGATGAAAGGAGTTACAGGCAATGTGATTAAATTTTTACAGACACAGTGAAAAGGGTTATTGAGGGACTGTGGAGCTGGTATGCTTTAGGCTGGAGATTCTTTGAACATGGTTGTTGATTAAAATTTACAGTGATGAAGAATGTAGTATAGTAGGGAAGATTTCATAGAGGCACATGAAAAGTCATGCAAAATCTAACAGGTAGAAGGAATTTCAAGATTTAATTTCTAAATGGCTGATATAAAAAACAAAGGACAATGAAAGTCCAAAAGACAGACAGCATATGATGGAATGATGTGGCTTGCAATTTGAAATGACTATTAATATTTGGGTAAGATTTGGAAAGTTGAGAAGTGAAAGGGAGATTTACGGATGAGGGAAGTGCTAATGGCAAGTGTGTAGAGGCATCAAATTAAACCTAAAATAATTCTGTTAGGGAGACAAACCTATATGTTAGTAAATTTTATATATTGAAGGTACTATAATTGTTGAGGAACACAAGTTCACTGAAGGTGCAAAAAGGGAAGCATTAATCTCAGCATGAAAAGATTAGGAAAGGAGTCCTGAAAGATGGGTAAAAGTGGATGAACTAAAGTGAGGAAAAATGGAATGGGGTTAAACATGGAGGTGGGAGGGAGGTCTTGGTTTGAAGTGTACCGTAATCACCAGGGAACTGATGAGTGGCACAGGTGAAAAGGAAGGCAGCAAGCAGAACATGGAAGACCATGCGGTACAAGGAAGAATTTGAACTTGATTTTGAGAATTGGACATTTTCCTTTGAGGAAGGCAGATGCCTGAAAGATTGGCACTCTCTTCCTAGGTGGTGAGGTGAAGTTCTACAGTGCTCTTCAACTCTGCCCCACCTCTCCCTACCCCAGCTCTTCCTGGGTGTCATAGCTTCCTCTTGCTGTTTCAAATCAGGATGATCATGGATTGTTTCAGTCCAAGTATCTCCAAGACCTTCCTCTTCCTCTGTCCGGAAGCCCTTTAAGAAGGTTAAAGGAAATATTAATAGAGCCCTCCCTGCTCCAACAATTCACAGCTATGTTCCTGGCCTCCAGCGTCCCTTGTTTCTGAGCGGTCACCTGAGGAGACAAGGAAGGTCATCTCCTCAATGTACTGATTATTGTAGTGCCAACATTCAGATGCAGCCATAGTCTTCCAAAAGCAGTGCAAGCTGTCATTTACTTAGCACATTAAAATAAAATGTATTTATTTGGCTATGCCAGGTCTTACTTGTAACACTTGAGATCTTTAGTCTGTGACATGTGGGATCCAATTCCTTGACCAGGGATTGAACCCAGGCCCCCTGCAGTGGGAGCACAAAGTCTTGATCAGGAAGTCCCTGATCAAGCATTTTTAACAAGCCAGACACTCAGGTACTGTGTGTCTTTAAAAGATGTTCTTATTAATATGATTTTATCTTTAAAAGATGTTCTTATTAATATGATTTTTCTCATGGTAACCCAATAAAGTAAATACTATTGTTATTTAGATTTTAGAGATGAAGAAACTAAGGCTTGCAATAGTTAAGCAACTTTTCCAGGCTAATACACAAATGGTTAACTGGACTTTGAATGAGGCCATTTTATTCCAGAGTCCCTACTCTTACACACTGTGGCTCTTTTGGGCCCCACTGAGCAACACATGGGATTGTAGTTACCTGATTAGGGACCAAACCCATGTCCCTGCCTTGGGAGCTTGGAGTCTTAACCACTGGACTGCCAGGGAGGTCCCTGTGCTTTATTTTTAAGATGCACCCCCAAAGACTTTCTGTGTCCTTGATAAGAGTCCAAACACATGGCTTTATCATATTTATTTGTTTTATTATTTAAATGCATAATCAAGTAGATTACTGAAACATAAAATTCAGTGTTAGAGTTTCTGACATTTAACTTGTAAAATGAGGTAAAAGGTTTGAGTCACAAGCTTTACTTATTGCAGAAGAGTTGTAGATTTGGGTTTAGTAACTGAATATTTACACAATTTTAAAAAATCAATAAGAGAAAAAAAAAGAAAAGATAATTCATTAACCTTCAGCCCAGAGATAGGAAGCCATTGGTAAAAATGTGTAGTATATTTATCTATACACATACACACATACATATATATGTGTGTGTGTAAAGTATATTATATTGAATTCACAAACTACTTGTTCCTCTACTTTTTGTTATGTCATTGTCACATTTTTCCCAGTGGTATTTTTATAGATTAGTAATATTTATAGATTAAGAGATTTTTAAGCAATGGATCCTGTTCTTTAAAATTCAAAATGTAAAAGAGGTAAATGTGTATTCCTTCGATTGAAATATTTCTTGATGGAATATGGTCTTTTTTATTCCTTGGGGCTCTTTTCAGTTTCTATGAGCCACAATTTTCCATATTTTAGATACATGACAATATATTTAGCCACCATTTAAAGGTAATCTTTTATTTTCAGAGTTTCATTTTGTTTTCTGCCTTTTACATATGGCTATAACATGTACACATGTACATGGATTTTATTACATACCATCTAGCAATGTCTTTTGCATATAATTGTGAAGAGCAATCGGAAATTCATGAAAGAGTATATAAACATTTCTGATCTATGATTCAGATTTCCAAATACTTTTCACAACTGGTATTTTCAGTTTATAAAGGAATAATTAATGTTTGAAAGTACTTGTTTGACCATTAGCTTTATGCCAAATACTCTTTCTTTGACTTGGGAGTTTTATATCTTTGTTAATTTCATAAAATGATGAACAAAAAATTATATTATTTAATATTAAGCTGCATCTTGATTCTGTATCTTTTGCTTTTTTCTTGAGAAATGCTTTTATATTTTTGCAAATTTTATTCAATCATAAATATACTTATCTTGCCACTCATTAATTTTGTAAACATATTTTCACAAATGGTATTTTCCTTTTAATGTTATGATGAGTTTGATGTTGAGAAGTATTCAGCCTCTAGATAATCAAATGAATCAGATTTTTACTGTATGGAGTTTCTTTTTTCTATATTTATTATCACTGAAATTAAAATTGTTATCATAGTTTTAAATCTTTTTATTCACTGTGTTGATATAATAAATGGAGTTTGTTATAACACATTGAAAAACTCATATCTGCAGTGGTATTTTTCCCCAAAATACAAGAAGAAAATCCTAATCATCAAAACCTTCAAAAGGAATATCATTAGCCTCACACCCAGTTTTGATCCTGGCTCTCTATTTTTAAGTTTCAAATTATTATATACATTATTTTCTCTGGTTTCAGTCTTTATATTTATTTCTAAATTACTGACTTTTAAGACAAAACAGGAAGTCAAAATAGTCAGCTTGATCTTTGTTTAAGGAGACATTAGAGACAGAAGTCTAGGACATTTAATTGACCGTAAGGCTATTTTATCATGGATAATACTGACAGGTCACTCCAGGTAAGGAAGCATCCATCATCTAGAAAACAATGGCTCTTCTGTGGTATGTCAAATGCAGGTTCTTAAAAATGTCCTTGTCTCAGTTAGGTAGATTGTACAGTTTACTAGAGCTCTTTAAAACAATGAAATAGTTAGTCTGGACAGTAATTACTTTATTTAATTTAATTAGAATGTTGGGGTGTTTTTTAACTTATAAAGTTATAAAATTTGTTGACAACCAATAAATTTCTGTAGTACAGTATTTAAATTCAATAAAGCATCACATAAATTTTGGCAAGGTTTAATTTAAATTGGTCATTTGTAATTTATGTTATACATAAATCTTTATCTTAAATTGTACTATATATATATGATTTAAACTTTGGCTTTATCAGTTTCTTTTAAGCATAATACTTGCTATATAAAGGCTTATTTTAATGTCATGCTCCCATTTTGGAGAGAGGGTAATGCAGGATATAATCTTTACTTATCTTCTACAGATATAAGGACAATGATTTTTCCATGCTTCCATTCCTCTTCTTTTCAAACAAACAAACAAGAAGCATTACTGTTGCTTTATAATAACTTTTATTTCTTTTACCAGTTTATATTGGAAAAGAAATGTTGGGAACCTGTGTTATATGCCTAACAAGCAACTGTTTCTATAAATTTCTTACAAACCAATATTAAAATCCAGAATTCATTTTGAAAGAGAAGTCATATGAAGTTAAAAATAAAAACTGGTTGAAAAATGAGGGAGCTTTAGAAATGCCCTGATGCTGGGAAAGATTGAAGACAGGAGGAGAAGGAGATGACAGAGGAGGAGGTGGTTGGGTGACATCACGGCCTCAATGCGCATGAATTTGAGCAAACTCCAAGAGATGGTGAAGGATGGGGAAGCCTGGTGTCCTGCAGTCCATGGGGTCACAAAGAGTCGGACACAACTGAGCAGCTGAATAGCAATAGCATCTATTTTAACAGAAGCATTTGGATACCCATGCTGAGCCTTCACTAAATATTGAGAAACAGTCCCCCAATCTTGCTTTTCCTCATGTCCTGCAGGTAGAATTATTGACTACCTTTATTTTGGACCATTTTTCCAAAGATTTATATATATATATATATATATATATATAAAAGCATACTAGATAGACAGAGATAGTGTTGCTATTCAGCACAAAGGATATGTTTTCTGTCCATTTGCAATAAAGATCATGGTTCTTTGCAGGGTAAAACTCAGGTAAGCTGGCTGCTCATTATAAAAAAAACTGAGTTCTGTACATTTAGAATTCTTCCCCATAGTACAACCCACTGTGTATACAGATTATCACCTGGCCGTCTTCAGACAGCACTGTAAGAATTGGGGAAACGAGTGCAAATGCCAATACTCTCCTGTGGTTGCCTGTGTCTAATAAATCTTTCGTCTTATGTTCAAAATGTGCAGTCTTCTGTGGCAGGCTATTTGAAACTGTGGCAGGCTATTTCTTTACCTTAAATCACAGACCCTTAAACATTTCTGAAACTTAGGTCCTGACAATTTACAGTATTTCAGTGTCCATTTACAGAAATATTTTAATCAAGCTCAGTTTGCAGATTTTGTTTGGAGCTTTTAATTTTAGGAAAGAAGGAAGTGAAGAAGGAGATGAATATCAAGGAAACCATCAGAAAAGAAATCAAGCTTTTCTCTGGTGAGTGATTCTGGAAAAAAAAAAAAATAAAGAGAAAAGCAATGAACAAGAAAGCCAAACATAAGAATGAAGGCATCCACGGAATGGAAAGTCAGTGCTCTTTTTCACTGATTATAGTATAACAGAAAATTGTCATAGACATAATTTCCCTAAGTGTTTTGGAATATTATTGACATTATAGCCTTAAATCAGTAACTTTTGTAAAGGGGTTTTAAAATAATAAGAAATTGTCACTCTCTTGCCATCTTGCAACCAATATGTGAAGTATGACAATTTAATACAATTTTTAAATATGAAAGCATTTTATATCAAATAAGTTATCAAAACTTTTCAAAAAGTAGTAAATCAAGATTTTCAGCTTTACTGATAATTGTATCATATTTAAGTTAGCTAAAGTTTAAGGTTTTGAGACCACATGTCCATTAGGTTTGATCATTTTGAAGACCAATATTAACAGTAATAAGAAAAGAAAATTTCTAAAATGAAGGATAGAAAGAAACAATGGAAGAAAAGAGGAGGAGAAATACGCAAAGTGTAATAAAAAGAAATAAAATGAATTACGAATGTACATTTGTGAAAAGAAATTCTTCTATTTTTTTTTCTCTCTTAGTTGTGGATTTTACTCTTACTCCACCATAAGTTTGGATTAACTCAAAGTCCTTAGTTTTCTCATCACTTTCAGTTACTTTGCCTAATTTTGTGATGTTATTCTCTTTCTTCCAATATTCTAAATGAAAGGGCCTATAAATATATATATATATATATATATATATTTTACTATTACTAAAGATATGTAACACTCCAAAACTTATGAAACAAACATAAGACATATAACAGAGAATTCCTATGTAGATATGATTAGGTGATATAATAATGGGTGTTTTACCAAATATCATAACTTCATCTTTTTTAAATCCTATATTTTGGTAAAGACAGTTTGTTTCACCTAATTACCACTATGTTGGTCCCTAAGTCATGTCTGAATCTTTGTGACCCCATGGACTGTAGCCCTCCAGGCTCCTCTCTCCATGGAATTCTTCAGACAAGAATACTGTAGTGGGTAGCCATTCCTTCCTCCAAAGGACCTTCCCAGCCCAGAGATCGAGCCAGGGTCTCTCGAATTGCACACAGATTCTTCACTGTCTGAGCCACCAGGGAAGCCTCTAATCACCCCTATCAAGATATAAACTGATTTTCCATACTCAATAAATTTTGTTTCAGACTCAGTAACTTAGAAGATTTTATAATTATGCAAGTAAGAGACATGAGACAGATAACATTTGGTGGACAGGAGGAAAGGGACTGGGCTATGTGCATTAGTGGGGGGTGTAGTGCCATGGGAGGGCCTGGGCAAAATAACGTTATTCAGCTCTTGGTGGGATTGGTGAATACCAACTATGTGGTCAGAGAAAATATCGATAAGTGCCTAATCTGAAATTTCACCATTTCCAGGCTCATGGTCATCATTTCTCTCTTTCCATCTAAATTCTCTATTTTTGTACTAGAACTAAGGAGTCAGGGACTTTTCAAACACTGCATGTTTTTGGTTCTTGATTACAAACCCTTGAAACAAGCTCTGACTATCTTAGGCAAAAGGTTATTGGAAAGGAGGATTCAGAAGCAGAATCTGAAAGATAGCTCTGAATGGTAGAGAACAGCAAGGACAACTAGATAGATTAGTCTGAACCTACACAATAACTGGGCCATAATATCTAATATCTTGTCTTCACTTGGAATTATTCAATAAAGATTTATGATTCCAGGAGAGAAGGTCTCATTGTCAAGCTTGGGTCAGGTTGCCCATATCAAAGCACAGAGAACTAGGATCTGGTTCTTTGCGCTTACATAGTGAGAAATGAGGTGTGTGCACAGGCCCTCACATGAAGACCACATACAGTGGAGAAAACTCACTATCTCCAAAAGGAATTCAGAGAGCTACTTAAAAGTAGAAATTTGGAGATGTTCGTAATATAAACCCTACTCAAACATGGATAGAAATTATCTCAATTAACTGTCCTAACAAACCAAATAATCAGTAGCTTTATGATTTGTCAATCATTAATATTTGATGCACAGCAGCAAATCAGGATGCATAAGCTATGGATAGACTTCCATTATTGGTAAAGGGGACACCTAGCATCTGAGACAGTTCCAATATAGATAATACACATCTACATGTTTTTTATAGTCTGGTGCTTCCCAAGTGGCACTAGTGGTAAAGAACCCACCTGCCAATGAAGGAGACGTGAGACATGGGTTTGATGCCTGAGTTGGGAAGATCCCTGGAGGAGGGGCATGGCATCCAACTCTAGTATTCTTGCCTGGAATCTCATGGACATGGAAACCTGGTGGGTTACAGTCCATAGGGTTGCAAAGAGCTGGACATGACTGAAATGACTTCCACACATGCAGTCATAACACATTTTCATTTACTTGTTTATTTTCTGACTTTTCCATTATAACATGAGCAAGAATCTTTTTTGGTCTTAATTCCAGTGCCTAGCACCATGCTTGGAGGTGTGTTTATCAGATACAGAAGTTAATGTATCCCCCAAAAGAAACAAATAATATGTTCTGTGAATTTTGTTTTTTGAGTTTGTTTCATATTATACAATAAAAATGCTCATATAATTAATTATTTTGAGACTTGAAGTGCTCTGGAATCATACCTATTTTTAAGATTCTCTGGATTTTGATTGCATAAGAAATATTGCTCAGGAAGTGTTTAACCTGAAAAAAAAAAGACTTCTCAAATCTATGAAAAGAACTCACTAAAGAAATATTTATATATTGCATTCACCATGGAAGGTGTTCTTATCCTTATAACTCTGAAAGTAATTAGTGTTAGATGGGGTTTTCTTCATATTCCAATAAGACTGAATTAGAAATTTTAACCCCTGGAGACTTACACATTTTGACACAAGAAGGACCTCCTTTCTTGGCCCTGAAGGTTATTCTACCTCAAGAATCTGAAATAAAACAAATTTGAAAAACTGTGTGACAATTAGTGGTTTTCCAACAGTCCTGAGATTGTAACCTATATTTTCCCCTGCAGTACTCAACTGATAAATCTGAATCTGCATTTTTGCAAACTAAATACCTCTGTGCAAAATGTTACCAGGTAAGGAAAGAAAAGAGAACTATGATCAAATACATATTGAAAGTGTTGGTGTTGGTTAAAGACTATTAAGGCCTTCTTTTAAACTGTAGGATTTTTCAGAGCCTTCAAGTCACTAAGGTATTTATAAATTTCCTAGAGAAAGGTTATAGATGTAGTATTTCAAAAGTATATTTGATAAAGGAACCCTTTCTTTTTTGACCTAATTATGGCTTCTTAAAAATTTTGGAAAATATTAGAGCATATAATTAGAAAGTGGCCTTGTTGGTGCAACTCCGATTTTTTAAGAATTTAATATTATTACCTACTTTCACCTTCTGCAGCTACAAGTTCTACACAATCTTCATTTTTTTTTATAGTGACCTTTTGGCTCTCTAGTGGTATATATTGTCCATATCTAGGTCCATGAATGATTTTCCACTGGCTATTCTGAAATAAAATGCCTTCCCAGTGGAAAGAGCAGTAGTTTTTGTTAGTAAGCTGAGAATTACCAAGACAGAATATTCTTTGGTCATATTATAATGCAAATGTGTATAAACAACACAGCAGGAGTTTTTATAATTTGTAACGCATGATATAGAACTCTACCTTTCCAGGATCTAGTGTAATTTATTGGCTAAATTATCTCATAGCTGAGAAAATTATAATTTGGATGGCAATAAAAAATAAATTAGCAATTGATCAATAGATATCTATTACTATGCAGAGAGATTGAACTAATATGATATTTTTAATGAATGAACAAACAAATTAAAAAACACCAGTTAGAATACTGAGATCATATTTCTTTTTTTTTTTTCTTTGGTTTTGCCATACAGTGACATGAAACCGCCATGGGTCTACACATGCTCCCCCTCCAGAATCCCCCTCCCTCCTCCCTCCCGATTCCCTCCCCCTGGGACATCTCGGTGCACCAGCCCCGAGCATCAATCCTGGGCTGGCGATTGATTTCACATATGATAATTAACATGTTTCAATGCCATTCTCCCATATCATCCCACCCTTGCCCTCTTCCACAGAGTCCACGAGTCTGTTCTATACATCTGAGTTCCTTTTGCTGTCTCGCATGCAGGGTTCTCATTACCATCCTATTTCTAAGAACAGAAGTCAAAAATGCTTTTATAAAATTTACAGCTTATAGAGATTTAATGTTCCCATACTTATATTGTGTCCCTTAAGTTGAATATTCAGAAGAATATTCTGGCTGTAATAGCATAATAGTCACGGAATTTTATATAATCTCATTAGAGTAATAGAATTATTTATGTAATAAAGCAATAAAATAATGTTCAGGTAGAGTAGATTAGAAGTTGTTGGAATGCACATAGAATCTTCTTTAACACTTAAAACACATCTGACTAGTATCTGGCAAATATTGCAGAGATGATGCTGATTCGGTTCAAAGAAATAATATCCATAAACTCACACAATACAAAGCATTGTACATCGATCATACTTTTCTTAGAAAAAACTTTGTGACCTACCAGATGCACTTGGGTTGCCAATAGAAGTTTAGGAAATTCAGACTCTCCACAAATTATGAGTTAGCTAATTTTAAAATGTGAAATTTAGTTTATAATTTAAATTGGGAAATCTTACAAAAAACAAGAAATCAAGAGCATATGTGTCTTGGTCGACTGGTAGGCCCATATTACTACACTCTTCATGAAGGAAACAAAGAAAAAAATATATATCCTCTCTTGGAAAAATAATTTAGCAATGCCTGAATAGGTTTGTCTAATCTAATCCTGATATTTTCATTCTATTGGAAGTTTTTTTTTTTTCTTTAATCAAAGTAGCTATGGCAGGGGCTTCCTGAACATTTTGGATGGTGAGAAGATGAAAGCCATATTGTTGACATAAACGCTGGGAAGGAAAAAGTAGAAAATGTAATCCCAATTATTTGTATGATTGTACACATTTTGCTGAAATAAAATAAAACAATCCCATCTCCATTTTTTGATGTTATAAGTATACTGAAAAAACCAGAGCATGAGGAGGAGGACTTAAAATTATAAGCAAAATCATGTATACATACCTCTGCCTGAGCCCAGTTCAGTCTATGGCTAAAATAGGTGAAGCAACTGGACAAGTAATATAATGAACCTACAGGGCACACAGAGCCACTCTGAGGAAAACTAGAAGCCCTCCTGAGAAGACATAAGAGAAAAGCCAAAGACAGTTTCATCTTGGATGCCTTCCTGAAAACCTGTGGGAAAAAGAAGAGCACATGGTCAGAAATTTAACAAATAAATTGACTAAACATTTAAACACAATAATTTAATGAAACTTTTCTAAAGATAAGGCACACTCTTTTGTTTGTTATTTGATTTTCTATCCAAGGCATTTGGGGCAGCTGGTCCGGGTAAATTTTGGGAAGTTAAGGGCAATCTGAATCCTCTAGTCTACTAGGACAAGCAGTGAAAAAGTGTTAGCCGCACAGTTGTATTTGACTCTTTGAGACTCATGGGCTGACGCCTACCAGGCTCCTCTGTCCGTGTAATTCTCCAGGCAAGAATATTGGATTGGATAGCCATTCCCTTCTTCAGGGGATGTTCCTGATCCAGAGATCGAAGCCAAGTCTCCTGCATTGCAGGCAGGTTCTTTACCATCTGAGCCACCAGGAAAGCCCCAAAATAAAGACAGAAGGGGTATTAAACTCAAATGTGAATAGTGAACTCATGTCTAGACAACATATAGAATAAGAAATGAAAAAGTTGGAACTAACACTCAGGAGAAATGATGAAGGGAAGGGATTGTTAGGGAGTTTGGAATCAACATGTACACACTGCTATGTTTAAAGTGAACAACTAATGAAGACCTGATGCATAGCACAGGGAACTCTGCTCAGTATTATGTGGCAGCCTGGATGTGAGGGGAATTTGAGGGAGAATGGATACATGCTTAACTATGGCTGAGTCCCTTTTTTGTCTGTAAAAGTGAAAAGTGAAAGTTGCTCAGTCATGTCTGACTCTTTGCAACCTCATGGAGTCTAGCCTACCCGATTTCTCTGTCAGTGAAATTCTCCAGGCCAGAATACTGGAGTAGATAGCCATTCCCTTCTCTAGAGGATCTGCCCAACCTAGGGATCGAACCCAGGTCTCCTGCATTGAAGGCAGATTCTTTACCAGCTGAGCCACCCAGGAAGCCCTTTTCTGTCTACCTGCAACTGTAACAGCATTGTGAATCTTCTATACTCCAATAAAAAATAAAGAGTTAAAAGCAAAAAGAGTTAGAACTAAGACAACTGGATGGGTAGGCAGTTATATAGGCGACTGCAGATGAATAAGTAATTGTTTAAGGTGAGTTATATGGACATGACTGATACAATTCCATCTTCTACATGAGGCTGAGGATCTTGTACTTGCTTCTTTTAGCTTCTCAAGTCTCCACTTTGTCAGTCACATGGTACCTGGTGAATTGTGTCCAAACATCTTACTATTAATTATTCATATTAGGAGTGAAACTGAATTATCTCTCTAATCAATCTTATAACACTCTCCTTAACATAATCTGCACTTCATTCAATAGCTGATTGCTTCTTCTCAAACTTACCTTCATTTCACTCAGCTCTCTGACTTTGCGACCCTCTTTTCAAAACTACTGAGATATACTTATCTGTATGTGAAAGAAACATAATGAAAAAATAAGATACTGAATAAAATAGATCTCAGTTTGGCCTCAAGCTCCTTATACTGACATTCTCAGGCAAGATGGAAAATTTATCTTTGATATAAAATAAAATGCAGACATTTCTTCATTCTTTTGTCACTTGTAAAAAGGTGTTTAACCTTGTTTATTTTTACAAAACCTTAGCAAAATTTTAACTGGCAAAGTTTAGGTTGAAGAGGTGTTGAACTGTAAAAGAATATCCTTTACATGTGAAAAATGTTTACCTAATAGTTGATTTTTGGCTTTCAAAAATTGGGAACCTCAAAACAAGGATATGGGGAACTTGAATATAGCTAGATATGACAGAGTATGGGTCGATCTAATTTTCAAGGTGGCAAATTACAGAATACAACAGCAGGTTGAGGTCAAGGAAATTAATATCTTGTAAGATTCTGTTGGAGTTTAGCTGATAGAATTTAGGGGTAGTTATAATAATATTCATATTTGGTGCTTTTATTTTTTCTTTCCCCTACACTGAAGTCTTCTTCTGAAATCGATAAGTGGTGATGAAGTTCTGACAAATTCAACAACCTTGTGTAAATGATCTTAGGGAGGAAAGAAGTGTATATTTGTGCTTGGAAGAAGACAATGCATTAACAAGAATTTAAGATGAAGAAGTTTATCTACAAGTGTCAGAGTTGATGCCAGGGCCAATTGTTTAGAATGAGGACTAAAAATGTTTAGAAAGCCATCAACAGTAATCTAGAGAGGTCTCAATTTTTTATTGTCAAACAGGCTGTGATTTTATGATGTCTCATTAAGATATTCTCATAGAATAGTAGTCTCTGAAGAAGAGAAAACACACTGTGTGGTTCAAGAGAGTTATATTTTGTGAATTTTATTTACTGAAAGGTGGAGATGAAGGTAATGATGACTCCTAGGGTTGTTATAAAGGGGAATAAAATTTGAAAAAGAAAAAGACCTAGAAATATATCTGAAATGTAGAAGTGCTGAAAAACTTTAAATTCATTGTTCCTTGGTATGTCCTCACCCACAAAACTCTCCCTGCTTGCTTCACTTTAAAGTAATTTATGCTCTTTCTAAACACTCATAGTATATTGGACTTCTATTAAGGTATTATAAGGTTGTAATGTCTATAACAATGAATTTTGTGCAGCCTGTCTCCCTTGATATGTACCTCTTCTTCCTTCCCTTCCTTTCTTCTCCCTCTTTCTTTCCCTCCTTCTTCCCTTTCTTTGACAGGTTAAGCATTAACATTCATTTTTATAGCACTCAGAGTGTGCTACACTTAATAGGGATGCAACGTTTTTAAATAAATGTGGGAATAAATATATATATTTAAAACATGAAAATATTCTCTTGGATTGAAATATATATACCATTATTATTATTATTATTGTTTACATCAGAGATAGCAACTTCCAATTTGCTATTATGGATGACCTTATAGGCCTAAAATAAAAGTGCTAATATTATGCAAGTAATAGCTATTTGTATATATTTGCCCTTCCAGTGCATATTATTTCTATCAACCAGAATCCTTTAATGATTCTATCATTCAATGATGAACAACCTGAAGCTTGGTATGTATGTTAGCCAATAAAGAAGGTATAGGAAAATAAAATATGAAGATATGCAAAGAAAATTAGGAAAAGAGGAGAAACAATTTATAGTATACTATAGTTTATAGTAATCTTTTGAAGTTATAGGCAGTTTTCTGTGGAAAACATTTAACTGTTTCGTTGTAGCTGAACCGCATAGGTAAACCCAGCTGATGGTATCATAATTAAAATGTGGCTTGAGATGTTGGCCAAAAGTTTGCCATTAAATATTACATTCAAACTGTGTTAGGATAGTATGTAAACAGGAATAACCTTTTAGTATTTGTCTAAAACCAAACAAACTCTATTCCATATGCATGTGTTACAATATTTCTTGGAACTTGGAAATAACTAAATAAAAATGATAAACTTTGAAATGTGTCCAAATGATCAAATATATTGTTTTAGAAAATATTATTTACACTAGTGTTAGACCTAATTTTACAGAAATACTTTGTTTCTTGAAATCATAAATAAATTGGTAGCAAAGATAATTACATGTGCCATTTAGCAAATGCCTTCTATGTGTCCTGTATCTTCTCACAATGAGGCCTCCTCAGCTTTATTTTTTCCTGAACATCTCAATATATTGATCACATTAAGCCTTCTTTCTTTTCCTTTCTTTTCTTTTTTTTTGTCTTTTTGATGGCCTGTAACACTTCTAACCTAATGTGTAATTTAAATATGCCTATCAAAAGTTTACAGTCTGCCCACATTTGCCCAGAAAACAATCATCTTTGTTGTGTTTGTCATTTAATGCACCCTAAGTATCTAGAAGCCTGAAGTTCTGGTCTGATAGTTAGAAGAAATACAATAGCCAGGACATGGAAGCAACCTAGATGCCCATCAACTGACGAATGGATAAGAAAGCTGTGGTACATATACACAATGGAATATTACTCAGCATTAAAAAAAAAATTCATTTGAAGCAATTCTACTCAGATGGACGAAACTGGAGCCCATTATCCAGAGTGAAGTAAGCCAGAAGCAAAAACAACAATACAGTATATTAACACATATATATGGAATTTAGAAAGACAGTAATGAGAACCCAACATGGGAGTCAACAAAAGGAACGCAGATGTATAGAATAGACTTGTGGACTTTGTGGATGAGGGTAAGGGTGGGATGAGATGGGAGAAGGGCATTGAAGCATGTTAATTGTCATGTGTCTAATCAATCGCCAGCCCAGGATTGATGCTCGGGACTGGTGCAGCGAGATTTCCCGGGGGGGAGGGAGGAGGGAGGGGGGACCCGGAGGGGAAGCATATGTAAACCCATGGCGATATCATAACAATGTATGGCTAAAACAATAATTTAAAAAAAAAAATTAAAAAAAAAAAAAAAAAAGAAGAAATAAAATATGATTATCCCAAATAATTTAGAGATTCCTAAAAAATAAAAAGGCATGCATTACATCAAGACCCTGAACTTCTTAGGGCTATTTTATTTTAAGAAGTCCAATCTATTTTTCTCATTTTGATTTCTACTACCTCTACTAATATAAAGTTAGTGTTTGGATGTGTGAAGTTCAAAGTATACTAATTGCTTTATGATCTCTAAACATGTAAAGCTTACAGATATTTCTTTATAAAATTATGTTAATTTTATTTAAAAGAGTTAAAACAGATAAATGGTGGCAAAAACAGTTTATGTTTTTGGCATAAAATCATAAATTTGAAATAATGAGGGTTAAAATGACACATTAGGAAATCAAGATGTCACAGATAAAATGCTTGGAAAATGAACACAATGCACTTCCTAGAAATGTTCAGAATGCACTGGTAATCATTTAAAGATAGATTTAGAACAAGGAAATCATTTGTTAGGTGTATTTCAGTAACATGAAATCTCCAATATCAGTATCTTTATTCAATCAAAATTAAATGGATAAATGTGAAAAAAAGCAATTATTGACTGATTCTATAACATAGATTAAATGTATTTTAATCTAAAGGGGAAATGTAATTATTTCATATGTGTTGATTAAGTTTGAAATCTTACAACACTGAAGAGAAAAGAGGCAGAAAATTACCTAATTAAATTACATAGCCTAAAAAATTTACGTAATCTAATAGAATTAAATTCGACTGTTGAGCTGCTAATTTTGATACAGCTAGTTCACTATAGTTAAAAACATAGTTTGGTAAACTTTATTAATACTTAGTCTTCTCAGAATTTGAGGATAAAATAAACTCATAAAAATTGTATCTAATTCTTTAATATTTTGAAAAAAACAAAGACAGTAAAATATTATCATAACAGATAGTAATACTATCATGTCCCTTTATATGAATAAGGACATGGATTAATTGTTGTAGATAATGAGAAAAAAAATGACACTTTCATTCCAAACATTTCATTTTAAATGTGATAGGTACAATTATATTTACATAACAATTACAGTTTTTTAATATGGTTGACATTTCTATTAGCAACCATAGATCATACCACACCCATAAATGACTGACAAGGAACCATAGCAGCTATTGAAGTATTTTTGTCTTGATCTCATCATGTGGCCCATGGGGTTCAAATCCATTCTTTCTTTTCACTAACCGGATAACATTGGTACTATGCCTTGTCTCCCAAATTCCAAAATCTTCATTGATCCCTTAGGCTTCATCTTCAAATTCCCATTATATAACTACCTGTTTACAGATCAATTATTTAGTTTGGTGAGTAGCTAAATTGTGATGACATCCTGAAATAAGCCTACCTCTCCTTTTGGGCCCAAACCTGAAAATATGGGAAATGGGAATAGAAAGAAAGGAAATTCAATATGTAAGATGATGTAGGAGTTTTTCGGAAGAAAGCAAAGGTTGAGGAACAGGGAAGGTAAAGTTGATTGTCTGCCTTACTTAGCACATGCAACATCTGAGATGCCTAATACTGACAGTTCTCAGGAATTATGATAAGATGTTGTAGGAGTATCCTATGTGTACAAGTAGTTGGTCTAGAAGCCCTTTGTAATTCCTCCTGAGCCTGACATTTTTTAATTCAGCCTTTCTATATAATCTTTTGGGAAGGATGAATGGTAATTTCTCTCCAAATTATCTGTCTGGTAGCAAATTCCTATATCTTGTTCAGTTGATCAGAGTAATTCTTTTTCAAATGAAAATTCTATTTTTTTAAAAATTTTCTTTACTTTATTGTGTTGGTTTTGCCATGCAATGACATGAAACAGCCATAGGTTTACATATACTCCCCCTCCAGAACCCCCCTCCCTCCTCACCCGCCCCCCCCAGGAAATCTCGATGCACCAGCCCCGAGCATCAATCCTGGGCTGGCGATTGATTACACATATGATAATTAACATGTTTCAATGTCATTCTCCCATATCATCCCACCCTTTCCCTCATCCACAGAGTCCACGAGTCTGTTCTATACATCTGCGTTCCTAAAAAAAGGACAGTTCTTACACCTAGATGTCTCGGGAAATTTTTTCTTTCTCATAACTATAAAAGGCAAATATCTATTTACACTTAAGAGAAAAAAAAAACTGACCAAACACTCTTTGACTTATATTTATAATCTAAAACTCACCACAAAATACAAAGGTATTCATAATTATCCTAATAAGTTTTTGGTCATAGAAGTAACAATATTCCAAACAGTTCAGTTCGGTTCAGTCACTCAGTCATGTCCTACTCTTTGTGACCCCATGAATCGCAGCACACCAGGCCTCCCTGTCCATCACCAACTCCTGGAACATTTCCTCCTTACACAATTTCCTTTTGCTTAGTTTTTGTTGTATTTACAAAGAAAACTTTAATCAATTTAGAGATGTTTCTATAATAGTATCATCCACATAAGTCTTCCTATTTTACAATTAACAATTACAATTAAGGTTGCTCACCTTTGTGTAGGATGTGGTCTTATGGCTCAGAATCTTAATCTGTCTTATATCAGACTATAGTGTGATGAAGTGAAATAAAAAACATAGCTGTAAATGATATATAAAGTGGCATAATCAAATGGTTTTCTATTTTGTATACTTCTTCTCTAAAGGAAGAGTCCCTTATTCAAAACATGTACTGTTTAATATGTGGCATGTCCTGTAAAATATGAGAACAAACAATTGCTCTAAGAAAATTATCTGTGGACAAGGATGTCTGTGGACATGAAGAAAATGAACCTTGGGAAGCCACAGATCTGGTGCATGAGAAGAACTGCCATTCAGAGCAAGACCCATTCTGATACAAATCTCAGAGAATGTACACCTGAAACTAATATACTATTGTAAATCAGCTATATTTCAATAAAAAAATCTCAGAGTGCTCAAATTCTAAGGCAACTCTAAATAAGCAATTTATTGGCCCGAGTATATATCTATGATAGACTGATTCAAACAGAAGACCAATTTAGTTTTGAAAGTGATCAAGGCAGAAAAAAAAAACAGTACATTTAAGCATAAACCAGGAAGGGTTGAATTATTTATAAGGAAACATTTCTTCCAAATAAAGAATATTAAAATTCTAAATATAAACATTAAAATTATAAAATTAGATTTCATTTATCTATGTAATTTCATTTTGAAAATGTTTCTAAAATAGTTAATTCATCTAACTGTAAGGATATGGACTTTATCTGAAGGGAAGATGTTAACTTTTGCTACTAATTTTGTTTCCTTTTCTCTCTCTTGTTTCTATGAAATTCTCCAAGGCAAACATTATAAATTCAGAAAAACTCTTCTGTGTTTTGGTTGGATTTTCAATTCTGCTCTCATCTGGATATAAACTTGTCTGTGTAAGATAAGAGCAATTTGTCTTATAACTTTCTTAGAGTATATTAATACCTTGAAATTGTTTTATAAAATTTTTCAGTGATCATAAATGCCTTTCTACGTATTAAAATATAGTTATTTTTACATACTTGATCAAAAGTATATTTTTACTTATTATATCAGTAGTTGTAAGAAAAAGGTGACATTGTATAGAAAATGCTTCTTTAAATGATAAGCATTGTGTGGTCTATGATCCCTTGATTAAAAGAGGCTTTGCTGACACCTACAGCTTGAATTGATTCTTTATGTGCCCCAAAGTTTTGGTTTTTTTTTTCTATTTTGGAGAAATATTCCATGGTTAGATTCGGATTGGATGTAAGTATGCTTTATTTTCCTTTAACTAGAAAGAATGCTTCTGTAAAAGAGTAGATAAGAAAGGAAGACTAGCATGATAGGTACCTCCACTGTGTGTTCTGAATGCAAAAGTTTAAGGAAGTGTGCATTTGAAAACTGAGTATCTAAAATACATTGATTTATTAAATGTGCCTATATCTCTTAGCCCTCAGAACATGTTCATGAACCCCTAGAGATGTACTTATCAATTTGAAGACTGCTGCTTCATACAATTTCATGTTAAATATAAATAACTTTCCTTTGCTGTCCACCTTTTAAATGAATGCCCTCAAACACTTTGAAAGAAATCTGATTTTCACTAGAAGGATACACGTTTCTCTTATAATCCACCTAAGCCAGTATAACTATTCTTTTCATGCATGATCCAGAAGTGGGTTAGCGTTTTTCTCACTTTCTAGTATGCTTACAAACTTCTAACTTTTCATTTGGTGTCAAACATCTGATCCTATGGAACTTGCACCATATGATAAGTGACTGTTTCACTTTTGTTATCTACTAAACTCCTAACTCCCATAATATCTTAAACTAAACTAACTGAGATTGATGACCTCTTTATAAAAATCCTCCTCTTGCCTCCAAATTCTATCAAGAGTTAATTCAATATTCCTACACATCTCATCCAAAATCCAAGGCATTGATTCTCTATGAGAGTCCTGTTGGCATTATGAAAGCAAACTTTTTATACTTGGGTCTGTTTTGGTTCTCAAGGTACTGGGAATTTTTGACTTGCCCTTAAATGCAAGTAGCGACCCCTCCCCAGTCCTGCAAATAATCAAAACCAACTTAACATGCTCCTAACTCTCAACAGGGAGAGTTACCCAGTCCAGACAAGAGCCACAGCTTCAATTCTTCCACATCTTCATTACCGTTTCCACTTCACTTTTTTCCTAAATTTTATTTTATTAAAGTATACTTGCCTTACAATATTGTGCTAGTTTCAAGAGTACAACAAAATGATTCAGTTAGATAGATAGATAGAGATATTTTTCATCAGATTCTTCACCCATATAAGTGTTTTTACAGAATACTGAATGGAGTTCCCTGTACTATACAGTAGTTCTTGTTGGTTATCTATTTTATATATGGTAGTGTGTGTATGTTAATCTAAGCTCCAAATTTATCCCCCCGCTACATTTCCCTTTTCACTTCACTTCTGCAACATATTTGTGAGGTTTATCTCTGCTTTAAGATAATAAATATTAAATTACCTAGAATTCCTCCACTTTTAAAAGGCTAACTTTGAATAGGTTAGCTTTTTATCTTAACTTCCTCAGCTTCTACGTAGCCCTTTTATTCAGCTCTTTTACAGCTGCAATTGTACGCTAAGGGGTCTCTTCTGTAACACCCATGTTTCTCCTTCTTTCCATTAACTACTTTCTAAGTCACCTAGAATCCATATCCATTCAGCCATTCAATTGCCAATATTCTGAACTTCTTAGCTCCACTGTCCTTCCAAGCCATATTGCAAAATCCCAGCTCTCAATCTACACAGTGTAATAAACCCTAGCTGTGTGTGGTTATTTAAATCTTAAATTTTAAGTAATTCAAATGAAGGTATGAAACCCGTACCTCCTCTGTCAGTCTAGCTACATTTCAAGTACCAAGTGCCACGTGTGGCTGGTGGTTGCTGTATTAGGCACAGCAAAGAACGTTTTCATCTTCACAGGAAGTCCTGCTGGACTCCCCTAGGCTGAATGTTTCATACCAACAATTAGACTCCTGAACCCTACAGAAGAGAACCATAAACCATGCAGTTGATGGCCTTGTACATTTCTGTGCTCCAAACTTACCTGCACTGTGGGTGTTGCCCATAGAAATAAGTATGCTTGCTACTCTCCAGTCCTCTACTTCCAACACTCTCCACCTTCTGCTTAACAAAAGCCTACTGTACCAAACCTGCTCTCACTGTTCCCACCAGCAAACCTGCAAATTCATTCACCCATATTTTCCTTTGTTCCTTCCCTGCCTTTTTGGTAGAACATATATCCCTCTTCCTCCTTGAAGTGGGGTCTTCAACCTCTGCTGAACATCACAACAGGAACTTTCCCCTACTAATATTTTCCTCTGAACATTTTCAACCTTTCTGCTTTAATGGGTCCATTTAACATGTTGAGATCTCTCTCTTGGGGAGAAGCGATAACAACAAAGCCTTTTTAATTCCATAATATATTGCTAGTTCTTCAGCAATCATTTTAAATAACATCTTACATTTTCTTTGTATTCTTATCTCCCACTCATTCACTAATATACTACAATTTGCCTTCTCCATCATTATTCCCAGAAACTGGCCCCTCCACAGTGACTAATGACCTCCTGGCTGGTCTTCAGTGGATACTCCTCAGTCTGTACCCTATTAAATGTCTCTGTAGCATTTGAGATACTGATCCTACTATTCACTCTTCTCTGGGACTTCCCTGGTGGTCCAGGGGCTAAGAATCTGCCTTGTAATGCAAGGGATACAGATTCAGTCCCTGGTTGTGGAGCTAAGATCCCACATGTTACAGAGCAACTAAATCTGCAGGCCACAACTAGGGAGTCCACGCACTGCAGCAAATGGATCCTGCATGCCCAACTAAGACCTGGGGCAGCTAAATAAACAAATATTTCCAAAAAGAGCACTCTTTCCAGATATTATCTCAAGTGACACATCTTCCTGGTTGCCCCCTTAATCCCTCTGGTTATTTAGATAGTTCTGCTTCCTTAACTATATATATTGATGTTCTCAGCAATTCCTTCTGAGCCATCATAGCATGTATTTATTTGGGGGGGGTAATTAATTTCTTTGGACTGATATCTCTATATTTTTATAATGTCTTATATGGCAACTTATCAAGATAAAGGCCTGAACATTTATTTTCTGTTTCCCTTGCTACTGCAGTGAGGCATGTGAGTTAGGTGAGGTTACTCCCATCAGAAACACTTTCGAGGTGCTAGAATCGTAAATTCAGTGACGATGAGGAAGCAGGTGTCTGGGGCATTAACCTCCTGATGAGGACTCTAGCTCTGTGCTGACTGGAGTGACAAAATTTCTGGTGTTTATTTTGGTGTTTATTGTTTATATGAACCACAAGTCATAGTGGAGTGGCAGAATCTGTATGAACTTCAGTATTTCCCTAGAAATCCCTCATTATAGTCTTTAGTGCTGTTCCCATCTATTTCCAGGCCTGGATCTCTGAATTAGATTCTCTAAAACACACTGGAAATTTCTAAAATAAATTTCTTTCCTGCTTAAACACAGATTATGTTTCTATAACAACTAGAACAGTGATCAACACAGCCTTGATTTTCTTTCTTCCTTCCTTCTCTCCTTTTCTTTGTTTTTCATTCTGTGTGCATTTCTTAAATGATCTGATTCACTCCCATAACTGCAATTATTATTTTTATTCTAAAGATACCTGAATCATATGACCCACTCAGGCTTGTTTCTTAAGCTTCATATCCATTCATAAAGTATACTACTTTACTTATGTTTATTCTTTCAGGAAGTTAGAAGTATCTATGCTCCTAATTTGCCAGCATCAGACAAGGTTCTAGAAACCCAAAGATAAGTTAAATCAGAACTAGTTTTTAGTCTTGAAATCTGAAGGTTGGTAGATCAGGAGATGTGATTGTAATTGCATAAACATTTGCAAAACTGCAACTTTGACAACTGCAGAAAAAGAAGGCTGTAGTCCTCTGGGGACCTGTTAAAGTGCTTAATCTAAATAGGTTATGAAGAGCTTTTTTCATAAGGAACTGGTTTGTAAAGCTGTGGTCAATGAGGATGCCATTGCTGGACTAAAAGAAGCCAGTGTTTGTTGGAGTGGAGGAGAAAGGGGAAGGAGTAGACAAAGATGATACCAGACACTAGAAAGGCAGAAGTGAGGTCATTCAGGGATTTGTAGACTGGCAGAAGTAAGGTCATTTGGGGATTTGTAGACTAATTTAGGGATTTGGTCTTAACCTTGAAAACAATGAGAAGCTGTTGAAAGGTTTTAAGTAGTAGGACTATGATGGGAGGTGACAAGATCAGATTTATGTACTAAAAACTCACTCTTGCTTCAGAGTAGAGAAGAGATTGCAGTAAAGGGAGAATTAAATCAGGCACACTAGTTCAGACCCTTTTACAGTTATCCAAATAAGATGGCTTCCCAGTGGCTCAGCAATAAATGAAGAATCTTCCTGCAATTCAGGAAAAGCAGGTTTGATCCCTGAGTCAGGAAGGTCCCCTGGGAAAGAATACTGGAGCAGCTCTTGCCTGGAAAATCCCCTAGAGAGAGGAGGCTGGTAGGCCTCCAAGGGATTGCAAAGAATTGGATACAACTGAGTGAGTGACTGAAAGTGAAAGTTGCTCAGTCATGTCTGACTCTTTGTGACTCCATCCACTCTACAGTCCATGGAATTCTCCAGGCCACAATACTGGAGTGGGTAGCCTTTCCCTTCTCCAGGGGATCTTCCCAACCCAGGGTTCGAACCCAGGTCTCCCACATTGCAGGCAGATTCTTTTACCAGCTGAGCCACCAGGGAAGACCAAGAATACTGGAGTCCATAGCTCATCCCTTCGCCAGCAGATCTTCCAGACCCAGGAATCAAACCAGGGTCTCCTGAATTGCAGACAGATCCTTTAACAACTGAGCTATCAGGGAAGCCCTGAGTGTCTAAACAACAACAAATAAGAGATAATGATGTTTAAGGAGGGTTGGTGGGGATGAAAAGAGCTGAAGAGTTTCAAGAGGATTTATAAAGGAATTTACATATTGAGCTTTGTAATCATAGCTTACAAAATCATAATAATAACACATGCATGAATGTTAGTGCTCTTCACTGAGATGGGGAACTCTGAGGTGAGGGTCAGGAAAGCCTTAGAGGCATCTCACATTTAGTGTGTCTAAAAGGAGCATCTTGCCTTCTGCCTAAGCCTAGCCTTGCTTACCTATTCTCTCCGTTGCTTAGTCCAGGCGTCTGCATATCATATCATCTCCTTCCTCAACAGCCCATCTAGCATTAACTATTTCTGAGTCTACCTCCCAAATGTCCTCATCTCCTAGGTGAGACACCATCAACTTACTGGAATAGTCTAGTCTCCTCACTCCTCTCACTGCTTCTGATATTGTTCCTATCCAATCCGTGTTCCACACTTTAGCCCAAGAAATCACATAAAAAATCAAAGCTAATTATAATGATCTGTCTTATTGAAATGAGGAGCCAATGGTGAGGGGAAAAAAAAAGGGCTGCCATGCCATGGAGTCACAAAGAACTGGTTATGACTTAGCAATTGAACAACTTTTGAAACCCTTTTTTTCATTGGCTCCTCATTGCTTATATGATACTAGTCAATCATCTAAACTCACCATACGAATCCCCGCATGATTTGAGCCTCATCTCCCACCACTTTCCACACCCATCCTTTTCTCACGGATACAGCCACAACACATTTCTTTTGATTTCAGGAATGCATGAGACTCTTATTCCTGCATCCCTATGCGTGTTATTTCCTTCAACTAGAATATTCTCATTTTATATTACTCCCCTCCATCCCAGCTCTGCTGGCCTACCCCTGCTTTGGCATCACTTCTCCTATGCCACTTGTTAGGTTATCCTTTTCTGAGATCTTCTGGAAAGTGTTAAATTTTCATGAGATCAGTGTTGTATTTTTTTCAACAGCATATTTTAATTGTCTATTTACATTTTTGTCTTCCCTCTCGATTTTGCATTTCTTTGGGAGCAAGGATAGCTATCACTGCATAATCAGTGTCTTGCAGTGCTTAAAATATATTTGGATATAAATTGATAACATTTAATTGATTTAAATTAAATTAGCTACTCATCCCTAACCTCATGGCCTCAACATAAACTTAAAAAACAGAATCATGCATGTAGATAACAAATCTATTTGTGCATTCTTATGTCTAGTATCTAGTGATTTTAAATGTCTAGGACTTTATCCATTGATGATACAAATATCTGGACAAATGAAAGTAGCAATGCTATTTTTCAACAATGATAAACTAATTCACATGATAAAGTCATATATTTAATTATAGAATTTATAATTGAAGCATTTTGCTATGCTCTTTAATGATTAACAAGCTATGCTTAAAGAAGGTTAAAAAATCTATGTAATATTATTTTAATTCAAATACAGAATCCTCATCTCCTTAACTAAGGAAAGATTATTGCATGACCTTTTTATTTGTTTTTTTTCCCACCTTTCCCTATATCTTTATTTTTTTTGATGCTTTCATTTTTTAAAAATTTTATTTTACTATTTATTTTATTTTTATTTATTTATTTTTTAAAATTTTCTTTACTTTATTGTGTTGGTTTTGCCATACATTGACATGAATCCGCCATGGGTATACATATGTTCCCCCTCCAGAACCTCCCTCCCCCTCCCTCCCGATTCCCTCTCCCTGGGTCATCCTGGTGCACCAGCCCCGAGCATCAAACCTGAGCTGACGACTGATTTCACATATGATAATTTACATGTTTCAATGCCATTCTCCCATATCATCCCACCCTTGCTCTCTTCCACAGAGTCCACGAGACTGTTCTATACATCTGCGTTCCTTTTGCTGTCTCGCATGCAGGGTTCTTGTTACCATCTTTCTAAATTCCATATATATGCGTTAGTATACTGTATTGTTGTTTTTCCTTCTGGCTTACTTCACTCTGGATAATAGGGTCCAGTTCTGTCCACTTGAGTAGAACTGATTCAAATGAATTTTTTTTTTAATGCTGAGTAATATTCCATTGTGTATATGTACCACAGCTTTCTTATCCATTCATCAGTTGATGGGCATCTAGGTTGCTTCCATGTCCTGGCTATTGTAAACAATGCGGCGATGAACATTGGGGTACACGTGGCTCTTTCAATTCTGGTTTCCTCGGTGTATATGCCCAGCAGTGGGATTGCTGGGTCATATGGCAGTTCTATTTGCAGTTTTTTAAGGAATCTCCACACTGTTCTCCATAGTGGCTGTACTAGTTTGCATTCCCAACAACAGTGTAAGAGGGTTACACTGGTGGGAATGCATGACCTTTTTAAGTTTTTCTCTGACTTTGCAGTCATCCAAGCATATTTCATAGCTATTTGATGCCACCTACTGGTCAGAGGTGATTTTTTTTCTGAAAAGAAGAGGCTTGAAATTAAAATAGATCTATTGCCCTTTTCAAACCTATAAGGTAGAGAAGGGATTGAATCTCTTTTGGTTGTGTGTGTGCGAGTGAGTATGTGTATGTGTGTGTGAGTAAATGAGTGTGAGAGAGAGAGAGAAAAGAAGAAGAAGGACGAGGAGGATGTGGGGAAGAGGGGTGGAGGAGAAAGTCAAGAGGAGAAGAGGAAGTAGAATGATACTTTGAGGTTGCCCCCGGTCCATACGAGGACTTTTCCTACACACAAATTTCAAATATTTTCTTTTGGAATGCTCAGAAAATACCTAACCTAGAAACAAAACTTTGAATTTCCTTAACACTTGGAATATGTTTCACAAAGGTGTTCAGAGTTATAATAAATCTTGAAGTCTAGTTTTCCTTTTAGTTCTCAATGTTACTTCTCTGCTGCTCTGCTGCTTACTTTAAAGATCCTTACAGGTTTAAGCTCTGCTTACTGGAATCAACGAGAACATAACTTTTAACATCATTATAAATTTAAAACAATATCAACGAATATTTTTTCTTTGACTGTTTAATAGACACCATCTGTAAAATAATTGAATCTGATATTTGTTTTTTGTAAAGTCTTAAATTGTTTATTAAACTTATTTAATGGCTATAGCATTATATAAATGCTTATTAAATTTCTTTACATTGTAATAGAATAGTATTTAATAATCATTAAAGAAATTTAATTAAAACCTACTGCTGTGATACTTTTCTTTGTACTTATTGATTAAAATTATATTTTGCCCAATCATCTCTTCATAAATCACTTGTTCTTATTTCCAATACTATTTATATGTGTCATATTTTTCTTAGTTTATTTTGCTTGTCTTCCTCAATTTTAATCTGTATCTCAAAGACAAAATTAACAGACTTTTTCTTTTCTGCAAGCATTCTTCCATTCTCTTTTGTTTGTAATATTGAGTTTTATACACTTTGAGCTTATTCTGACATATTATTCTTTTTTTTTCTAACTTTTAAGTCAAATTCTTATTTTATTGTTTACTTCAGTAGTATTTTAATTTTAGAACTTTTTTGAATTGTATTTATTTATTTGTTTGTTTTCAGCTGCGCTGGGTCCTTGTTGCTGCACAGGCTTTTCTCTAGCCGAGGAGAGTGGGGGCTACTCTCTAGGTGAGATGTACAGGCGTACAGCCCTGCGATGGCTTTTGCTGTGGAGCACAGGCTCAAGGGCACATGGGTTTCTGTAGTTGCCGCACATCGTTGCGGCTCCTGGGCTTAAGCTCACAGGCTCAATAGCTGCGGCACACGGGCTTAGCTGCTCTGAGGCATGTGGGGTCTTCCTGGACCAGGAATTGAACCTGCATTGACAGGTGGTTTCTTTACCACTGAGCCACCAAGGAAGCCCTAGAACGGTTTTATATTTACAGAAAGATTGTGATGAGAGTTTCCATATACCGCACACCTAATTTTCTCTGATACTTTTGTTAGGCAGACTAAAATGGAAGCCGTTTTGTTCAGACTTCAGAGGCAAGAAAGCCAAATAGGCCTCTGATATGATTCTGATCTGTCTGAACTCGTCCCTGTTGACTTGCTAGCTTCCTGCCGGCTTGCGAGTGCATAGCCTGTTATCAGGGAGCTGGGTGGCACTTTAGATAAGACAAAGAATGGGTCTTGGAATTTTCTTCAGCCCCTGAGGGTTGGGTTAAAGCCTGGGGTCTGGAAGTTGTCTTAACTCACAAGATGAGACATAAAAATGTTAAAGTAAATCCAGAACTGCATTTTTGCACTCAAACTGATGATGGTATCAGTTTGTGGCCTGGACTTAAAAAAGCACGAGTCCCTGACACTGTAATTTGAAGTCTCACCCGTAGAGGGGAAGCACTGTTTGGGGCTCCCTCCTGATTGGACCTCCAGATTGCTGGTAACAAGGGACCTCCCAGCACCATTTGAGTCTCGATATTGGTCAGCCCAATTTGGTGATGTATGTGCTTCTACTTTTCTCTATTTCTATCTTTCCTTTCTTATAATGATTGTATATTGAAACTAAATTAAATAATCCTCTGCGAAATAGTGAAATTTTTTTATAGTGTTTAACAGACAGTTTCATTGGTTAACGAATCCTTTGAACCTAAAACAAAAGTAAAACTTTCGGCAAAACAATCTTATATTACCAGAGTGCATTTGTTACAGCGAATGAACCAGTATTAATACCTTGTTATCATTAGGTCACTAAGTCCTGTCCGACTCTCTGTGGCCTCATAAACTGCCACAACACCAGGCTTCCCTGTCCTTCACTGTCTCCCAGAGTTCGCTCAAACTCATGTCCATTCAGTTGCTGATACATGCTCTTTAGTTGACACTAACATATTGAATTTTACTCCCTTGATGGTAGTGGTTTAGTTGCTAAGTCATGTCCGACTTTGGCAACCCAACAGGACTGTAGCCCACCAGGGTCCTCTGTCCATCGATTTTTCCAGTCAAGAATACTGGAGTGAGTTGCCATTTCCTTTTCCAGGGGATCTTCCTGACCCAGGGATCAAATTAATGTCTCCTGCCTTGCAGGTGGATTCCTTACCACTGAGCCACCAGGGAAACCCTATTCCCTTAGTTTTTGCTTAATATCTTTTTCTGTTCCAGTTAGTTGTCTCCTAGGCTCCTCTCAACTGTGACAGTTTTTCTTATTTTTGATGATCTTGATAATTTTGAGGAACGATGGTCAGGCATTCCGTAGAATGTCTCTGAATTAGGATCTGCCTGATAGCTTTCTTCAGTATTATACTGGAGTCATGAGTGTGGGGGAGAAAGACTACAGAGGTGAGGTGCTAGTTTCACTTCAACATATTAAGATGATGTCGATGTTAATTCTGATAAATATGACGTGTGCTGTGGTTCTCATCCCCTCCTGAGTTTCTCATAGTAAGATGGGTGGACTAACAAACTTCCAAGTGATGCTGATGCTACTGACCTGGAAACCAGTTTGACAACCACTGTTGTAAAAAAAGAGAATATAACCTGTGGATAGTGACTGGCCTATCGAAGATGGTGAATTTTACTCTGTGTACAGGATGCCTTAATAAGTCTGACTTAAACAAAACAAAGAGGATTTTAACATATTACAAAGAAAAAGAATTAGCATGGGTTCTGGGACATTCATTCTGGTTCTCTCATCTCTTAGGTGAAGAATGTTAGATGCATTCCTTACCACTTCTGTGTCTCTGTGTCCTTATATGCAAATTGTTGGTGATAATGCTGTTGATTTCATAGAGTTTTCTGAAAATTACAATTTGGCAAATGGTAACATTTGATCCATGCTAAACATGAATATAACACAGTGGTATTCTTTTATTAAAAGGAAAAACTATTAGGTAAGTATGATTTCTTAGTAGGCATCCAAAAAAGAGTAAATTGGATTTCGTTTTTTTCAAGGACAACTGGGGTTAGCGAAATGACATGCCAGATTATTAACGGTGATTCTGTGGTTAACAGAATGTGATGTGGAAAAATATAAATGAGCTTCTATTTATTACTGAGTTGTATTTATGGAATTATAAATGATTATGCCTGAAATTGCAAATGGTTTTACCTAAGCTTGTTCTTTATAGAACCGTGTGCTCTCGTTGTTTAGTCGCTAAGTCGTGTCCAACTCTTTGTAACTCCATGGACTGTAGCCTACCATGCTCATGTATCCATGGGATTTCCCAGGCAAATATACTAGAGTGGACTGCCATCTCCTTTTTCAGGGAATCTTCCTGACCCAGGGATAAAACTCACATTTGCATTGCAAGTGGATTCTTTACTGCTGAGTCACCAGGGAAGCCCTATAGAGTTGTATAATGTTATAAAATTAAGCTTTATATATGATATAGACATTCATTAATACCTCCAATTGTGACATTTCCGAAATATATATTATTATAATGCTTTGACTGGATAGATATTAGATCTCAATTAGTTCTACTTAATTTATCTTTTGATACCATCTTTTGAATGAGTTATATCAGTGAATCTCAAACTTAATGTACTTTGGAATTGTGTACAGGGCTAATTAAAACACAGAATATGGACCTCCTTTCATAGATGATTATTCAGGAGGTTTGAGATGAAGTCTGAGAATATGCATTTTTGAAATTTATAGATTATATAGGTGCTAACAGTTCATGGATTTCACATTTTGAGAATGACAAAATGGTTAAAACTATGTGGGAATGTTCTATTAGAGTCTTCCCAGGCCAGATTCTATTAGAATCATCTCCAGGCCAGAATACTGGAATGTTCATACTGTTGTCTTTGGATATAATTATTTCTCCCTTTGTCATGTCCTGCCAAAGTTCTATTCAACTTACAAGGCCATTTCAAGTTCATTTTTTCAAAATTACTGTTACATGTCTTATACCTATAACTCCTAGAGGTTTGTTCTGTATTTCTTTTCTTGTTTTATATTCTTTGATATAGCATATAATTCATGGATCTATTCATTCATTTTTCAATTATAGAATAAATTTTACTGCTGGGGAAGTGAAGTTGAATATATTGTGGATACTTTGTTGAATATGGAATGATTTATAAACTGTTTTTTTTTTTTCAAAACTCCAAAACAGATACCATAGGCAATCAGGCTAGAAACCATTATCACAGTTGTTTTGTTTTTCTTTTAGTGTTTTAGGGTACCTGATATGACTGTGAAAAATGTTGCAGGGAAAATGATCATGGCATATTTTTCCTGCTCTGTGAGGATATTAAAGAGATGATGATAATCCTTAAAATGAGATTAAAATGATAGGAAAATGAAAGGAAGATTTTCCAAAAGTAATGATAGGAACTGAATTTAATTTATACTACTTTGTGGTAGTGGGATCTGAAGCTGGAGTTAATAGGGAATTATCAAGGAAGTGGCAGCTCTTCAACTTATAAAGTCAATGTTGTTCAGTCACTAAATCATATCCGACTTTGCGACCCCATGATCTGCAGCACAGCAGGCTTCCCTGTCCTTCACTATCTCCTGAAGTTTGCTCAGACTCATGTCCATTGAGTTGGTGATGCCATCCAACCATCTCAACCTTTGTCACCTCCTTCGCCCCTTGTCCTTAATCTTTCCCAGCATCAGGGTCTTTTCAAATGAGTCAGCTCTTTGCATCAAGTGGCCAAAGTCAATAGTTAAAAGCAATCAAATACACAGCAAAAAGAATAATATTTTAAGAATGAAACATAAGTTATGCATTAAGGTTTAACGAGATACTTCAGGGACTCAAAATTCTACAGACCAAATCTTCCAATGGAAACTGGAACCAGCTGCATTATGCTTCTTCATCATGTATCCATTCAAAATATTCTGTAACCAATAAGCCTCATCCCAAGGCACTGACTCCAAGATTGTCTTCTTTTAAGAGTCCTTAGGCAAAACAAAGATTTCCGTAACTTTTGTGGCTGGATGGAGTCCAGTCCAGGCAATGTTTCTTTGGTAGATGATAAGGAGTGAGGCAGTAAGTGTGAAAAATAGCTATTGATCCACTGTCTTACCTATCGAGTAATTCAGTAATTATTCTTGTAAAAGTGATTTACTGAAAGGACAATGTAGTTTTTAGTTTACTGACTCCCTGAAAAATCAAGCTTTTGTCTCTTTTTTTGTAAGATCCAAAGTTACAAGAACTTTCATCCATTACTAGTGAGAATGCAAAATAATATGGGCATTTTGGTAAACAGTCTGGCAATTTCTTTTAAAACTAAGCATAGATGTATTGTAGAATCCAGCAGTCATGCTCCTAGAGATTTACCTAAATAAGTTAAAGATGTGTAGTCTACCATCTCAACTGATTAATTCATACACATTTTCCCTTCTGCCTCATCTCTAGTCACTTGCAACAGCAATGTTTTACTGTACAAAATCAAAATGAGACCTCTAGGTAATACTGAAAGAATGTTCCTTTTTAGATAGAAGGTCGCAAGAGCCTTCTATCACCACAGATACTTAACTCCACTCAGTTTCCATTGTTCTGGCTGCCCTAGTTTTCACTGTGTAGGTTAGGATGCAGTGTTGGGTCAGAGACCATGCTCTGGGTTCCCTTTCCAGGGACACATGTTTTGTCTGAATGGACAATCATCAAGAGGACTGTCCTCTGTCTTTTGTATGACAAGGGCACAGACAAAGTGGTTAAGATGTTGTAGTCATGCGTTCCGGGAAACAAACTCATTCAAAAGGACAATGCAGATAGTGGAATGCAGCTTATTACACTGACGGGCCCAAGGCAGTCTCTTCTTAGCCAAAGACCTCAACCTGTTTTTGTGAAAACGTTATATACCCTATGTGTACGTGCTCAAACCCACCCCCGGAAATTCTCTGAAACTAGTCTGAACAAAGGAAAATAAAGATACAATCAAAGTTAATCTGTGATTTGTATGCCTTAAACCTGTGATTAGTATGCCTTAAGCCTAGGTAGTTAACAGTGGACAATTATCAATAGACCTGTGGTCATACCCCAATAAGCATAATAGCATTTATGATTCTATTTGGTTACACAGATAATTAAGGTATTCTTTTAGGTGATGGAGAGTCTAGGTACAAGCCCTGGGGCTCTTCCATGGGGGGGAGGGGTGGGGGCTGTCTGGTTTTCCAGGTGGTATGTCATTTCCAAAGATACTGGGCATATAGCTCAAAGTCCACAGTCTGGCCCAAGATGGAGTCCTGCTCTCAAGATGGAGCCTGTTCTGTATGTTTTCTCCTTCAAAGAAATAGTCTTCTAAATGTCCAGGAAGGAAAGAAGCACCAGATATAAGGAAGTACCTATGTAGACTACATAATCTCTCATTTAAAATCCTCAGAAGGCTCCCTCTATTTAACAGCCCCCCATGGCTTTTATTACCCTTACCTACAAATGTGCAAAATTTGTAGTCATTGTCATAAACAATGCTATGACTAATAAATCTTTTGCTTTCATGAAGCTTGTATTTTATTCTGATGGAGGGAGAGAGAAAACAAACAAAAACATATGTGCTATATGCCATGTTGGGACAATTCCTGTGAATTATTATAATGAAGAGTAGAGGACTAAAATTTGGGGAACATTGATATTTAGTATAAATCAATATAGAAATGCCTATGAAACTGATGCTTAAGCAAAAAACTGAATGAAAGTTATACTTCATGAAGAACAGAATAAACCATTTATAGGGTACAGAGTGTTATCTCTACATTGGAATGCTCCCCTAAAATTCAACATTTGCTGCTTATCTCCGTGTAGATGTCTATACAACTTCTCAAAATTGAACTCTTATCCTCCTTTTCCTGTAACTTGTATCCCACGTGAGTAAATTCCAAAGAAAACATTCATTGACTTGCTCAACCCGAAAACTGTGGGATCATACTTTACTCCACTCTCTCACTTACCATTCCTAAATCCTGTCAGCTCTATGGCTACTTCTTACAAATCCATCACTTTCATTTTTGTCCAAGTCAGCATGGTCCATTGCTTGAATAGCTGAAAAAATTCTTGCCAACTAAAAAAACACTCTTGCTAACCACTATACAGCTCTATAAGAATTAGGTCATTAGCCACTGTGATTGCTGACCTTTAACACACCCTGAAAGGAGTAAAGGATGGAGATTAGGAATGAGGCACACTGTGCTTTGGGAAAACTGGCAGAATAGAATTTCAGATAGTTAGATATCTTCATGAGAAGTGTTTGAACTCAAGTTCTTGCATCTTCTCATATCTATAGGGGCCCTAAAATTATTAACAGAGATATCCTTTCCTTGTGACTAGCAGCAACCTTCTACAGAGATGTGTGCTTTGTTGCAAGTACCCTCTTCACCCAAATCATATGTATATAGAGAGATACAGACTTCCCCATACCTTTTCAGAGCAATTCTTCAGAACTAGCTGAGATGTTGTCTCCCAGGCTATAGTACTCAGTAATCCCCCTCAAAAGCTGAACTTATAGCTCTTACATTATTGTGTATGTGTGATTTTTTAGTTAATATCCTGACTATTCTTTCAGATTCTACTCTTGCCCGCATCACCAATCTCACATTTATTTTCAGTGCAGTCACTAAGGTAAATCTTTTAAAATAGGGGTCAGATCTTTCAATCCTCTGCTCAGATCTCCATGATGAATTTTTCCAAAACAACCAAAGATGCTAGAGTGGACACCGAACCCCTCTGCGATCTGGCTCCCCACCCCATTTTCCTTCTCCTCCTTGTCCCTCTTTCTCCTTTCTCCTTAGTAATCCTCTTTACTATTCCCCAAATAAACTGGCCATGCCCTTAATTTGGCACATTTACACATGTTGCACCATTTTTAGGGAATGCTCTTCCCCCAAATATCTTTATAGCTTACTCATTTTTCTTATTCAGATCCCTATTCAAATACTACCTGAAAGTGAAAGTGAAAGTTGCTCAGTCATGTCCAACTCTTTGTGACCCCATGGACTATACAGTCCTTGGGATTCTCCATGCAGAATACTGGAATGACTAGCCTCTTACTTCTCCAGGGGTTCTTCCCAAACCAGGAATCAAACCCAGATTCTCTGCATTGCAGGCAGATTCTTTACCAGCTGAGCCATAAGGGAAGTTCAAGAATCCTGGAATGGGTAGTCAATCCCTTCCCCAGGAGATCTTCCTGACAGGGATTGAACTGGGGTTTCCTGCATTGCAGGCAGATTCTTTGCCAACTGAACTATCTAGGAATGAAATACCTACTCAGAATGAAATTTCTTGGTAACCATATTTAAGATAAATTACATCCTACCCTATCATCCTGCTTTACTTTTTAGAAATTAATATCATTCACTACTTGGCATTCTAAACGTCTCACTTGTTTTGTCTATTGCCTGCTTCATCTCAGCAGATTGTGAAATTTTAGGTCTGCTTTTATCCACTACTGTACTTTGTCACCTTGTGGTTCAGTAGCTAAGTTGTGTCTGACTCTTTGCAACCCCATGAACTACAGCATGCCAGGCTTCCCTATTCTTCACTATCTTCCAGAGTTTGTTCAAATTCATGCCGTTGAGTTGGTGATGCCATCCAACCATCTCATTCTCTGTTGCCCCTGTTGACTTAAAATACACACACACACACACACACAATGTCAGTTACAAATCAAGTTTTATTTAAGGGGAAAATGAGGACTATATCCCAGAAGACAGCACCCCAGACAGTGCTGAGGAACTGCTCCAAAAATGTGAGCAGGGTGGTCAGTATGTATGTGATTTTGTTGAAAGGGGAGTACATGCAGCAAAGCACATATTTTTTGCAGAGAGTTGCTGCTAGTCTCATGAAGCATACTGCTGGTCATGAGGAGCAGATGATGCCAGGAAGAATTTTAGTGCCTTTCTAGATATGAGGAGTTACAAGAATTGAGCTCATAAAATCACTTCCTGAAAATATCTATCTAAAGACCTGTCCTACAGTTTTCCCCAGAGTACAGAGTGCTTTAGTTCTGCTCTCCACTCTGACTTCCGTTCAGGGGCTGTTGAAAATCAGCAGCTGCAATAACACATGATTTAATCCTTGTAGAGGCAAGGATGGCAAATGTAATTTGTAGTTGACATCTACTAGGCCATTGATAGAAACCTGTGAAACAACAAAGACAAAATAATATCTTTCAATTTATGTTCTGAAAATGATGGGATTAAAAAAAAAAACAAAACACCAAAAACCAGGAATACAGCCATCTTCAACTCTGCCACAAAAGTATGATTGTCAGTGAAACTGAATATCAGTGCTATGATAGGTTTTTAATACCTATATTTTTTCATATTATCTGAAAGTAAACATAGGATTTCTGGAGAAGTGATCAGAGGTATCATTCTTCACAATAGTCACTTTGCTAATTCTCTTTTGCCCTAATTCTTTCTTCTTCTGAAGGAAAGCGATGGCAGTACGGACTATCTACGACAAGTACAAGGGCTGCGTTTGCATTACAGGAGCGGAACTCCCAAAATATAAATAAGAGTTCTGTAAACATGTTGACTTCCTCTGGTCCAGAAAGAGAAGGGGAAACTTAATTTCCCTAATTTAAACAAATTATAATTGGCAAATGAAGGAAAAGGTTTCAAGGTTCTTATCCTTTGGCATGTAAATTAATATCTCCAGAGATGGAAATATGTCAAGTGCCTCTAGTTTTGAAAGTCCAGGTGATGTTTGCTGGATTCCAAATGATATAGACAAACCTGTCAGAGAGTAGATCTCGGGGCCTTTTAACTACCAAGTCTTGTTTGTTAACTTAGGCCCCACATTTCAGAAGGTCTTCCCAGTTTAAAAAAGTAAAAGTATTTTCTCTATAGTCCTGCCATCCAGTCATGCTTTGATGTTTTTTTTTTCCTACTGAGCTTTTTTATTCTTTCCTCTCAACAAGCTGTTTCTAATTTCCCAACTAACATACTAATATACATACATATACACAACCCTACATCATCACAGTTTATAAATCCAACCAATTGTTGTTCAGTCTCTAAACTGTGTCTGATTCTTTGCAACCCCATGGACTGCTTTGGGGAAAGGTCCCTCTGACATTCACTATCTCCTGGAGTTTGGCCAAATTCATGTCCATTGAGTCATGATGATATCTAATCCATCTCATCATCTGCTGTGCCTTCTCCTTTTGCCTTCAGTCTTTCCCAGCATCAGGGTCTTTTTCCAGTGAGTTGGCTCTCTGAAGCAGGAGACCAAAGTATTGGAGTTTCAGCTTCAGCAACAGTCCCTCCAATGAATATTCAAGGTTGGTTTCCTTTAGGATTGACTGCTTTGATCTCCTTGCAGGCCCAAAGGACACCAGAGTCTTCTCCAGCACTACAATTCAAAAGCATCAGTTCTTCAGTGCTCAGCCTTCTTTACGTCCAACTCTCACATCCATACAAGACGACTGGAAAAACCGTAGCTTTGACTAGATGGACCTTTGTTGGGAATGTGATGTCTCTGCTTCTTAACACTGTCTAGTTTTGTCATAGCTTTCCTTTCAAGAAGCAAGCATCTTTTGATTTCATGGCAGCAGTCACCATCTGCAGTGATTTTGGGGCCCAAGAAAATAAAATCTGTCACTGCTTTCAATTTCCCCCTTTCTATTTGCCATGAAGTGATGGAACCAGATGCCATGATCTTAGTTTTTTGAATGCTGAGTTTTAAGCCAGCTTTTTCACTGTCCTCTTTTACCCCAATCAAGAGGCCTTTTAGTTCCTCTTTGTTTTCTGCCATTAGGTAACATCTGCATGTCTGAGGTTGTTGCTATTTATCCATGCAATCTTGATTCCAGCTTGTGATTCATCCATGATGTGCTCTACAAATAAGTTAAATAAGCAGGGTGACAGTATACAGTCTTGTCATTCTCCTTGTCCAATTTTGAGCCAGTCTGTTGCTCTGTGTCTGGGTCTAACCGTTGCTTTTTGACCAGTATACAGGTCTCTCAGGGGACAGGTCACATGGTCTGGTATTCCCATCTTTTTAAGAATTTTGTTGACTATGACGGTTACTGCATTTCTCAGCAAATAGAAGTAAATCACTCTTTGGTACCACCCAATTTCACATCCTTTTTCAGTTCAGTTCAGTTCAGTTCAGTCACTCACTTTGTGACTCCATGGACTGAAGTATGCCAGGCCTACCTGTCCATCATAAACTCCTGGAGCTCACTCAAACTCATGTCCACTGAGTCAGTGATGGCATGCAACTGTCTCATCCTTTGTCGTCCCCTTCTCCTCCTGCCTTCAATCTTGCCCAGCATCAGGGTCTTTTCTAATGAGTCAGCTCTTCACATCAGGTGGCCAAAGTATTGGAGTTTCAGCTTCAGCAACAGTCCTTCTAATGAATATTCAGGATTGATTCCCTTTAGGATTGACTGATTGGATCTCCTTGTAGTCCAGGGGACTCTCAATCATCAATTCTTCAGCATTCAGCTTTCCTTATAGTTCAACTTTCACATTCAAATGTGATTTACTGGAAAAATCATAGCTTTGACTAGATGGACCTTTGTTGGCAAAGTAATATCTCTGCTTTTTAATATGCTGTCTAGGTTGCATATAACTTTTCTTCCAAGGAGCAATCGTCTTTTAATTTCATGGCCACAGTCACCATCTGCAGTGATTTTGGAGCCCCTGCCAAAATAAACTCTCTCACTGTTTCCATTGTTTCCGCATCTATTTGTCATGAAGTGATAGGACTGGATGCCATGATCTTAGTTTTCTGAATGTTGAGCTTTAAGCCAACTTTTTCGCTTTCTTCTTTCACTTTCATCAAGACGCTTTCTGCCATAAGAGGGGTGTCATCTGCATATCTGAGATTATTGATATTTCTCTCAGCAATTTTGATTCCAGCTTATGCTTCCTCCAGCCCAGCATTTTTCATGATATACTCTGCATATAAGTTAAATAAGCAGAGTGACAATATATAGCCTTAACATACTCCTTTCCTGATTTGGAACCAGTCTGTTGTTCCATGTCCAGTTCCAACTGTTGCTTCTTGACCCACATACAGATTTCTCAGGAGGCAGGTCAGGTGGTCTGGTATTCCCATTTCTTTCATAATTTTTCATAGTTTGTTGTGATCCACAAGTCAAAGCCTTTGGCATTGTCAATAAAGCAGAGGTAGATATTTTTCTGGAACTCTCTTGCTTTTCCAATGATCGAACAGATGTTGGCCATTAGATCTCGGGTTCCTCTGCCTTTTCTAAATCTATTTTGAACAGCTGGAATTTCATAGTTCATGTACTGTTGAAGCCTGGCTTGGAGAATTTTGAGCATTACTTTACTAGTGTGTGAGATGAGTGCAATTGTGCAGTAGTTTGAACATTCTTTGTCATTGCCTTTCTTTGGGATTGGAATAAAAACTCATCTTTTCCAGTCCTGTGGCCACTGCTGAGTTTTCCAGATTTGCTGGCACACTGAATGCAGCACTTTCACAGCATCATCTTTTAGGATTTGAAATAGCTCAACTGGAATTCCATCACTTCAGTATTCTTGCCTTGAGAACCCCATAAACAGTATGGAAAGGCAAAAAGATAGGACATGGAAAGATGAACTCCCCAGGTCAGTAGTGCCCAATATGTTACTAGAGATCAGCGGGGAAATAACTCCAGGAAGAATGAAGAGATGGAGCCAAAACAAAAACAACACCCAGTTGTGGATGGGACTGGTGATGGAAGTAAAGTCCAATGCTGTAAAGAGCAATATTGTCTAAGAACCTGGAATGTTAGGTCCATGAATCAAGGCAAATTGGAAGTGGTCAAACAGGAGAAGGCAAGAGTGAACATCGACATTTTAGGAATCAGCAAACTAAAATGGACTGGAATGGGTGAATTTAACTCAGATGACCATTATATCTACTAAGGTGGGAAAGAATCCCTTAGAAAAAATGGAGTAGCCATCATAGTTAACAAAAGAGTCCAAAATGCAGTACTTGGATGTAATCTCAAAAATGACAGAATGATCTCTACTTGTTTCCAAGGCAAACTGTTCAATATCATGGTAATCCAAGTCTATGCCCTGACCAGTAATGCTAAAGAAGCTGAAGTTGAACAGTTCTATAAATACCTACAAGACCTTCTAGAAATAACACCAAAATAGTTATCCTTTTCATTATAGGGGACTGGAACGCAAAAGTAGGGAGTCAAGAAATACCCGGAGTAACAGGCAAATTTGGCCTTGGAGTCCAGAATGAAGCAGGGCAAAGGCTAATAGAGTTTCACCAAGAGAATGCACTGGTCATAACAAACACCCTATTCCAACAATACAAGAAAAGACTCTACACATGGACATCACCAGATGGCCAACATTGAAATCAGATTGATTATATTCTTTGAAGCCAAAAATGGAGAAGCTCTATACAGTCAGTAAAAACAAGACTGGGAGCTGACTGTGGCTCAGATCATGAACTCCTTTTTCAGAGGTTCTTCCAAATCAGTTTGCAAGCATTTTGCTTATAAGTTTACATTTATTAAGAAAAAAAATTTTGCTTGTTCATTTTACATTAAAGAGACAGCACTTTATGAATTGCTTTTCTCCCAGTTTTTCTCATTCAGGAGAGTCTCAGAGATATTTTTTTATCAGTATATACAGATCATTATTTTTAAGTACTTAGTGTTTATATGTCTTACATCTATTCTTCTCTCTAATTAGAATGTTATTTCTTCTCTTTCATTTCATTCTTTATAGATATGAGTTGTCCTTTTAAACCTGGCCAATATTATCCCTCATCTTTCAGGCTATGTTAAAATGGGCTGAGAGACTGGGGGAGAAGAGGAAGAAACCCTGAATTAAGGGACCTAATCCATGTGTAAAGTTAATCCCTTTGGAGGGATGTTCATAAATTGAAACATAAGGTCCAATGGAATGGGATGAACTGGAGTGTAATTGTGAGCAGTATTCATGCCTATGGGGAAAGGGGTTTTAGCAGTAATATTTATAAATCAGTGAGTATTAGGGGGAAGCTTTTGTGCTTGGATGTTGGATCTTTTCTTTTTTGAAATAGGATTTTCTCCACTAACTAGAGTGAACAAGGAAAGCCTCTGATCTTAAAGAAGATAGAACTGAAGCACATGTCATATCTCTTTCAATTTGCCTGAAGTTCACCATAGAATTCAGTTCCCACTATGGGACTATGGAGGGCTTCTCTTGTGACTTAGCTGGTAAGGAATTGCCTGCAATGCAGGAGACCTGGGTTTGATTCCTGGCTTGGGAAGATTCCCTGGAGAAATGAAAGGCTGCCCACTCCAGTATTCTGGCCTGGTAGTCCATGGGGTCATAAAAACTTGGACATGACTGAGTGATTTTCACTTTCACTTTCATGGAACTATGAAAGAAGTGGTCTCATGTAGATGAGCATACTGTTGAAGGTAATGGAGAAGGTTACAACAACATTGTAAATAAAGAAAGAACTTTTTTGAGGAATGATCTTAAAATAAGAAAAAATAATTTTAAGCCTTCTTTCCTACCAGGCTCTGTTAGGTTTGGTTCAAGAACTTGAGGGAATGACACTGTAGAAAAAATATACATTTTTTAATGAAATTAACTAAGGATGGGGAGAGTAAAAGCACATACTCTTCCTCTTTGTACTTCCTTTGTCATTGTTATCATAAATAATACTTCTGGGTAGTTATTATAGCATGAGTTCCTTGAAGGTAAATTTTACCTGTGATTGAATTATGTGTGTTCAGTGACTGACATAATGTCTGTCACTTAGTTGATGTGAAGAAATTGTTTCTTGAATTGATTTTGAAATAATTAACTGTTTGAATTGCTTTTCAAAAGAATGTAAAACAAATTAGCTACTCTTGCAGAACTTCATAAAACAGTAGAAAATTAGTAGAATTTATTATCTTCAAACTTTCTGATTATCTTTGATTTTCATTGTGCTTCAAGCTGTGTGTGTGAGTGTGTACTCAGTCATGTCCGACTCTTTGCGAACCCACAGACTGTAGCCCAGCTGGCTCCTCTGTCCATAGGATTTCCCAGGCAAGAATACTGGAGTAGGTTGCCATTTCCTCCTCCAGGAGAACATCCTGACCCAGGGATCAAACCCACATCCCTTACGTCTCCTACATTGGCAGGCAAATTCTTCACTAATGCACCATGTGCTCAAAGCTAGAAATCCAAATGAAATATCTGCAGATACTAATGTGTGCCAGCAGAGAGCAGCATGGCCTTGCACTGCTGGTAGATCAAGAATTCTTTCTTTGACCAAACCTTAGTCAGGCTTTTTTGAGCCCTCTACTTGAATAGGCCTGATCTGACCTTGAGCTTATCTTAATACTTGTAAAGCCTAGTTTGTGCAAGAATTTTGCTAAGTCAGTTTAATTAGAATGCCCCATGATTAATATTTGATAACCCTCAATTTCCTCTATTATCCCCCGGGTGATATTTGATTATCCTGGCCCACATTCAGCAAGAATCTTGTTAGATCAGCTTCAGTTCAGTTCAGTTCAGCTCAGTCTCTCAGTCGTGTCCAACTCATGGACTGCAGCACTCCAGGCTTCCCTGTCCATCATCAACTCCCAGAGCCTACTAAAACTCATGTCCATCGTGTGGATGATGCTATCCAAATATCTTATCCTCTGTCGTCCCCTTCTCCTGCCTTCAATCTTTCCCAGCATCAGCGTCTTTTCCAATAAGTCAACTCTTCACATCAGGTGGCCAAAGTATTGGAGTTTCAGCTTCAATATCAGTCCTTTCAATGAATACCCAGGACTGATCTCCTTTAGGATGGACAGGTTGTATCTCCTTGCAGTCCAAGGGAGTCTCAAGACTCCAACAGCACAGTTCAAAAGCATTAATTCTTTTGTGCTCAGTTTTCTTAATGCTTCCTTTCTTAAGGCATTTAGTGTCAGCTTGTTTGCTTGAATTGAGTTTGGTCAAATCTGATTGTTAAGAAGTAAAAAGAAGGGCAGGAAGAGTACTTACTGGTGACCATTTAGTAACTTCCATCGAAGTTCTACTGTTTGAAGTCGAAAGTCTCACTCTGAAATGCAGCTCCAAGAGCTTGCAATTAGTCACAGAATCACTTGGTAGAAGAGATAAAGCAAACAACTATTCACAAAAACAGCTGTAATAAAAAGGACAACAGTAACAGCAACAAAGATGAAACACCTCTTCCTATATAGCTGCATTTATGTAAGTTTTATATGAAAAAAATCATGAAAATGACAAAAGGATGCAAACTAAGATGAGTAATTGAAAGATTAGATGATTTTTACATAGACACAAATTCACACATTTAACAACTAAGTTAGCTAATGAAACAAAAGTTGTAAAGATATAGGGTTTGCTTTACATTTTAATTAGACATGCTAATTCTAAGGCAAGTCATATAGAAAAGTCAACTCCTGTGAGGTGGCCTCTTCTCCATTTCTCATTGTGCTGTGCTTAGTCACTCAATCATGTCAAACTCCTTGCAATCCCATGGACTGCAGCCTGCCATCCTCCTCTGTCCATAGGGATTCGCTAGGCAAGAATACTGGAGTGGGTTGCCATGCCCTTCTCCAGAGCATCTTCCCAACCAAGGGATGGAACCCAACCAAGGGATAGAACCCTCATTGCAGGTGGATTCTTTACCAACTGAGCCACTAGGGAAGCCCCCATTTCTCCCTGGCATCTAGGAATATCCTTTCCCTTACTCCTTCAGGCTAAGAATGGTGATCATTTTCTACTGAAGTCAGTCTCTGGGTGCTTCATCATGCCTTATAATCATGGCTGCATCTTTGGAAATAATCTCATGAAAATCACTTTAGGCATATCCTCCTGAGTGAATTATATTCTTGCTCTGCTGCAATTCAGCTTTTTGATAAAACAAAATTAGGTGATAAAACAAAATTTACCACCACAAAATGTATCTCTTCAGCTTGACAGTTAGTTTTGGCTGATTGTTTTTAAGAATCAAGAGGTTCAGAAAGTCTTTCTTACTACCTCCCTGTTAAGGGCCTGGTCTCAGAAGAGCCCTCTCACCGGAGAGATCTACAGAGAACATGGGCTACTGTGGTACGAAGCTTATTAGGGCCTGGAGACCAAAGTCCACTCTGTGTCCCAATGTCTCTATGGCATAACAAACATTCCTTTATCAAGTATTTGTGTTTGCATCTCCATATGAATTGCCTTTCTCCCCTTTAAACCCCCAAATCCCTACCCTCTTCTCTCAGATGGCATACCAGCCTTAATTGTCTAACTTGTCCTTGGGCCTCAGTCCTATGGAGCCTCCAAACACACGTAATTAAATTTAGTTTTTCTTCCACTAATGTCAGTTTAAGCCTTAGCCCAGTCAGAAGAACCTAGAAGTACAGAGGAAATTTTTTTCTTCCCCAATATCTATATATTGAGTTTTGCAATTAGAGATTTTACCAAATGAGAGTTGAATTGTGTTGATGAGTTTATGCTGGATGAGAACAATCAAACTATTGAGAGAACATTTGTTCTAATTTTTAATTTTCCCTTCTAAAAGTAAGAGGAGACTAAATAATTACAGAAATTTATGTTCCAGAAACATATAGCTTCTAAAACTAGACATACAGTTTTTCCATGAGGGTATCTTAATTCTAAGAACAGGGATGTAGCCTTCAGAAAGACATTTGAGACCAAAGAGAAAAGCTGCCAAGGATTTATTTTTTTCTCATATCTGCTTTTTTCTTCTCTCACTGTGTGGCCTCATCTACTAATTAGCAGTGCAAATAAAATTTTACTGCTTTGGTGCCATCACTGAATTGTTTGAGAGATTAAGTAATGCAGAGCCTCTAGGCTTAGATACCCAGTCATAAGCTGACTAGCCCTACCTTGGGGAATATCTAATTCCTTCTTGATCACCCATAACCAAATGGATCACATTTAACAAAATTGACTTTCAAAGTTCTAAGCTTGTAGAGTTCAGAACATCCTTTTTAGTTACAAACATACCTTGAAAAGGTTTGTGGTTTCCAGAAATTGTGATAATCTTTTCAAATATATAATTTCATGTGATGGTCTAGAAATTCTATTAGGAAGTTACTATATGAACATCATGTATAGATAAACCACAAGAAACTTCAGTCAATTGCTCAAGGTCACAATGATTAAGTGACAGAACTGGTACTTAAATTCAGGTCTGTCCCAGGTTTAGAATTGGAGCTATCAACCACTTCATCAAACTCCTTATGGAGTCTTGGCTCAATGAACTTATTCTATGAGAAGACAAAAAAGGTTAGTGTAAGTGCTGGATCTTTGATGGCCTGTTTTAATTGCTTGCTTGATAGCTCAGTTGGTAAATAATCTGCCTGCAATGCAGGAGATCCTGGTGTGATTCCTGGGTCAGGAAGATCCCCTGGAGAAGGGAAAGGCTAACCACTCCAGTACTCTGGCCCTTATAGTCAGTCCACAGGGTCACAAAGACTGAGCAACTTTCCCTTTCACTTCACTTTAATAGAAAAGTAGCATTTTAAAATGCCCAGAGAAATTGATAGAATTCACATCCTCAGACAACTCTCTATAAATATTGCTTTTCATAACCTGGCTTTTGATAAGTACCAGGCAGCACAGAATTCAAAGATTCTATCTCTGGCAAGCTAAACCTAACTTACTCTTTCCTTCTTAAGCAAGATGTGGAGGCAAGCATGGGGCAGAGGAAGCGGTATATTCCAACAAAGTAGCAGAGGGAACATGGGGCTCTTCCTGTACCCTGACACCTCTGTACTTGCTTACTTGTTCAGCCAGTGTTCACTTCATAGATATTAAATTCATGTCTGATATTTTGCAGTTTACAAAGCATGTTTCCAAAGATGTTCATATTTGCCCCATTTCTTATAGTAAGAGGAGATATGTTATTCTCTTTTATATAAAGAAATAGTAGTTAAAATAATTCTCCTGTGTTGCACAATTTATCACAAGCAGACCAGGTAGCCTCACTATCACATCTATTTTGATTCACTACTTTGTGTTCTTTGGTAATCTATAGAGGGTGCCCTGGACTTCAAGGGAAACAACTACATTTGATTTCTCATCTCAGTGTATTTACAGTTATATGCTGACAATGTTGAACTTTCCCTGTTGTTCTCCAAAGAAACGCTTTCTCATGTGACTTTGCTAAGAACCACAGATGCCTGTTTACCGGTGACACTGACACCCTCCACATATCTGCTTTTTGCCTTGTTAATGATTAACGGAATAAAACTCTTGTTGACTAAACTTTTCTTTTGATTCTTTCCTTCCCCCAGGGTCCTGAACTTTGTCCTGCTATCTGTTTGAATTGATAAGCAATTCAATTTTAAATTCATTTTTTCATTTAGATAACATTGGTTTATAACATTATATAAGTTTCATGTGTACAAGATTGTGTTTCTACTTCTGTAGAGACTATACTGTGCTCACTACCAAAAATGTAGTTTCCATCCATCTCCCTACAGTGACTCTTTTTACCGATTTTCCATTCTCCTTTAGTTACCATTCCTCTGTTTTCCATGTTCACTTTCATTTGATTTGTTCTTTACTTTGTCCTTTTGCTTGTTTGCTTTTTAGTTTCCACATATGAATGAAATCATGCAGTACTTGTCATTCTCTGTCTGACTAAGGTCCATCTATTAATATATTGCTGCAAGTGACAATATTTCATCTTTTTTTTAAATGACTGAGTAGTAACAACCATTTTTTAGTAGTCCATCCTGAAAACAGGCTGGCCTCAAGGTGAGACATTTTCTGACCTTCTTTTCCATCACTTGGCTCTTCATCCTATTTCTCCACTCAGGGTTCTTTCTAGTCTGCTGACTTCTCTGTATGAAAGAAAAACTCTTTTACCTAGCTTTCCCATCCCCAGCTTTCCTGGTGTGTGTGTGTGTGTGTGCTCAGTCATTTCAGTTATGTCCAACTCTGCAATTCTATGACCTACAGCCTACCAGGCTCCTCTGTTCATAGGATTCTCCAGGCAAGAATACTAGAGTGGGTTCCCATACGCTCCTTTAGGGGATCCTTCCAACCCAGGGATCAAACCTGTGTCACCTGTGTCTCCTGCATCGCAAGTGGATTCTTTACCACTGAGCCACTGGGAATGCCCATCGTGGCATAAAATTAACAAATAAAAATTGTATAAATTGTACAGTGTGATGACTTTATATAAGTATATATTGTGAAGTGATTACCCTGATCAAACTAAATAACACATTAATCATCTTTTATAGTTAGATTTGTCTCTGTGAGAAGGATACCAAAAATATACTCTCAGCAAATTTTGAGAATTCAATACAGTATTACTAACTATAGTTACCATGCTGTACATTAGATCCCCAGAACTTATTTATCTTATAGCTGGAAGTTTGTATCTTTTAACCAACATGTCCCCATGTTCCCACCCAGTCACTCCCTGGTAACCATGCTTCAACCATGCTTCTATAAGTTAGATTTTGAGAGTTCACGTGTAAGTAAGATCATATAATGTATACCTTGCCTAACTCTTAATATACTTGCCGATCTATCAGAATGTTCTACATATCACAGTGTTTCTTCTACCTCGCCCCAGCCCTGTGCCACTTTTCAATAAACTTTTTAAACAAAACTTCTTTTTACTAAGTCAATGTTTATTTTTTTCTTTGATAATATAATATCACAGTCTAGAAGGGACATTCTCCATATCACTGTCAGAGTAAATATTTTTTTGAAACATTAATCCAACCTTATTCAAAGTCAGATATTCCCACGATCTTGACTTTAAGTTTTGTCCAATTCCCTTCATAATATCAACCTTAATTTTAAAGTCTTTTATAATTCTTCACTTGTAATTACATATGCCTTATGTCCTAGTTGAGGGCTTCTCTGATAGCTCAGTTGGTAAAGAATCTGCCTGCAATGCTGGAGACCCTGGTTTGATCCCTGGGTAGGGAAGATCTGCTGGAGAAGGGATTGGCTATGGACTCCAGTATTCTTGGGCTTCCTTTGTGGGTTAGCTGGTAAAGAATCCACAAGCAATGGAAGAGACCTGTGTTCAATCCCTGGGTTGGGAAGATCCGCTGGAGAAGGGAAAGCTAACCACTCCAATATTCTGGCCTGGAGAATTCTGTACAGTCCATGGAGTCTCAAAGAGTCAGACACCACTGAGTGACTTTCACTTTCACTTTGTCCTAGTTAAAACAAGACACTTTTGTTGTATTATAAAACTATCTTTTTTCTTAAATCTGTGCAGAGGCCCATAACTCCTAGAATATATTAGAGTCCTCTGTAATATTTTTCTAAAGTATAGTGTGTGTGCTAAGTTGCTTCAGTCATGTCTAACTCTGTGCAACCCTATGGACTATAGCCTGCCAGGCTCCTCTGGCTGTGGGATTCTTCAAGCAAGAATACTGGTTGCCATGTCCTCCTCCAGGGCATCTTACTGACCCAGGGATGCAATCTGCATCTCTTACGTCTCCTGCATTGGCAGGTGGGTTCTTTACCGTTAGCGCCACCTAATATAAGCTATACCTCCCTTATATTAACTGTGTCATATATATCACAGCATGGGTCATTTAGAAAGATACAGTTTTATTTTCCAGGATTTCTTCATTAGTTAGCATTTAGAACAGACAACTGCAAAACATCAGTGACCTAAAATGAGAAAAATTAATTTCTTGCTCATTCCACTTGAAGGCTACGACTCAGTTATGATGTAACTAAGCTTCTCTGATTCATTTGTCTTCTTGTTCAAACACTGAAGATGAAGGAGGAGGTATTATTTGGTGCATTATGTTCTCTTGGTGGAGGATAACAACTTGAGTGACAGCCAAAACACACAAAGGCTTTCCAAACTTTTGCTCAGACATGGCCTCTGTCATGTCTTCTCATATTCTATTAGAAAAAGCAAATTGCTTAGTTAATTGTAAGATTATTGCAGTAGAGAACTACACTTCGCTTTCAGGTAGCAAGGGTAGTGCACTGTTTCCTAGGGCTGCCATAACACCACAGACTAGGAGGCTTAAAACAACAGAAATGTATTCTCTCAAAGTTCTGGAAGCTTGAAGTCCAAAATCAAGATGTCAGCAAACCCAGGCTTCCTTTGAGATTGTGGATAGAATCATTCCTTGCTTTTATTTTTTCTTTAGCTTTAAAGGCTTCTGTCAGTTCTTGGTGTTCCTTGGATTATAGACGCACAATTCCAGTCTCTACCTCCATCTTCATACGGAGTTTTTTCCTTATATCTTTATATTGTCAACTTATGAGGACATCATTAGGCTTTCCTGGTAGCTCAGATGGTAAAGAATCTGTCTGCAATGTGGAGACCTGGGTTCGATTGCTGGGACTGAAAGATACCCTGGAGAAGAGAATGACAGCCCACTACAGTAGTCTTGCCTGGAGAATTCCATGGACAGAGGTACCTGGCAGGCTACAGTCCATGGGGTCACAAAGAGTCAGACATGACTTAGTGATGTCTAAGTGATTAACAAATACAAAAAGACATCATTATATTGAATTAAGGGTCCTACCTTTAATCTTAACTAGTTATATCCATAGTGGCTCTATTTCTAAAGCAGGTCATGTTCTGAGGTACCAGGGTTAAGACTTTAATATATATTTTGAGCGGACATATAACAAATAGATAGGGAACACATTCTTATAAACAAATTCTAAATCTGCCACCATTTTCTTTCTTTCTCCCTGTCAAGAGAGTCTATATTCTATATAGTTTATATTCTTGTAACCTTTCAAGAATATAGACTATAAAAGTTACCTCAGAAATTGAGAGAGTAGAGGAATGGATCAAGATTCAAGGTGGAATTCTTTCTTAGGAGATGGACAAAAAAGTAGAAAGTGAACTGATTCTAGAGATCAGAGAAGAAACCTACAGTTGCAATGGACCATCATAGATGAAAACTATCTCCATGGTTTCAAATATTCAAGTATTGCCCCAGTTCATCAGTCCCCTGGTATAGTTGACTATGAGATTCCTGCAAGCAATGGGAACATGGAAATTACACTTGAGTCTTTATGCCCAGGACATTCCCCAATGTTTCAGTGATAAAGAATCAGACTGTATTGCAGGAGACACAGGACAGGCGGAAGACATGAGTTTGATCCCTGGATTGGGAAGATCACCCAGAGAAGGAAATGGCAATGCACTCCATTATTCTTGCTTGGGAAATCTCATGGGCAGAGGAGTCTGCTGGGCTATAGTTCAAGGGTCACAAAGAGTCGGACATGACTGAGTGACTGAGCAAACACACACACTCTATGCACAGAGGCAGAAGGCCTTAAGTACGTTAGAATGATTGTGATGAAGTCTTGCCCCTTTCAGATCTGGTGTAACTAGGTGATCTCATCAAAGAACAGAACTATTGGGAGCTAGCAAAACAAGACAAACACAATGTAAGAATTCAGCATACTGATTAGAAATTAGAGAATTACTGGACTTGATTAAGCAATTGGGCAATATCTAAAAGAGTCTCTTCTCACTTTCCAAAAATCTTCCTGGTTTCCACAGCTGTAGCATCTCCTTATGCCCTGAGGCCAATCCTAGTAGGAAAGAGGAAGAATTGAGAAGAAGCTGAAAATGGTGCAGGGAAGTGAAGAGACTTAGCTGCTATAATCCTCTGCCACAGGGTTCTTTGAATGGGCTGTTGGATCATTTGACTAGGGTTCACATCCCAAGTCAGCCACTTAGTGGCTATAAATTTTTGCCACTTACCTGACCTAAATGAGGGCTTCCCTGCTGGTGCAGTGGTAAAAGAATCTTCCTACAATGCAGGAGATGCATGTTTGATTCCTGGGTCAGGAAGATCCCCTAGAGAAGGAAATGGCAGCTCCCTCCAGTATTCTTGCCTGGGAAATCCCATGGATCGGGAACCTGGTGGGCCACAGTCCATGCAGTCAGAGAGTTGGATATGACTGAGTGACTAACAATAGCACCTTAACTAAACTTCAATTTTTTTTTGTCTTAAAATGATTATAAAAGTACTAATTCAAAGGGTTGAAGTGAGGATGAGAAGAGATAATCTATAAAAAGTACTCAGTGTAGTTCCTGAGACATAGTAAACCCTCATGAAACATTAGATAATTTTAGTAGTTTTACAAATCAGATGAGGGACTGTTCTATGACAGAACCTGCATTATATCCCAGGTTTCTCACTTTTTTCCCCCACACCTGAATCTTTATCTGGATACATTAAATTCCTCTCTTATAGAAATCAGAATTTTTTCTGTCTCTCTGGGAATTAGTCCTGCTTCTGAGCTCTAGGTTTAAAGCACCATCTCCATCATCTGCTCGGCTCTCTGACCTTGTGTGACTGCCAGATATATGACTCATAAACTACCATGTGCTCCAATTTCTGACTCCTAATACCCATTTTTCTATTACCTACTACCCCATATTCCTGAATTTCATTGTCCTAGCACTTTCTGCCTATCTGTTCTGTGATTATGTATATTTTTTCTTTCTTATCATGAAATTTAATTCAAATCTGCATCATTTTAAAGATGAAGACTGACTTCACTCTCTCTTCACCATGAAGCTTCTTGCCATAGTTGGTTTCCAAATCACAGTTGTACTTACACATGCATATTTCAGGACAGGGTTGCAGGATGTACTTGCATAGGATGTATGTGAAGATCACATAACTGGACACAAACTGGGTGGCATATAGAGTGTATTCTGTATATTTCACTAAGTTCTTTTTATTTTTATTTCATCATTGCTGCTGTAGACCCATGAGTAAAGAAGGAGCCCAATTGCTAGATACAGACCCCAGACCAATTAACAAGACTCACTAACTATAAAAGTATAGTATTAATACATTTACACAATAAGTTTCCATTTGCCAAAAACTGAGAATAGAATGTTTAGGAAGTGGTAAACTGGTTAAACTTGAACTTGTGTAGTGGTATCATCTCTGAGAATTAGACCATCAAGGAGGAAAGGAATCAAAACAACAAGAGGGACCTAGGATTTCACAATCTTTCTGGAAGCGGATACTTCCTTGAACTCAAGGGTAACCACCTCCCAAAATAAAGAAAGCTGTGAAAAACCAGGCCATATTGTGAAAAACTTTAAAAGTATTCACAAAACTATCAGTGCCATTTTTAAAGTATAACAATATTACACTATGTCATGACCCATGTGGCAAAATGCTATGAATTAGAGTCTATTTTATATTATTACTTTCAAACATGCAACATTGTTAAAATTATTGGATAAAGCTAAGTTGAAATCAACAGCACAATTAATGGGCCAACAACTACTGTACTTTAAAGCTAACTCTATCAATCAGGTAGTAAGTATGTATCAAATAGAAATGAGAAGTAAAGTACTAAATTTGACATTGAGACATGAATTCCAAAAAACTTTCTTTCATTAAGATAAACAAAGATGTTGAGTTTTGTTAAGTCTCTGGCATTCAAATTATCAGGCATTTCAAAGAACCTATGTGCTCAAATGAGCACTACTAAAAAGTTAATGATTGCCTTTCTTTTCTGATAAGACTCTCCGGGACTTCTCAGGAGTGAGAGAAGACTGCGATCACTTTACTTTTTCAGGCTCATAGAATATCAAAAAGTGAAGCCGCATGGATGTGTTAAAGAGCTGTCAGACCCCTGGATTCAGGTGTAATATATAAAAAGCATGTAAATAGCCAACCAGGCTTCCCCGCTCCCCACTCCCCAGGACCCCAGTAAAGAATCCGCCTGCGATGCAGGAGAGGCAGATGAAGTTCAGTCCATGGATTGGGAAGATCCCTTGGAGGAGGTCATGGCAATCCACTCCAGTATTCTTGCCTGGAGAATCATATGGACAGATGGGTATAGTCCACAAGATCACAATGAGTCAAATAACGAATCACATTCTCACAAAAAGGGGAAAAAAAAAACTGAACTGGAAATCAATAAAACTTCTTAGATCTATCAAAGAAACGAGGTCACAGGGAAAACTGCAGTTCCCAAACCTAGAAAGACAGAATCCATAGTATGAGATCCGATGAAAGAGGAAGTCTTTGAATTGATGAAATGCTGGAGAAGGCTGGGCATGTAAGAGCTGACTTATTGGAAAAGACCTTGATGCTGGGAATGATTGAGGGCAAGAGGAGAAGAGGGTGGCAGAGGCTGATAAGGTGGGTAGATAGCATCACCAACTCAATGGAAATGAATTTGAGCAAACTCCGGGACATAATAAAGAGCAGGGAAGCCTGGTGTGCTGCAGTTCATTGGGTCATAGAGATTTGGACATAACTTAGCGACTGAACAGCAACAACAGTTTGCTTTTTAAGAGTTAAAAACCCTGGAGGGCTCATATAGAGAAAATCTCCAGGCTTCTGTGAATTTTACTTCAAAGTCTCAATCATATTATCATGATGAAGAATCAATGGAGGAAAACCACCTGGTTTCAGGCAGAGGGAGGGGAAAAATAACCATTTAAAAATAAATCTAGAGTGTTCTTCATAATAAGGGAATTCTGGCTAAGGAAAAAGATCTTACCAGCAATTTATCTGATATAGGGGAAGGGAAATACTCAACTACAGCCGTTTTGGCATTCCTATCTCATAAAGGGGAAGTAAAAGATAACAGATCAAAGCAAGAACACTAGAGGAAACTAAAGTCTATGACACAAAAACAAACACTGAACACAGCCTATCTTTTAATCAGATAATATCCAACATTCTTTCAGTTCTAAATACTGGTGAAGATGTGGAGCAAAGGGAACTTTAATTCATTGCTGGTGGGAGTGCAAAATGGCACAGAAACAGTGACAATATCTTACAAAGCTAAATATAGTCCTAACTATTTGGCCTAGCAGTCACACTCCTACATATTTGCACAAATGAGGCACAAACTTACTTCCACACAAAAGCCTGCACATGAATGTTAATAGAAGCATTACTGATAATTTTGAAAACTGAAAGCAGCCACAGTGTCCCTTAATAGGTGAGTAAATTAGCAAATTTTGGTACCTTCAGATAACAGGAGATAATTCAGCAATTAAGATAAATGAGGTATTAAATGATCAAAAGATATGGAGGAACTTTGAATGTACATTGTTTTAAGTCAAGAAGCCAATCTAAAATGGCTACACATGCTCTTTGACAGCAAGTATATGGCATTCTGAAGTCAGAACTACAGATACGATAAATTATCAGTGATTGTCAGAAGTTCACAGGAGGGTAGGCAGGAGGAAGAGGTGGGAGCATAAGATATTGTTGTGAGGGGCGGGGGCGAAACTATTTTGTAAGATACCATAATGGAGGATGCTTGGCATTAAGCATTTGTCAACATTAACAGAAATGTGCAATACAAAAAAATGAACCTTAATTAAATTGTGTATGTGTGTTGTCACTCAGTTGTGTCTGACTTTGTGATCCCGTGGACTGTAGCCCACCAAGCTCCTTTGTCCATGGAATTCTCCAGGCAAGAATACTGGAGTGGGTAGCCATTCTTCTGCTTCAGGGGATCTGCCTGACTCAGGGATCAAATCCATTATCTCCTGCATTATAGACCCATTCTTATTTTAACCTATGTGATTCATACTTTATAAGATTATACAGAAAGTTCTTTAGGGCAAAACTTTCCTTCTGCACCCTCATTAGGCTCCATTTTATTATATGCTACCTATAGTAGCTATCTAACACACTTAGATCGCTGAACTAATTAGGTGAACTCAATGCCCCATATGGAGCTAGTGGTAAGGAATCCATCTGCCAATGCAGAAGACATAATAGATGCGAGTTTGATTCTTGGCTTGGGAAGATCCCCTGAAGAAGGAAATGGCAAGCCACTCCAGTATTCTTGCCTGGAGAGTTCCATGGACAGAGCAGCCTGGCAGGCTACCGTCTATGGGGTTGCAAAGAATTGGACACAACTTGGCGACTAAACAACATATTTTCACACTTATTTTTTTATTAGTAAATGAATCCTCTTCATTTGAAAGATTTTTTTTTTAAGGATAGATGTGTTTTGGACTTCAGTGGCTGCCAGCATCACATGGTTTAGACACATTTGTAATATTTTTGCAGCCAATTGCTTACAACTGAAAGATAAGAGAGATGGACTGAAAGCTAAATCTGTTCCAATTAGCCTATGCTCATATCCTGACTTTTTGGATCAAAAAATATCTTGGTAAACAGTAATGGAAATCTCACAGATCCTTATCATTAAATGGTTATAATTTAAAAATCAAGCTATGCAATAGTATTAAATATTACAATCCATGTTAAACTTGTATATTTAACAATTACATGTTTCAACACATATTTATTTAATGCAAATAAAAATAAAAAAGGAAAATGACAAACAACATAAAGCTAAATGACATGCGATCTAAAAATAAGCCTCTGGTTAACCCCGCTCTATTTTGATTTTCTATCATGAAAAATTGCCATTTCTCATTTTGAGTATGATTGAATATTAATGTCTTTTGTAATTAACAACCACAGTTCTCTTAACTTTTTTTTTTTAACACATCAGCCACTTTCACTCTGTTAAAATGTAGTCAATGCCCAGCCTGTGAGCTAGTTACAGAATATCATCCTGTTTTAAATGTATACACAGACTAATAAGGAAGCTGCACAAGTAAATTTTAATTCTGGTATTGTTGTAGCCACGCGCTCCGGGAAGCAAACTCACTCAGAAGGACAATGCAGATAGTGAAGTGCAGTTTATTATACCGGCGGGCCCAAGGCAGAGTCTCCTCTTAGCCAAAGACCTTGACCAGCATTTGTGAGGATCTTTTATACACATGTGTACGTGTCCAAACCCACCATCCCAAATCACCTGAAACTTACAAAAACAAAGGAAAGGTAAATACAATCACAATAATGCCATCATTCAAGTATCATGTGTTCAAACAGTCAATAATCAATAAGCCTGAGGTTACATTCCAAATAGTTAATAGTCGATAAGCCCAAGGTTACTATCAGAAAGTTTATGACCTGTCCGGAGCCAGGGTTTATGACCTGTCCGGAGCCAGGGGTGATTAGTGCATGTTTTCTCTTAGGTGTTGAGTATCCTGGATATAATCTTCAAGATTCCCCTGTCCAGAGGGAGGTCTTATCCCTCCATTGTAATTTTCACAGGCACTAAGCAGAGTTCAGAGTCCATTAGAGAGGTGCCCGAGCATGATCAGCATGAACGGGCCTGAAATAGAGACGGGGCCCTATGAATTCCTTCTTCAGTACAATGAAATAAATGCTAAATAGGATGCAGTGCAGGGTTTCAAAGGCCATTTGGAGGGATATTCAGTCTTGCAAAAGTTAGGAAAGGCCTTTCAAAGTAAGAGCAATCAAATTAAAGACAAGAGACAAATGAGAACTAATCAGGTTTTGAACTAACTGAGTTGGTACATGAAAAAAAAAAAACAAAAAACAAGCCTTGGCCTTTTCTTGATTTGAAGTATAGTTGATGTACAATATTATATGTTACAAGTGTACAATATAGTGAGTGAGTCATGAGTCACAATCTTTAGGTTTAGGCTTCATTTGCAGTTATTAAGGTTCAGTCAGTACAGTTACTCAGTTATGCCTTACTCTTTGTGACCCCAAAGACTACAGAACTCCAGGCCTCCCTGTCCATTAACGATTCCTGGAGCTTTAAACTCATGTCCATTGAGTCAGTGATGCCATCCAACCATCTCATCCTCTGTTGTCCCCTTCTCCTCCTGCCTGCAATCTTTCCCAGTATCAGGGTCTTTTCCAATGAGTCAGTTCTTCTCTTCAGGTGACCAGTGTATCAGAGTTTTAGCTTCAGCATCAGTCCTCCCAATGAATATTTAGGACTGATTTCCTTGAGGATGGACTGGTTGGATCTCCTTGCAGTCGAAGGGATTCTCAAGAGTTTTCTCTAACACTGCAACTCAAAAGCATCAATGTTTACTGCAGTTCAAAAGCATAAATTCTTTGGCACTCAGATTTCTTTATAGACCAACTCTCACATCCAAACATGACTACTAGAAAAACCATAGCTTTGACTAGATGGATCTATATCACAAAGTAATGTCTCTGCTTTTTAATATGCTGTCTAGCTTGGTCATAGCTTTTATTCCAAAGAGCAAGCATCTTTTAATTTCATGGCTGCAATCACCATATGCAGTGATTTTTGAGCCCAGAAAAATAAAGTCTCTCACTCTTTCCATTGTTTCCTCATTCATTTGTCATAAAGTGATGGGTCCAGATGACATGATTTTAGTTTTCTGAATGTTGAGTTTTAAGCCAACATTTTCACTCTCCTCTTTCATCTTTATCAAGAGGCTTTTCAGTCCTCCTCTTTCTCCCATAAGGGTGGTGTCATCTAAATACCTGAGGTTATTGATATTTCTCCCCACAATCTTGATTCTAGCTTGGGCTTCATCCAGCCCAGCATTTCACATGATGTGCTCTGCATATAAATTAAATAAGCAGGGTGATAATATACAGCCTTGACTTACTCCTTTCCCAATTTGGAACCAGTCCATTGTTCCATGTCCAGTTTTAACTGTTGCTTCTTGAACTGCATACAGATTCTCAGGAAGCAGGTAAGGTGGTCTGGTATTATCATCTCCTGAAGAACTTCGCACAGTTTGTTGTGATCCACAAAGGCTTTGGCGTAGTCAAAATATTATATATATATGTACATATATATATATGGTATATTATAAAATATTAGCAATATTCCTGGTGTGTACAGTATATCCTTGAAGCTTATTTTATAGCTGATAGTTTGTACCACTTAATCCTCTATGCCTGTCTTTCCTCTCCCTCTTTCCCTCTCCCCACTGGTAACAGCTAGTTTGTTCTCTACATCTTTGTGACTGCTGTTTTGGTTGTTATTATATTCACTAGTTTGTTGTATTTTATAGATTCCACATGCAAGTCATGTCATGCAGGATTTGCCTTTCTGTCTGACTTATTTTATTTAGAGTAGTGCCCTTCAAGTCCACTTTCCTCATTCTCTTATCTAAATTTCTTTTTTTTTTTTTACTTTTTTTTTTAATTGTTTTTGCCATACATTGTCATGATATCACCATGGGTTTACATATGCTTCCCCTCCAGAACCCCCCTCCCTCCTCCCTGCCCCCCAGGGAAATCTCGCTGTACCAGCCCCGAGCATCAATCCTGGGCTGGCGATTGATTAGACACATGACAATTAACATGCTTCAATGCCCTTCTCCCATATCATCCCACCCTTACCCTCATCCACAAAGTCCACGAGTCTATTCTATGCATCTGCGTTCCTTTTGCTGTCTCGCATGTTGAGTTCTCGTTACCGTCTTTCTAAATTCCATATATATGCTGTCAATGCCTAACTTTACCTGGAAATTACATACTATATCATTGAACATGTGACTGGGAGCAGAGAGAAGTGAGATTTTAAAAACAGTAATCCAAATTGAGTTCTATTACATTATTCCTTTAGCTGTCATCTGTTTTTGGTTTTCAGGGTTGCTCAAGAGTTAAAGGCAAAGATTTTTAAACAAAAGGTGTTTTCCAAGTGACATGTTAAGACACAAGCAAGTACTATAAATCCCCCTTTGAAAAATCTCCCTAAGCCAATCTAGGTCTCCTGATGCAGGGTAATTTTCTTCTCTCATCTCATTCCTCTAGGGAGTTTAATCTTTCAAAAATCAACCTCATCCTTTGATTAAGTGACACTCTTACAAATTCTCTTATATTTTGCTCCATCATGCTTACATTTTTCTCCCTCATCTTTACTTCCTTTTCCTCCTTCTCCTTAACCCAGTGATGGCCATTGGCAAATTCAGAAATTTGCCTATGAGCCAAGAATGAAAAATAACTGGAGAATTTCTAATATCCATGTGAATAAACATGACTGTGTGGCTCACTGCACCTGTAGGTATGATTCCATATTTGTTTTACTCCATTGCATCACAGACTCCAGAAAGCCTAGTTAATCTCCGCCTCCTTTTCTGGCATTCAGAATAAAAACTCACCAGAAACACTCCAAATGCACAGTAGTTCTCATCTTTTTTTGCAGCTTGAAAACTGACTGGGGATTTGAAGAAAACTGAATTGGATTACCCAGTTTCTTTCACAGGATCATCTGGACAGGTTTTATCTATATTATTATTGCTGATATTAATATTTAGATTTTAGATATAGAAAATACAGAATTACTTATTACCAAACTATATTAAAAATGAAATGCAGAGAATAAAGTTTTTTTCAATATTTTACTTGCTTAATATAAAACTTGTAAAGCTTTAATAATCACTTTGTAATAAAAAGTCACTTATCATTAAAAATAATATATTTATATAATGTTTTGCTGTTTAAATTGGAGAGTTTTAACACAAAACTATAGTATCATAGTTGCCTTGTAAATCCTGCATGTTAAACATATTCTCTATTTTATTGAAGTGAGAACAAAGCAAACAGAGTAGAAAAGTTAAAGTGGAGACTGAATTCTAGTCAGATGTTTACTTCTGTGAAATATGTCAAAAGCAATCTATTACTAACAGGGAACTTGCAAATATTGCTGTTACTTTTAAGTGAGAGACATTTGACCTTCAATAGCAGAAATCCAAGTCCTTGGTAAGTAGTTGACAAGTTACACCATTGGCAGGACAGTACCTGTTCATCTAAGAATCGTTAGTGGATACTAGAAAGCCCACGGAGATTTGATCTAACAATAAAACAATTGAATTTAATGAGGATTTTTTAGCATCTATTTTGTGACACAATGCTGTGGTTCTGGATAGAATAAATGTCCAAAAGGATGTTCTCTCTTTCGGCCACTTTGCTCAAATCCAAATTAAGTTGCAGAAGGTGAGGCTGAAGCAAGCCTTTTGCATCTATACTCATCCTGCTGTTCAGTACTTATCACTCTGCCTGGTAACAGCAGAGGAATTCACACAGAGTATACTCGCTGAATGAAAGGCAGACAGGGGAGTAGAGGAGGGAAAGGTGGAGAAAGAGCGAAAGAAAGAGGAAGGAAAGAGGAAACACAGAGAAACATATTTCTTCCCTTAACTGAATTTGTGAATCACAGTTCCAGTACTTTTTGGTCAGTGTTTCTAAGCAATAGCACCCTACACACTCAGTTAGGGAATGAAGTTGACAATTTCGAACTGAACTGTGTCTTTTGAGAAAGAAGAAAGCAGCTGGAGGTGAATCTACACATTACAAGATGAGATAGCTTACTAAAGGAAGCTAAACAAAGCAAGGGATTTTATTATATGCTACCTAGCTCAACTCTGAGATTAAAATTGACCGTGAAGGGTCAGTCAGATGTCAGCCAACTGTTTTTGATAATAAATCAGCCACTCCCACTTGACTAGAGCCAATTCTTACAAACTTGGCAGAACACCAAGAAAGTTGTTCTTATGAATAAACAAATCAATAGTCAGGACAAGGAATGCCTTTTGTTCCCCCTAGTGATTATATTAGCAATAAATTTCTATGTAAACCATTAAAAAATTAAAAACAACTGGCAATATAAGATGTGAAAACTTCAGATATCTTCAATTTATAAATCAATGATAAATTACTTGCTATATATCATTTAGGAAAAAAAAAACACTCCTGATGGACAAAATTGACCAAAATGATTAAAATAACCAATAAACTTATGAAACATGGAGACATGAAAAGTTATAAAATATCTTTGATATACAGATTTTTAGGAGTTTCCCTGGTGACTCAGATGGTAAAGAATCTACCTGCAATGCAGGAGACATAGAAGACCTGGGTTCGATCACATGTATGAGTATATAGCAACTTATCCTACAGGTTTTTTCTTTTTTTGACACGTGTGGATAAAAGGGAGGTCCTATCATGTGTAAAATAGTTCTCTAATGGGAAGCTGCTGTTTAGCACAGGGAGCTTAGCTCAGGGCTCTGTGTTGACCTAGAGGGGTAAGATGGGAGGGCAGGAGGGATGTTCAAGATTGAAGGAATGTATCTGTATGTACATACATACATATGTACAACATGCATACTGTTGTACTACAGAAACTATGGGCTTTCCTGGTGGCTCAGTGGGAAAGAATCTGCCTGCCAGTGCAAGAGATGTGGGTTTGATCCCTCAGTCAGGGAGATTGGGAAGATCCTAAAGACAGCCTGGAGAAGGAAATGGCAACTCACTCCAGTATTCTTTCCTGGGAAATCTCATGGACAGAGGGGCCTGGAGGGCTACAGCTCATGGAATTGCAGAGTTGGACATGGTTTAGCTACTAAACAATAACAACAATCCTGAGACAGTCTTGTAACTGAATATTGCCCAGTTCTCTGGCATGGTGAGCCTCATTTTACTCAGCAATACCTCAAGTCTTAAAAGAAAAAAAAAAAAAAAGAAGATTCTGTGAGGGTAATATCAAAGCAGGATAACATTTGTTGAGATGCTATATCACAAACTCAGAATGGTAAGTTTGCTGAGGAAAAAGGTAAAGAGAGAAGTTGAAAGCCAATAAAGGAAAGTTTGTCTAGTTAAAAAGTCTAAGGCTTGCTCTGAACATGAAATGAGGTATCATGGGATCAGGTACTGTCAATGATAACCGTGCTGTTAAACCTTATAATTTTCACACAAGTCACTCAATGGGAGTGTCAACTTCACTGATAAAGTGAGAGAGAAAAGTATGAGTAATGCTAGGGGGTCATACAAAAATCTTCTGTACCTTTAAGAATCCGTGTCTTAGACATATCTGTTACAGTGTCATTATTTTCATCTTTTTAATACACTCATCAAGCATTTGATTTTTTTTTCATTGAATGAAACATTCAGAAACAAAGAAAGCTTTGACTTTGACATCTGGCAATAGCTATCAAATGTGGCCATCAAAATTTATTGTTATTTAATGTATACAGAATGAATTAAAGTGATTCTTTGCCAAAATATTGTTGCATTTTCTCAATCTCAGAGAAAATCTTTTTATATGTTTTATCAGTTTTGACAGAGAAATCAAGGCTCTGCTGAATGTATCACACATTTTGTATGTAGTTTTAAAACATATAACTTTTTTGTGCTTTGTACTTATTCTTTTATATGTTAGACTTAGTAATAGGATTAGAAACTCTTAAAGCACCAAGGCTATGTTATACATTTATTTAATATGCCTTATCCCATATGCTCAACATATAAGAAATGCTAGATACCCAAGAGAAATTTGATGTACAGGACTACACTTAATATTGAAACAACTTAAAATGCATGTGAAGTGGAAAAAATACCATTTTTTCTTTCAGTGTACCACTCTACGATGAGTTCTTCCAAACCTCCCTATGGAGATTACTTTGGAAGAATCCATGGAATACCACTATATAAAAATTTCATACAGTATTGGCGTGATGTGGAGGAATTTGAGGCAAGACCAGATGATCTTGTCATCGTCACCTATCCCAAATCTGGTAAGTCTCTTTGTTATGTCAATGTTGTTCCCTTTTCACCTAGAAAGGGCAAATCCACCTTTTCTGTTAGCTATTGAGCCATTCATTTCTCCCACATTCATTCTCTGTATTAAATAAAGACAGATTATAAAACTGCTGGTATAGACATAGAAAATAGTGGCATATTATAGCTCTATTCTAAAAGCACAATCTGTACATATAATTTGAGCAGCTCACTGATAAATGGGTATTGTTGGCCATATAAGAAAGTCACATAATATAGATGGATAACTATAGAGCTATCAGTAAAATTTAAAATTATCCTCTTGTCTTTATGTCATTGTTGTCATTGCTGTATAGACAAAATATAAGTAGTTTACATGGATTTTTTAAAAAATTAGTACTTTTCAGCTAATCAGGTCCACTTTCTAAAGTCCATCTCTGAAGCTCTATTTTCAAATAATGTCTCTTTTTCTGAAATTACCTTGTTAGTCATAGTCTTACAATCTTAGAACTTTAGAAATTAGAAAGGTCCAGTACAGACTTCTCTATCTGGTTGTTCCAATTAGTACTTAAAGATGTCAAGCATTAAATGTATCTTTGGCTATTCTGACTCTAAAGTGTTCTTCCATTCTCTTTCCTGTCTGGATCAATGTCAGTGCAAAACCAGTCACCTGTTGAGGACATATGAGAGCTATTTCAGAATTAGTTTCTCTTGCTTCTTCATCTTCCATATTCAATCAATCTGTTTTGCTCATTTAATCACATAGATATGCCTCACAGTCAGTTTCTAGTTTTCTTTTCACCTTCTTATGACCCCTCACTCTATTATTTTATTTACTCTGCTACTAGAGGAATTCTTTCAAAACGTGACCCTTATAACATTGGTTTCTTGCTTGATGTATGCCAATGACCTTTAAAAACTTTTAGAAATGACTAGAATTCTAGTATGAATTACAAGGCTTTGTAGGCTTGGTGTCTGCTTGACACTGCATCCTCATCTCCATTCATCCCTTCAAGTAGCCTCTGATTTAGGTTTTATAGTCTACATCTATGGAGAAGGAAATGGGCAACACACTCCAGTATTCTTGCCTAGAGAATCCCTTGGATAGAAGAATCTAGCAGGCTACGGTCCCTGGGGTCGTAGAAGAGTCACAACAGAAGCAGTCTACATTCAATTCATTTCCTCACTGGTTTACTCTTTGTAAATGTTTGGCTTTTGATTTAAAAAAAGAAAAGAGAGAGAGTTCTTCTGTCTGATGGACCTCGTTCCTATCTTACACAACTAGTGAATTTATGCCAATCATTTGTTAAGGCTAAGCTCGATTACCATGCTCTCTTAGAGTCATTTCTTTCTTGTGGAAACATCACGGCAACAGCAGAAGCACACAAAGTCCTCCTTTACAGTTCTTTAAATACCTGTGCCCATCTGTATTACAGCATCTTAAGAAAAATGAAGTGTAATTATTGAGCATTGTTTCTGACTCTTCCGAGGACCCTTGAATATCACAGGACGAGGACCAGATCTATTATTTTCTATATTTTCTGTACTAGGACTCAATCTGAGGCATAAAAGCTATCGAGAAACCCTGTGATTGAAAGCATTATTACTTTTTAGATGTGGAACTTTAGATCCAAATATGTTATCAGCTTATACAATATCACAATTCATCTTTGACAAAGTCAAATTTCTATCATAGGTATATTTTACTACAACTATGTTCATCCTTATTTATTGATGTTATGTTTGGATCCTATAAGAGTAAATATTAGGGGAAATAGTTTTTTTTTCCTGTGGTAATTCTGACAACTTTCAAATACTATTTCATTGGTAGCTACTTACTTTATCCAACTATAAATCCATTGATTCCTGCATTGTCAATATGCATTGTCAGTGGGAGACTCAGGTGTGTTTAATTTTTTAAGGTACAACGTGGCTTAGTGAAATTATATGCATGATTTATACTGACGGTGATGTGGAAAAGTGCAAAGAAGACGCCATTTTTAATCGAGTTCCTTACCTGGAATGTAGAACTGAAGAGGTGATGAATGGTAATACATACATTAATTTTAAAAGCTATACACATATATTTTAATGTGTGGGTGTAAATGGTGCAAGAAAGACTATGCAAAATAGTATTTTTTGGCAATAGTATTAAATGGCAATTAGTATTATGTCTTATACATATGAAGGGATGTAAATTTAAATATTGACAGAGTTTATAGTATAGCATATTCCTGGAATACAGTGAATGAGGATAGCTCTGACATGCTTTCATCAGAGCTTGATAATATATGAGAATTATATCTCAGTGATACTTTCAACACTAGGGACATATCCATATATTTTCAAGGATACGCAAAAAGATATTTGTCACAGATTCTTTTATTATTGTGAAAAATTAGAGGCAATATAAATGTTAATCAACAGAAGGTAAAAATGACATGAAGTCATTAAACATATTATGATATCATATGTTTGTTGACATTGAAGTGTTGGTATAAAATATTAGGAAAAATGCAATTAGAAAATATTAAAAAATTCATCTGTGTGTCTGGTATTTATATGGCTATGAGTCTGGGCATATAGATATACTTGTATGGAAGGATGCTTACCAAAATGTTAATAATGATTTTTTTCAAAGTAGTGAAAATTTATTTAATCTATTGTTGTCTGTATGATTTTCTCTATCTAAACTTCTGTCATAGTGAATACATATCATTATTATGAACATAATATAGAATGTATAGATGTTTCTATTTTTAAAATCTATAAAAATCTATACAAATATTTATAATTTTTGAAGTTGTCCAACTTTTTTTTTAATTAGGAGTACAACTATTAAAACAGATGGCATCTCCTAGAATAGTGAAGTCTCACCTACCTGTTGAGCTTCTTCCAGTCTCATTTTGGGAAAAAAATTGTAAGGTAACAAATTCAAGTGTTCTTAGAACTTCACCCAACTCAAAGAATGTTACAATGATAAATTTAGGTAATATCCTGTATCTTATATATACTTGATTATTTATTTCTTCACTGAATCTATAGACATTTTAAAAATGTGGATCATAGTATAGTTAGAAGGTCTAGACTTCAGTTCTAACTCCAGAGCTGATTCTCAGAAAAAAAGATAAACTCTCTAAGCTCTCAGGAAGCTGAAGTTTCCTCATCTGTAAAAGAGGGATAATAATTGCATTTCACATAGAGTTGTTATAAGGATTAGCTAAAATAATGCTTGTGAAGTGCTTAACATAGTACCTAGAATGTTATAAACAATTTACAATGGCTACTTTTATTTGTTATTATTAGTAATTGTAGTCAATTATCACAATTTTTGCAAACTATTGTGCTTGGCCTTGTGAGGCATGCAAATGAGCTAGGCAAATATAAACCAAACAAAAATAATAGAATAATTATTTACTGAGTGCCTATCATAAGCCAGCAATATAACAAAGACACATGTAATCTTTGTCTTCATAGACATATGGTTCACAGGGGAAAGGGATAAATGACAGACACTACAGAAGGTGACATAAATCAAGTAAAGGAAAAATTCTGGCCTAGACATTGAGGACAGAGAAGGAACCTCAAAGCAAGTAACATCCCATCTGATATATGAAGGATGTATATGAAGTAGTCTGTATAATGTCTGAGGCAATCCAAAGTGGGATGTGAAATCAGTTCAGTTTAGCTGGAAGGCTGAGTGCCTGTACTGGCTGGATGAGTGATGGGAGGTAAGCTGGGTTTGTTTGTGACAGATATGGAAGCCAACTTATGAAGTTTGGGCTCTACTTTGATGATAATGAGGAGTTACAGCCATATTAAGCTGCTGATTGATATGATCAGTTTTGCTTCTTAGAAAAATAATAACATGGAATCCTAAAGTACAGGCCAAACATTGTCTTAGACCACTAATGTTTCTCAAGACCACCTTACTAGCAAAAAAACAAATAAACAAACCAAAAAAACCCAAACAAAAAAAGAACTTACTAACTTTATTAGGACACATTATGATCCGTACTAAACATATGAGATATTAAAGTACTATATGTAGTCATTATTGACAAAAAAGGGATCTATCAGAGTCATGAAATATTTCCATTTTGTACTGTGATATAAGATGGTATATATGACATTTTCTGGAGGTACCTGGTGCAAACCTTTGAAGATTCAATGTTTTTTCTTTGTTTCATTTATCATAATCAATCCTAGAAAGATCACATACATCCTCCTGAAATCATACATAAGAGTTTTCTCTTTAATAAATACTATTTATACGTATCTTCTGGGAAATGTGTGACTACTATTTTTTCAAGATATTTGGCCAAGTTACTTTTTTTCTTTGAAGAATGGAATGAAGTCTTGGTGTTATCCCTTAACTTGTACATGAAAAGATACTGTACCTTTATAAAAGCTATAGTCTTAAAAAACCTGCTTGTTATCTCAGGGATCATCAAAGAGTAGGAGACCATTGTATAGAATCACAACTTGAATACTTCTGGGGTGATTCACTGGTGGACAAGAAGACAGGTGGATTGAAACTATAGGTAAAAGTGTGTTTGGAGTTTTGGACTAGATACTTTAAGTAGTTAAAAAAAAGAAAGAGTGAAGAAAAGGAACAAGCTAAAAATTAAAAGAAACAATTGAAGTCAGTAAACTTGAGGCTTTGAAGTTGTTGCAGAAGAGATATATCCCTGATAAGAAAGAAAAGATAAAAAACTGAACTGTCTTGGAAGAAATCATGGTGCTCAAGGACAAGTCTTTAGAACTGTTAAGGTACTGGACAAGTTTCAAGATTTGGCTACAAATGTTGCTAACTGAAATAAAATGGAGATGATGATCAAAGACCCCAAGAACCTAGAGAATCTGATGGATCATGTATACAGATACTAAAATTACACAGCATGATAAAAAGCTTTGGAATAGAGAGTAATATTATGAGTCTGATGTTCAAATCTTCAGTTAAAGCAAGGGAGTGACCATAAGTTTAAAAATGGCTTCAGTAAGGAGAAGAATGAATTATTACAGGGTATTTTCAAGTGTAGGATTTTTAAGACAGATTATATCCCAAGTGAATTGTGGGCAAACCAGAAACCTTGACTTGAGAGAGCTAAGGCGAAAGACCTAGATTTTCCTCAAAGGCAGGAAGAGCATGCACAGTGAAAAGTTAGCTTGTAGAATCAAATCTTCCAAAATGGAGAGAAGATAAACTAATGGAAGTTTAAGGAAAGAGGGGTTGCTTTTACCTTCCCCTTCCCCTCACCTTGAAGAATAGGGATCTAAGAGGTACAAACTACTATGTATAAAATATATAAATAAGCTACAAGGATATATTGTACAACACAGGGAATATAGTCAATATTTTATAATAACTATAAATGAAGGTAACCTTTAAAATTATTGATCACTACGTTGTACACTTAAAACTTATATAATATTGTACATCAACCATAACTCAATAAAAAAAGAGTACATTTGAAAAAAACAAAGTTTCATGGACGACCTGGAGCCAAACTTTAATACAGATTGTATTTTGAGATGCAGAGAATATTCAAGACAGAGGGAACAGTATGAACAAAAAAAAGGAATAAAAATGATGAAGCAAATTTGTGGATATATATATATATATATATATATATATATATATAGTGAAAAAGAGTTTCATTCAGCTCATAAGCAAAAAGGGCTAGGGGAAATTTTAAATAAATGTGGAATTTGAGGCTCCCAAATGAAACACATGAAAATGGCATAAAAATGAAAAGTGAAAACTAACACTGAACAGCAATACAAAAGATGTTGTCACTTCAGTTTATTGAAGGAATTTCCTTTTTTATAATTTTAATATTTTATAAATTTTCTAAAGCAAATATATGTTATGTTTACAGTTAAAAACATAAATATTTCTTTTTAAATCTTGATGTGACTATGTCTGAAAAATAGTAGATGATTTAATAATTAATTTCATCTTCCTTAGATGATCTATCTTTCCCGGAATGCCAAGGATGTAGTTGTTTCTTATTATTTTTTCTTTTCAATGGTGACTGCTAATCCAGATCCTGGTTCTTTTCAAGATTTTGTGGAGAAATTCATGGATGGAGAAGGTATGAAGTGGTTCTTTCTTTTTCTGATTTCTTTCAAGGTAAATGATACAAGACAAATGGCATCTTTGGGGATAATTTTTGCTTTCTGTTTTGGTCTGTTATCCTTCCTGGTCCTTAATTAAAACACAGAAGTTCTAGAAGCCCTTGAACTTAGAACAAACATAGTTTTTCCCGATGAAAATGGCAAAGCTCAAAATCTGGACACTTGAGTACAGTGCCTACAAGTAGGTATATATATGTATATATATGTGTCCAATTCTCTTTCATGTCTTTTTGTTATAGAAGTACTTCACAGTGTGTTATTATAACTTCATTGAACAAGAAGGAAAAAGGATAGAGGAGAGAACTTGTTCATTTGTATTTAAGAAAAATTTCAGATACTAAATGAGGCCAGAATTCACAAAGAAGTCTGAATATCTATAAAATTCTTACTCATTCTACCCACAGTACAGTCTGAATAATTCAACTAGATTTCTTAGAATAGTACAAGAGTTACTTGAGGAGAAATTCTGGGAAATTTTGTCTTTTTATTTAACTCCAGACTAAAGCAACAGAGTATTCAGGTTTGAGAAAGAAAGTATTCAGAAGAACTAATATTAACTAAAGTAGGCCATTCTGACTCCCTAATAATAAGTGTAAGGAAAAGGATAATAATGTCATTTATATCCAAAAAAATTAGTGTTGACTCAATAAAAGTGTGGTATATGTGCTTTATGTTTGTTTCTACCTTTGGAAAATGTTATGCTAAAGCACAAATAAATTACATGCCTCAAGATCATCAAAATGTGCATTGTAAAACAGATAAAGATAATGCTGTGCCTCTGCAAAATAGATGAATAAGATCACTATACAAGTCATTATATGACTTTTCTGTAAAGAAACAACTGTGACAAAACAGAAGCAGACCTACCTACAGATACAGAGAAAAAATTAGCAGTTACCATAAGGGAGAAGGATAGGGGAGGGGCAGAATGATGAATGGGATTAAGAGTCCAAACTGCTAGCTATAAAATAAATACATCACAGGGAAGTAATGGACAATATAGGGAATATAGTCATTGTTTTATAAATTTTGGTGTATAAAAATTGCTATGTTTAATACTTTTGATAATATTTTAGGTTAACTATAAATAAATAAATAATAGGGGTCAAAGAACAATAGAAATATGCAATGATTTAATGCAAAGCAGAATACTTTGGCTCACACATCATTATATTACCATGTCAGCTTTTTCCTGGGTGAAACACTTGGATGCATGTGAGAGAAGATGAGGGAGAGCAAAGAAGAATCCATATTTGGTCATATCACATCGCCTCCAAAATCTTCTAACTTTTTAAAGTGAGAATGAAACTAAGGATCCCTAGAAAAGCACCCCTTACCCTTTAAACTGCAACAGTGTAACAAAATTATATAATTATTATAAATTATTCCGTTACCAAAGCTAGGTTTTAAATGGTAAATTTGAGATCTGGACTGCATTCTAATCATAAAAATATTGATAATTCTACTATTCAACTCCTTTCATTAACAACCTGATTTTATACACACACACACATACACACCCACACACACGCCATTTTCAAAACTGCTCTCATAAACTCTGAATCAAATGGAAAGACTTCAATCACTTTTCCTCTGAGTCATAATCCGTGTCATAATGATGAAAGTTGAGATTATATTTCTGTATGTAGACTTTTCAACATACTTCCTGCAGAGAGCTTTGCCTCAGATGGGCAGCTGATCTCTAGTTTTCATTCCATGATCATTTATTTATATTTTTTTTTCTTGAAGACTCATTTTTAAGCTGAGTCTGAGAGTAGAGTTGATGCTATGCCCTCACATTGTTTTTATCTCTGATTTTAGTTCCTTATGGTTCCTGGTATGAACACACAAAATGTTGGTGGGAAAAGAGAGGGAATCCACGATTGCTATTTCTTTTCTATGAAGACATGAAGGAGGTGAGAAACTCGAAAGATATAGCAATTTCGTAATTCTCAAAATGTTAGCACTTGACAATAATGTAGATAGAAAGTTTTGCCTTCAAAGAAATACTGCAGCCAACTCCAAAAGTTAGAATAATCCAGATACTCTACTACAGATTTAAGCTAGTGAATAAAAACCTTCTGTAGATGAACACATTTAAACTCAAGTCTCAAGAAAATTACCGAAGATAAAAGTGGAAAGTGAGTTCTTAAATCAAAGCAACAGCCACACACAACACACACACACACATATGAAGGTACACAAAAGGAATCACAATGGGCAAGAACAGTTAACTGGTTTCTAAAGCCATAGATAATGGAATTATTAGAAAAGGACCGTAAAATAGCTATACTTCACATGTTTAAAAAAAGCAAAAGAAGAAATTTAAAATCTTACAAAGAAACAAGAGGTTACTAAAATTGGTAAAGCAGATTTGGGGGGAAAAAGAGCAGGAAATCAGAATTTCTAAAGTAACTTCTAAAAATTAAAATTTGAAAAGCAAAAAGATGGCTTAAATAACAGAGAAGACATGGCTAAATAGTGAATTAGTAATGTGGAAGATGATGCTGAGGAAAGTCCACAGGAGGTACCTCCGTGAGATAAATAGGATACTTTAGAGAGTAATGGATATGTAGGATAGAGTAATAACATCTTACATGTATCAAGTCAAACTTCCAGAAGAGAGTAAAGAGAATGCCAGAATAGCAATATGCAAAAGTATGATGACATCACAATTTCTGAAAAATCTAGTTTTCTTCTAGTTTCACTAATCATCAGGGTAATTCAAAATAAAAATTTCTATGAGGTGCTATTTCACACCCAGCAGGGTGACAACAATGAGATGTAGTCTGACTGGGTTGTGCTTAGTTACTCAGTCGTATCTGACTCATTACGACCCCATGGACTGTAGCTCGCCAGGCTCCTCTGTCCATGGGGATTCTCCAGGCAAGAATATTGGAGTGGGTTGCCATACCCACTTCCAAGGGATCTTCCCAACACAACCCAAGGATCAAACCCAGGTCTCTCACATTGTAGGCAGATTCTTTACCAGCTGGGCTGCAAGGGAAGCCCAGTCTAACTGTAGTCTGACAATAAATGCTAGTAAGGATGTGGCTTAGTGAGAAGTAATACACTTCTGATAAGAGTATAAGAATATACAAACATTGTGGAATTAACATGTCACCTAGGGAGGGCAAACATGTATAACTTAAGGCTCACAAATTCTACTAGTAGATATATGTTCATGAGAAACATGAGAAACACTGATGTGTATATTAGTTTATATGTACAGCAACCTCCATAACAGCATTCTGCATGACATTAAAAAAAACCCAAAATACACATATACTCAGGAATCAATGCATTGTATATACTATTATTCTATAATTAAATATTATATTGTAGTGAAAAGGAATATATTTCAAATGTGCTTATCAGTTGAATAAAAAAACCAAGCCATATGTTGTCGAGGGATACATACATGAGTTTCAGATCTACAGAATAAAGGCACAAGATTGAGTAGACCAATTTCAGGACAGCAAGTTTGTTTATTGTTTTTGTTGGTGAAAATTGGAATGGAGAGTGAAAAAAATGAAGTTGGGAACTTGCAAATGGAAAAACTCAGTCAATTATGAATGTTTTTTTATATGCATTGGGTAGTAGGTAAGAGTGTTGCATTCATATTTATTCTTTAAAGTATATATGTACACATATCAAATAATTTTTAAATGAAAGACAAAATACTAGATATTTTTATTAAGGGATAACAAATATCTTCTATAAATTATAATATATAAATATATATTTATTTTTCATCAGGGAGAACAGAACTTTATTCTGGTCTCACTGATTTTATGTTATTATTTTTAACATATTTAATGTTTTCATAGTTATTTCTGAAACTGATGCATTTTAATCCCACAGTGAATACATTTTACTTCAAAACCGTATATCACATTTTAAGTAGTAAAGCACAAATACTTAAAAACGTAACTTAACCACAATTCAACCACTGACCCAGAGACATCTAATTACCTGTTGTCTCCACCAGAGTGACTCTGTTTTTTTCTTTTTTAAAATTAATTAATTAATTAATTTACTTTACAATATTGTATTGGTTTTGCCATACATTGATGTGAATCTGCCATGGGTGCACATGTGTTCCCCATCCAGAGTCCCCCTCTCACCTCCCTCCCCATCCCATCCCTCTGGGTCATCCCAGGGCACCAGCCCCGAGCACCCTGTTTCATACATTGAACCCTGCAGTTAACACTGACTATATAGGAAGGGGCCTATAGACCTTGAGAAGTATAAGCTGGACCAAGGAACTATCTGAAAATGAACTGACCCCACACTGTCCGCAACAGCTCCAGAGAAAGTCTTAGATATATTTTTACTATTATCATTTTTCAAAATAAAAAAATTATTATTATTATTATTATTATTTTAATTTTTAAGTCCTTTATTACTCCTTCCATTTATTTATTTTTTGGCTGTGCTGGGTCTTCATTGCTGCTCAGGCTTTTCTCTAGCTGTGGTGCCCAGTGGCTACTCTACATTGGGGTGGCCAGGCTCCTCATAGCAGTGGCTTCTCTTGTAGTTGAAGATGGGCTCTAGGGCATGTGGGCTCAGTTGTTGCAGTTGTAGTTGCTCAGTAGTATCCCAGTTCCTGGGCTCTAGGGTACATGCTTGATAGCTGTGGCACATGGATTTAGTTGCTCCATGGCATGTGGGAGCTTCTGGATACCCATGTCTCTTGCATTCACAGGTGGATTCTTTACCACTGAGCCACCAAGGAAGCCCTCTTCTCTCATTCTTTATGAGCACCAAGAAAGCAATTGATATCCATTTTTTGCTCACATCTTTGTGCAATTACTGACATTCATTTCACGGTAATTCTAGAGTTGTTCTGATGAGGACATATTTAAAATAAAATTAAAATAAAATAAAATAAAATAAAATTATGGATATTATTTTAGAAGCAGAATTATTTCTTTACAGAATTTAATGCAGAACAGAGTTGAATGAGAATAAACCATGATTTGTGGTTTACTATTATTTTACTTAAATTTGTGTTCTATAACTAGAATATTGAAGACAGTAAATTTAAAAGGCACACAAACAAAATTTATCAGTTAATCCATCCCTTTCACCTTCCCTAATTGTCTCTATCCATTTATTCCCTATTTTGATCAGTAATGGTCAAGTTTATGTTTCTTCTCTATTTGCATAAATTGAGTAGAAAAAGAATAAATGTTTTCTCTTGTTTCTGCATTACATCAAGTAAGAGTAAAAGACATGAACCTTATATGTAGAGATGCTATCTTTTTTTTGTGGAAACAAATAAATAAAAAACACATGAGAATATATATATATATATATATATGATACAATAGATTTATATGAATTTATGGAGCAAAAATGGAGTTATCTAACTTAAATTGGAATAGTCAAGGAAATAATCCCAAAGCAGGTGATACTTAAGCTGAAGTTTGACAGGTAAGCTGCTCATTAGAAGCCTATTCTCCAATATCAGTGTGGGGAGAAAAGGGGAAGAATGAATTTTTTTATTGTGTCCTTTTTTATCTACAAAGTAATATTATTCAATTTTAGTAATTGTCTTACTAAAGACGATTACAATTGTCTTTGGTAATTGTCTTCAAAAACAAAATATATTTTTCTTCTTAGAATATCCGAAAAGAGGTGTTGAAATTGATAGAATTTCTGGGAAGGGAGGCATCAGATGAGCTTGTGGACAAGATTATCAAACACACTTCATTCCAGGAGATGAAGAACAATCCATCTACCAATTATACAACACTACCAGATGAAGTCATGAACCATAAAGTATCTCCCTTCATGAGAAAAGGTGAGATAGTCATGTTATTTGTCTCCATTGCTACAGGAAGGCCTAAGTTTAAACAGTTGCAGGCAAACATCTAAGAAAGTCTATTCATGCCTGTGGACCCCACTTGTTTTCTTCAGATCTGTTTCCATATTTGAGTGATCAGTTCTGCAGAGGTATAAAATATTAATACTACTACTAATAAATTACTATTAGAAACATTACTAATAGTAATTGACTAGCTTTGTGGAAGCATAAATACTAGTACTACTACTAATAAATTACTATTACATGTTGATTATTTGGTGCATACAACAAATTATATTAAGAATCACCAGCAGTCACCCCAGCCTCAGTACTAACAATAATACAACACCCTACTAGCTGTTATTTGTTAAGTCTTTATGCCTTGGTGCTGCACACATGCATTATACAAATCGTAAATTCTATTTTTTTAAAATTCTAATACAAGAGTTAGGAAAAAAAACTTTTATTATCTCATCCTGAGATGAGGAAACAACCTTAGAACAGTTAGTCAGCTCTTCCCTAGCTAAGTGGCAAATGTTTTCCAAGACTAAATGTCAAATGTCCAAACTTATCAAATTGTACACATTGAATATGTACAGTATTCTGTGTATTAATTATACTTCTACTGCTAAGAAAGCACTGAGTTTCAAAGCACTGAGCAGAAAATACTGCTCAATTTGGTAAAAATATCAAAATACAATGAGGTGACATCTACTGGGAGGAGGCATGGTCTTGATGAGATACAGTCAGTTCATAAATACATAGGCAGAGAAGGCAGTGGCAACCCACTCCAGTGTTCTTGCCTGGAGAATCCCAGGGACAGAGGAGCCTGCTGGGCTGCCGTCTATGGAGTCACACAGAGTCAGACACAACTGAAGCGACTTAGCAGCAGCAGCAGCATAAGATATGCAAAGTATTGGGACATTCAGTATTACTTGGATAATCTTCCTCCTGGAAGAAAAAAATAAAATAATAAAATAAAAGAATAATCTTCCTCTTGGGACCAAATTGTCAATGAGAGGGTTAGGGATTTTTTAAACAAGTGGATTAACAAACCTGCAACCGGGTTAAAACAGGGCGCCCCTGAAAAGGGAATAACATGCAGATTAAATTTAGGTTACTTATACTCGGATTATCTCAGTTTCTTTCCCCATAATGTCCTCATATATTTTTAAGATAAAACAACAAACTATAAATAATTCCCATGGTTGTAAAGTGTTACATACTATTGCCTCCTCAGACAGAATCTGATTTTCAAGACACTTTTTCTATCTTCTGCTTTTTGGATTATTTCATTGGGAAGGTTTAGAGCTCCTTGGATTAAGAGGACAAGTGAACTACTGATTAATTTAAAGTACTAGTGACTTCCTTTTTTCAGAGGAGTATTGAATGTGATGAAAAGCAAAGAAGAGTCTGCTAGACTTTTGTAACAGCATAGGTGGGAAATATTCAGGAGTTTCTCTAAAAGTGGCAGTAAAAATGGGGAGGAGGCAATGGCTATGAAGAAAGCCTGAATATAAATAAAGAGTTAGATATTCTGGCATAAAGACAACAGCTAAGCTTATGCAGTGGATATCTGCATTCATTTAACCAGGTTATGGAAAATGACTCAAAGAAAATACAATCTGGTGGGGAAGAAAAAGAATTTATTTTTAAACTGGGTGCATTTGACATGTTCCTATGGAATACAGATGGCCACATCAGGTAGGCACTTGGATATGAAGACATAGTCTGGATTTTAATGTTATAAACATGAAGATGATATTTAATACCACAGGAGAGGTAAAACATGGATCATGAATATTTCAAAAGAAATTGGAGAAGAAAGTTAAATAGCGTAAGAAAGGAAGTTCAGAGAAATAAATGTGCTGGGTTTTTTTGTATGTTTATGTTTTATTTTTTTAAAACAATTAGGAAAAATCCTGATTTTCACTCTCAAATATATAGTATTTATGGTATATACTTATAATTAAGGGTTGCAAAAATAAAATTTGATTAGATGTTAATGAAAGTGATAGATATTATAAAATTTCACTATTCTGACTGGAAGACATAGTGTTTACTGCTTTCCTTTCTTTTCTGTTATAGGAATTTCAGGAGACTGGAAGAATCACTTTACAGTAGCCCTGAATGAGAAATTTGACATGCACTATGAGCAGCAAATGAAGGGGTCTACACTGAAGTTCCGAACTGAGGTCTAGGAAGGGTTGTCTCAACATCTGAGTTTAAAGTGTGCTTCCATACTTCCTCACGTTCTTCATTTTAAACTAGTAGAGAATGAATCATACAAAAACATGATTACTGAGATCTTAGTATGAAGGAGCAAGAAAGGTGTTTTTTCTGTGACATTATCTCTTTAATATTTTCTTTCCTTTTTCTTTTTTATAAATATTACACAAAGCTATAACCTGTGAGAATGATGTAGGTACATACAAATTGTTCAAGTTGTTAGAGCCTCAGTAAAAATAATGAAACATTCAAAATTCTTTACCTTTGTATCTACTTTTTTCCATTTATTAGTATATTTGGTATATACATTTAAATACATATATGGATAAATATAAATATATATTAACAACTGTACATGGAATTCAAAACCTTGATAAAAAGAACTAAAGAATAGACATGAGTGTATAACTAGATGTATTATTTCTTGGCTGATATTATCTCTAATTTACTATAAAATGACTTAACTTGGAATTAGCCTTAGTTTAGTGTAAATTTTCAGCATTTTCAGGACTGCTTTCCAGCTGTCTATAAATAATCCCAATGAGTACTATTTATGGTTGAAGAGCTAAGTTAAAATATTTGTGCTTTAGGCTTCCTTCTATTCTATACACAATGTAATGAAAGTAAGGTCTGTAAACTAAAGTTTTAAAGAATGTGACATATACAAGTAAAATAAAACAAAAGCAAAAGTTAAAGAAGAAAAATTGTTTTTTATTTAAACAATGTTGTTTTGATTTATGTCTCCTATTTTTCTATATTTTATTGATCATCTTTTTCCTATAGTGTTTTTATTTTAACAGTCAATGCTTCCTTTCTCTGAATCAGAAGACACAGAAGATTATGAAAAAAATCACTGTGGGTCTCCAGTAGAATACAACATCATTAATTTCTAAACTCATAGGTCAGTTCCAGAAAGAAATTGATATATGTTTTCTTATTCTTTGGAGAAAAGACTAGGAGTTTTCTAGCCCCTTGTTTAATAATTTTGATTTTTCAGAATAAAAGCTATTTTTAGTGTTAGATTGTTATAAATTATACAGAAATTGAAGAATCTTGAAAGTTATTAAGAATTTGTTGGGTTGGGGTGGCAATTAGAATCTCAGTTTCTGGAGGGAACAATCATTAATGCATACATACACACAAGTATGTGTATATCATGGCAAATAGGAGAAAAATTGGAAACAATGACATTTTCTTTTCTTGGGCCCCAAAATCATTGCAGATAGTGACTGCAGTCACTAAATTAAAAGAAACTTACTCCTAGGAAGGAAAGCTATGATAAACCTAGACAGCATATTAAAAAGGAGAGACATCACAAACAAAAGTCCAGATAGCCAAAGCTATGCTTTTTCCAGTAGTCATGTACAAATGTAAGAGGTGAACCATAAAGAAGGCTGAGCACCAAAGAACTGATGCTTTTGAACTGTGGTGTTGGAGAAGACTCTTGAGAGTCCCTTGGACAGCAAGGAGATCAAATACTAAAGGAATCAGCCCTGAATAGTCATTGGAGGGACTGATGCTGAAACTGAAGCTCCAATACTTTGGATACTTGATGTGAAGAGCTGATTCATTGGAAAAGCCCCTGGTGCTGGGAAAGATTGAGGGCAGGAGGAGATGGGGAGGACAGAGGTTGAAATGGTTGGACAGCATCACTGACTCAATGGACATGAGTTTGAGCCAACTCCAGGAGGTAGTCAAGGACAGGAAAGCCTGGAATACTGCAGTCCATGGGTTGTAAAACGTTGGACATGACTTAGCAATGGAACAAAAACACACATTAATACATATACACACATGTATACTCATTCATTATCATTACTTTTTCTCTGAACCATCTGAGATCAACTTGTAGACATAATCATCCTTAAATATGCCTGTGTCTATTTCTTAAAAATAAGGGCATTTCCTCGTATAACACTACTCTCAAAATAGGGAATCAATATTGACACAGTACTATTATCAATTCACATGTTACATTCACATGCATCCAAAATTTTTCATCACAGGGTTTTTAGTTCTTACCTTCTTGTCCTATATCCAAGCTGGGATAATATGCTCCATTTTATTGTCATACTTGTGGATTTCCTTCAGTCTCAACAGTTGCTAGGCATATTTATGGGTTTCATGACCTTTGCAAGTTTTAGAATACAGACTTTTAATATCTCCCAATCTTGCCCATCTCAACACTCAGGACATACAGAAAAATTGTGGCTCTCTCAGCATATCACACCAGAGGGCATGTTATGCCCAGTCTCTTTCACACTGTTGCTATCAAACTTGATCATTTTTTAAAACTGGTGTCTGCCCTGTTTCTCTACCATAACATCACCTTTTCTGTCTTTGCAATTGATTAGCACTTTGTGGTGTTAATTTCATTCTTTTGCATTTAGCATCCATTGATCATTTAGCCTTAATCCTTCACCACTAAATTAATTACAAATTCCATCAATAGTTTCTGTTTCTATCATTCTTAGCTTGTTGAATGGCAGTACATTATAAGAAAGTAATTTTCCCCTCATTTATTCATTCATGTCAATATGAACTCCTGACTGCTTATTTAATTCAAACACTGGGCTTCCCCAACAGATCAGCGAGTAAAGAATCTGCCTTCAATGCAGGAACCACAGGAGATGCGGGTTCGATCTCTGGGTCAGGAAGAGACTCCCTGGAGAAGGGAATGAGAACCCTCTCCAGAATTCTTTCCTGATAAATCCTATGGACAGAGGAGCCTGGAGGGCTACAGTCCAAAGGGTCGCAAGGAGTTGGACAATACAAATACAATTACAATCCCAATACAATTACATTCCATGAAGGCAGGGGCTTTGTTTTATTTACAGAATAATACAAAGTCCATAGAACTGAAACTTGTGTACAGTATGTAATCATGAATATTAGATAAATGAATGAATAATTATCTACCCAGGTACATATGTATATCTCTATTATTAGCAAGAGTTTAAAAAATAAATTCCTTATTCTTACCAATGAAAATGTAATTTTTTTTCATTTCTATCAACTCGTGAAACCATTGAACATTAATTTCAACTGAATTATCAAGTGATGGTTTACTCAGTCATGTCCGATTCTTGTGACCCCATGGACTGTAGCCCGCCAGGCTCCTCTGCCCATGGGATTTCCCAGGCAAGAATACTGGAGTGGATTTCCATTTCCTTCTCCAGGGGATCTTCCTGACCCAGGGATTGAAGCCAGATCTCCTACATTGCAGGCAGATTCTTTACTGACTGAGCCACCAGGGAATTATCAAGTACTTTTGTCCAAATCTCTGAATATTAAGACCAAAGTTAATCCATAAAGGGAAAGATTTATTGTACATATTTTAGAACAACTATTCATAGGAAAAATTTCAAACCAGTCTTCACCTCAGCAACTATTTTAGGGAAAGGTCTATAAGAAGCAATTATGTTAGCTAGCTTTACTAAAGAAACCAAGCAATTTGAAATCTCTCATTACTTAACAATAATGGAGGGCTAGTCCTTGTTCATGTTACTTTTGGACTGCCACACTTCTCCAGGCTTTAGACAGGCTGAGACTCTGATACTTGTTTTATTTTGCGACCTAAGCTGACAAAGTTGCTCCTTTGGGATACATGTTCATTCTCAAGTTAGACACAATAAAGAATAAAGTGCCACTGTAAAATGCAGTGTCTCTTCCAGTGTCATTGGTGTGTTATCACTTCTAATCACATTTAATTGGCCGAAGATATCATAACCAAATCAAAACTGACTGGGCAGGAAAGCATATGCTCCTTTCATAGGCAAGTTCAGTTCAGTCACTTCATTGTGTCCAACTCTTTGTGACCCCATGGACTATAGTGCTCCAGGCCTCCCTGTCCATCACCAGCTCCCAGAGTTTACTCAAACTCATGCCCATTGAGTCGGTGATGCCATCCAACCATCTCATCCTCTGTTGTCCCCTTCTCCTGCCTTCAATCTTTCCCAGCATCAGGGTCTTTTCAAATGAGTCAGCTCTTCACATCAGGTGGCCAAAGTATTGGAGCTTCAGCTTTGGCATCAGCCCTCCCAGTGATATTCAGAGTTTATTTCCTTTAAGGAAATAAGAGACAAACTAAATATTAGTTTTCCCTCAAGTCAGTAACATTACCACAATTTCCTTTCTTTAACTGTGACAGATTCCCTTTGGCTATATCTAGTGACTCTAATGCCTGAATCCCTACACTGCAATTTTTCTAGACTATAAATCTCCAGTCTCTTGCAAGGGGAGAAATGGGACAGAAATGGGGTATGCTGAGAACCCTAGAATCATTTTCTTTTTACGAAGTATGTGGAGAAGCCAGCCAGAAATGGTTTTTCCCTGCTTTTCAGACTAAAGTATAAAAATATCTAATTGCCTCTAATTGTTTTGCTTTTCTCTGTTGTCCCCTTCTCCTCTTGCCCTCAATCTTGCTCAGCATCAAGGACTTTTCCAGTGAGTCAGTTCTTCTCATCAGGTAGCCAAAGTATTGGAGTTTCAGCTTCAGCATCAGTCCTTCCAATAAATATTCAAGACTGATTTCCTTTAGGATTGGCTGGTTGGATCTCCTTGCAGTCCAAAGGACTCTGAGGAGTCTTTTTCAACACCACAGGTTGAAGGCATCAGTTTTTCAGTGCTCGGCTTTCTTTAAAGTCTGACTCTCACATCCATACATGACTATTGGAAATACCATTGCTTTGACTAGATGGACCTAAGATGGGCACAATAAAGGATACAAATGGTAGAGACATAGTAGACCCTGAAGAGACCAAGAAGAGATGGGAAAAATACATAGAAGAACTGTGTAAAAAAAGATCTTAATGAACCAGATTACTGTGATGGTGTGGTTAGTCACCCAGAGCCAGACATTTGGAGCGCAAAGTCAAGTGGGCCTTAAGAAACACTGCTGTTAATAGCCAGTGGATGCAATGAAATTCCAGCAGAACTATTCATATCCCTAAAGGAGGATGCCATCAACATTTTGCATTCATTATGTCAGCAAGTCTGAAAGACCCAGCAGTGGCCACAGGACTGGAAAGGGTCAATCATCATCCCAATTCCCAAAAGGATAGTACTAAAGAATGTTTTAACTATTCGACAGTTGCACTCATCTCCCATGCTAGTAAGGTCATGTTTAAAATTTTGTATGCTAAGCTTCAACATTATGTGAACCAAGAAATTCCAGATGTCCAAGCTGAGTTTAGAAAAGGAAGAGGAACTAGAGATTAAATTGCCAACACTGGATTATAGAGAAAGCAAAGGAATTTCAAAAAACCATCTATCTCTGTTTCATTGATCATGCTAAAGCCTTTGGCTGTGTGGATCATGACAAACTGTGGAAAGCTCTTAGACAGATGGGAATACCTGACTATCTTACCTGTCTCCTGAGAAACCAGTATGCCGGTCAAGAAGCAGCAGTTAGAACCCCGTATGGAACAGCTGATTGGTTCAAGCTCAGGAAAGGAATATGACACAGCTGTCTGCTGTCACCCTGTTTGTTTAACCTGTATGCTAAGCACATCATGAGAAATGCCAGGCTGGATGAGTTACAAGCTGGAATCAAGATAGGCAGGAGAAACATCAGCAACTGCAGATATGCAGATGATACCATTCTAATAGCAGAAAGCAAAGAGAAACTAAACAGCCTCTTGATGAGGCTGAAGGAGGAGAATGGGTGACCTGCCATTGCCCAGCTAAATTTCTTTGGATCTGATTCAGCCCAGCTTGGATCACTTTGGCCTTGAAAATGTGGGATATTGTCTATTTATCAACTCCCTATTTAAAACTTCAGGTAAAATCACACAGCATGAGGGTAAAAGAAAAACCAAATCATTAAAGAACAAACCAAAATAAAGCTTTAAAAAAATTACATATGCAAACACACATATATGCAATTATATTTTTAGTGAAAAGTTCATGTATGTTATCTTATTTCTAATATATATTTTGTTTAGGCTGGCCAGCAATACCTTATAATGTGGAGTTGTTTATGCTTTCAAGAGCTGAGATGATGAGCTCATCAATTCCTTCATTGCTATGGCACTGGAAAGCTGTTTCCTGGATTTTATTAGGCCCCAGGGATCCCAGATGGAGAAGAATATTGTTAACTCTTTACCATAAAATTCTTACGTTAAAAGACCCTGAAAATAAAAAAGTAACTAATGGCAAATGGCACTTCCTGACTATATACAGTTAATTACTGTATATATAAAAGAAGATATAAAAAATAACATCTTATTTAACTTTAGAACATCTGTATAAGATGAAGTGAAATTATCTCCAGTCAAAAGCTAAAGTTGCTAAGCACTTATAGGGTTAATAACTTGCTCAAGACTGATTATAAAGCAGAGATCAAATAAAAAACTTAGATCTACTATCTCTTTTTGTGTGGAACTAACTGAAATGTGAATTGTTCTTTATGGTAAAGAGAACATATTTTTCTGCTGATTTGAGGCAGTGTTTATGTTAATAAAGAGTATGAACTTTGAGATTATGGTGGTGTGAGTGGCGGCAATGTGATAATAATCCTGGTAATAGTTAACTATTTTGAGTAATTTTTATGTGCCAGACAGTATACTGCGTCTTTATACATGCTAAATTATTTCATTTATGACATTATGACAATGAAAATGGCACAATGACAATGGTTTTATGAAGTGGATACTATCTACTAAAATGAAGAATTCTTATGCTCAAAAAAACAAAAACAAATTCACTTACCCAAAGCTACATAGGTGGTAAATTAAAAAATTATAACAGTGGCCTTTCCAGTAACAAAGCTAAATGCTTCCACCATTAGTATGTTATTTCCCAACATTTGAAGCTTGATTTCAACATTTAAAATTTTGTGTAGTTGGAAAGCTGCATAAACTCTGAAAATTTGTTATGAGTATGAATTTCAAAGCTATTATTATCAAGTTCAAGTGAAAATGTATGTTACAGAAATTACAATGCCTGTAAGTATTCAATAAATATTAATCTTCTTCATAGCCCATGCCATGATGTTGTTCAATGTTGTTTTAGCTAATTAAATTCAATACTTGTAGTATAAGTGAGTGAAAGATGCTCAGTCATGTTTGACACTTTGCAACCCCATGGACTGTAGCCCTCCAGGCTCCTCTGTCCATGGAATTCTCCAGGCAAGAATACGAAAGTGGGTAGCCATTCCCTTCTCCAGGTAATCTTCCTGACCCAGAATGTGTGGGCAGATTCTTTACTATCTGAGCCACCAGGGAAACCCATTTGTAATATAAGCCCAATTGTAATATAGACTAAGCTTATTTATAAAACAAAGTATGGGAAAGGAGCATAGCCTCATTTCTAGCATAGAGCAAACAAAGAGCAAAAAACAGTTGAAAGTCATATAATGGAATTTATTGCAGAGATAAGCTACCAATGGTCATATGAAAAATAAATATGAGGTAAGCAGCTCAGGGTCATACAGCTGGCTCATGGAAGAAGTGCACTAAACGCCTCTCTTCAGCTTCTAAGGCTGTGCTTGGAAGAGCCCCACAAATACAGTTTTCCTAACATAAAAGTATTTTAGCTTTCATCTATTTAAAAAGGAGCTAATAAAATGTGTCATTTTAAGGTCAAGTTCTGCTATATATCAAAGTATCATTTTTAAAAGAACAATGTTTTCATTTATCATAAGTTTAATATTCATTTTTTTACGATTAAGGCACATCATACCCTTTGGTACAATATTTCATTATTTTAATTCTGTAATAGGCTTGAGAGTGAATAGTTTTGTTCAGGTTAATGTGGTCTAACGTTGGCTTTTATCAATGTGAAGGATACTAAATTATTTCCAGGTCTTGTAATTATCCTCCAGAGACAGTTACATTTCAAGGGACATTTTCAAAGGAGTAAACAAAAGATGTCTAGGGGAAACAGCCATTTTTTAAAACATTTTGTGAGCTTTCACCTACTCAGTTTCTCTTAAACAGAGTAAGTTATACACCACTCAAGAGTATCATTCTTTTAATGATTTTGTGGCTCTGACTCTTAACTTCAGGATATTCATTTAAAGCTTTCAGGAGTTTAAAGGTAAGTTAAATTGGATTGCCTTTCTTCAAAGACTACTTTCAGTATTTTTAGGAGTCATAATGCTATTTAGAATATTGAACACATGTAAAATTTGAATTCAATTCAGGAAATATTAAAAGACACTGATATTATTAGTTCACCTTCCATGTATGATCCACAATAACCAGATATTGGCAAAAACACAATTATTCCAAAAGTTACCAAAACTTATGTATAAATTAAATCAAAGCATTTCATTGTACAATTTTTATACATGAAACAAGGTGAAAAATGTGTAATATCTCCCTTTAGACATGGTTCCAAATGAAATTTTACATAAGCAAGTAAATATATATGAGTATTGAATGAAAACAAACATTATTAAAACAAATCATTAGTGTAACTCAGTTGTTCTAAAAGTCATTCCCTATGTTCTTTGGTAATCTTTTCCATGTATTTATGAAGCAATTTATTGTGTGTGATATTCAGCAAAAAAAAATATTCTATTTTTTCTACTTTATTTCTTGTATCTCTAATTAGCTAAGCCTCATGGTCAAAATCAAATTATACAACTTGTAGTATAGATCTACCAACCACCTTACCATAATTTGGCACTTCTCTTATGTCACCATGTATTAACATTTATTTCTTCAATGATTATATTTAAAAGGTAGTATAGAATAGTGATTAAAATTTCTGGCTCTGTCATCAGACTATGTGGATTCAAACCCAGTCCTGCCACTTACTGATACACATTACTGAAGCTCTCTCTATGTGGATTTTCCCCTGGGTAAAATAGGGGTAATAGAACTTAAATTAGAAGATTTAAAAAAATGATTAAATAACATAACATACGCACTGAAAGCAGGGTTGTATGTTTATATGTATGTGTGAATGAATGTATATGTATTTTGAATAATTAATTAGAATGCAAACTTCTTGTTGATTGGGTCTATGACCTACTGCCACTTCCCAGTATATCCCAAAATACTAACTTGGTGATCAAAATTATAGCTGTGAGATAAAATAATTAAATTCCTAATTATTCCACCTAGACTATTGGAGAAGTTTCATTTCATTTCAGGATACATTTATTAGGACTTCCCAGATGTCTCAAGTAGTGGAGAATCCCCCTGCCAATGCAAGAGCTACAGGAGATGATCCTTGGATCAAGCAGATGCCCTGGAGTGGGAAATGGCAACCTGCACCAGTATTCTTGCTTGGAAAACTCCATGGACAAGGAGGCTGGGGGCTACAGAGCCTGGTGGGCCCTATTTTATCTACTTTAAGTATTTCTTATATTTATTTAAATAGAAGATATTTGTATTTAAATACAATGATATTGTATTATTGTACAATATTTCAATTGTACAATTGACACCACGGTGTCACAAAGAGTCAGACCCAAATGAGTGATAGAGCACAAGCATGACAAACACAATTACATTTATTAATGTCATTACAGCAAAGGCCTTGGAATTACATAGTCAAATATATATTCCAATCTAGGGACAAGAACCTAAATTCTGTTTAGGGAAGTAGACGCTGTAAACGGACAATAACAAAACACTAAAATATATAAAATAATATCAGTATATTCAACATATGGAAATGGAGAGGAAAAAGTGACTAATTTTGTCTTTAGGTTACCAGGAGAGCTTTTCAGAGGATGTGAAACTTGTATAAGTATTTAAGAAAAAAAAAAGAATTGTCTGGATCAGTTCAGTTCAGTCGCTCAGTTGTGTCTGACTCTCTGCAACCCCCCATGAACCATAGCACGCCAGGCCTCCCTGTCCATCATCAACTCCCTGAGTTCACCCAAACTCGTGTCCATTGAGTCTGTCATGCCATCCAGCCATCTCATCCTCGGTCGTCCCCTTCTCCTCCTGTCCTCAATCTTTCCCAGTATCAGGATCTTTTCAAATGAGTCAGCTCTTTGCATGAGGTGGTCAAAGTATTGGAGTTTCAGCTTCAACATCAGTCCTTCCAACAAACACCCAGGACTAATCTTCTTTAGGATGGACTGGTTGGATCTCCTTGCAGTCCAAGCGACTCTCAAGAGTTTTCTCCAACACCACAGTTTAAAAGCATCAATTCTTCGGTGTTTAGCTTTCTTTATAGTCCAACTCTCACATCCATACATGACTACTGGAAAAACCATAGCCTTGACTAGGTGAACCTTTGTTGACAAAGTAATGTCTCTGCTTTTTAATGTGCTGTCTAGGTTGGTCATAACTTTCCTTTAAGGAGTAAGAGTCTTTTAATTTCATGGCTGCAATCACCATTTGCAGTGATTTTAAGAGAAATAAGAGTATCAGCTCAAAGACAGAATCATACAAATGCAGCAGCTAGATAGAAGGATATGGATCTTTTTTTTTTTTAATAGGGAGGGTCAGAGAAGTTTAAGTGTAAAAACCATTGCTAAATTCTCTAAACTTTCTCCTTTCAACATGGGGTTTTGATTAGGTGTTACAGAGATCATGATGTCTAGCAGGTAAAAGGGAGGAACTGAGTTTAGAGATAAGGAGACTAATTTTAAGACTATTGCCTTAGGACAGTGTGGATGATGATAAGAGCAAAAAATTAAGACTAGAGAGAGGGGAGATAATAATAATGACAGTATTAACAATGGCTGCACTGTGTTCAGTCTTGTCCAACTCTTTGCAACCCCAATGGACTGTACCCCACCAGGCTTCACTATCCAAGGGGATTCTCCAGGCGAGAATATTGAAGTAGGTTGCCAGGCCTTCCTTCGTGTGATATTCCCAACCTAGGGATCGAACCCAGGTCTCTCGCCCAAGAATACTGGAGTGGGTAGCCTATCCTTCATGACCCAGGAATTGAACTGGGGTATCCTGCCTTGCAGCAGATTATTTACCATTCAAGCTACCAAAGAAGCCCTAATAATGGCTAGCATTTATCAAATATATTCCATGTTTAATGAGCATTCATGTTATATCCGTCATCTTATTTTTCCATCACAATAGATCTATAAAGTAAATGAGTTACCACCTCTGTTTTAAATTGATGAATTGAACTTAAGTTTGTGATTTGCCCAGAGTCCTCCTGATAATAAATGACAGACCTGGCATATGAATTTGAATTAGAGACTTTACAGTCTTAACAGCTAAGTTAGTTCATGAAGAGAAGGTGCTTTTCTCAGGGATTTGTTGTTGTTTAGTTGCTCAGTCATTCCAACTCTTTTGCAAGACCGTTGACTCAGTAACACATCAGGCTCCTCTGTTTATGGAATTTTCCAGGCAAGAATACTGTCATGGGTTGCCGTTTACTCCTCTGGGGGATCTTCCCCAGCCAGGGATCAAACTCATGTCTCCTGCATAGGCGGGCAGATTTTTTACCACTAAGCCACAGGGGATGCCCCTTTACTGGGGATATTTGAAAGATAAAAACAGATTTGTGAGCGAATTTTTTTTGGAAGAGTCAAGGATAAGGTCAAATCTAACATGGCACCCTGATTTCAGACTCAAGTGGTGAGGTGAATGTGGTATTATCAAAATATGAAGTATATAGGGATTCTAGGATAAAAACTGGTTTGCTGGTAAGTGAGGTTATTGAGTTAAATTTGCAGTGATTGAATTTAGACTTGGCTGAGAAATGCTGGGGGAAGACAGGTGGTAGCAGTTGGAATCCTAGGCCTGGAGTTCAGAAGAGAAACCTAAAAAAATAATGGTAAATCTTATCTTCTGGAGGCATCGGTTTACAGGTGGTTGTTAAAACCATGGAAAAAATGTGCAAAATAACATAAGGGAGCCAACCATGGGATTACAAAGGAAAACAATACTTCTGTTCTAAATAGGTAGAAATATTTTGGGTATTTTTAAAAACTGAGAATAAACAGAGGTGAGAGATGGTTCTATACTATCCACAGTATGCTTGGCTATACTACAGGGAAAAAAAATCAAACATCAAAATATCTATGGTTTAGCACATTAAATACTTATTTTTCACTGTCACTGTCTGAGGATGATATCTCAATCTCGTACCTGAGTGTATGCTCCCAGGGCTCCAAGGCAGTGGAAGAGAAGACTGGGAAGTAGAGGCATGCCCTCTACCACATGATGTGGTTTTGCATCACCCACAGCCTGTCAACTAGAACTCAGGTCCAGCTAACTGCTAGGGAGACTGAAAGATAGTCTTGATGCTCAGAAAGAGGTAAAGGTGCTGTGAATGCACTGCACTTTCCCTGGCTAGCCTTTCCTCTGTCACCAGTGCCTGGAAGTAGTATCTGATGCTTAGTGTGTGTGTGTGTGTGTGCTCAGTCGTGTCTGACTCTGTGACCCCATGGACTGTAGCCCACCAGGCTCCTCTGTCCATGGGATTATCAGGCAAGAATATTGGAGGGAATTGCCATTTCCTCCTCTAGGGGAATCTTCTTGATACAGAAATTAAACCCTTGTCTCCTGTGCCTCCTGCACTGGCAGGCAGATTACCACTGAGTCACCTGGGAAGCCCTTGATATTCAGTAATGTCCAGCAAATGCTATGAAGTTAATATATCGAAATGTATTATTTTGGAAGGAAGGGAGAGAAACAACCTCTAACTGTGCACATTTTAACTTTACATTTCTTATGCTTCCTTTTCACAGTTAGGAATTCATGAAACTGAGCCAAGGTCAACAGGAAATATTACGGTACTAGTACAATCATATCATAGACCAACACTGTCATAAATTTGCTTTTGAGACATGCCAAACACAAAAATCAACTTACCATTATCTACTGGTATTGCGACTTTGTGGTCTTTATAAATCCTCAAATTCTTGGTTAAAAAAAGATAACTAATATCTATGGCAATTATATAATCCTTTTTCAATAATGTTCAGAAACATCCCAGAATCAGTTTTATCACCAAGCTCTTCCGTGAGGACAAAACTGCTGCTGTTACACTAGGCACTGTGGCAGGTTAGTGGACATCCTTATTCTGGTAAATTCTAACCAGAAACCTGCTATATCCCGGACACACTTAATCATCCAGAAATGACCTGAGATTTGTAGCTTCTTACCCTAATTTGGCATAGTATTCACACACTCCTCACTTTCTACATTCCAGGCACACAGACCTTACTGAAATAGAGCACAACCCCATGGTCCTTGCCCCGACACCATGTCCTCTGCCTGCCTTTTGTCTGTTGAAAACTTTGGTCGAAAATTAAGTTTGATCAGAAAAATAAGAAATGTTAGAAAAAAAGGAAAAAACAGTCAAAGGAGACTAAACAATAATAGTGTAGCCATTAAACACTTTCCAGGTAGCTCAGCGGTAAAAAATCCACCTGCCAATGCAGGAGACACGGGAGAGGTGGGTTCTATTCCTGAGTCAGGAAGATCCCCTGGAGGAGGGCATGGCAACTCTCTCCAGTATTATTGCCTGGAGAACCCCATGGACAGAAGAGCCTGGAGAGTCCTTAGTGTTGCACAGAGTTGGAGACAACTGAAGCGACTTAGCACAGTATTAAACATAGTCAAGGACATTTAATTCTTTCTCAAGAGATATAGACAGCATTCTGGGCCATATCCTGTGAGCTGTCTTATAGATACTAAAGCAACAGGTGGAGAAGTACATGATGACTAGACGGTTCCCAGGACATAAGCTGTCACAGTGCTGAGAACTGGCCTCAGAGAAATGGGAGCAAATGGGCCTTGGAACTGAAGAATAACTGTACCTAAGACAATCATGATGATGCTGGGCAGACCACTGATGACCGATTCAAAAATGACCATCAGAGTTGACTGTATTTCTACATGTAGACGCCGCTGTCCCCAGCTGTCTAGAAATGCTCTCACCCTCTGCTTGCTGGGGGGAGTTGGACTTCTGATAGATGTCCACCACCTCCCTCCCACTTACCAGCATCTGAAATAAAGTAAACTTTCCTTTCATCACTCTGGCCTGTTTATTAACTTTAGAGCAGTAAGCAACCGGAGCCCACCACACACCTTTACTGGTAACAGATTTTGGCGCCCAGTGAGGGGCTGTCTCCTGTGCTTTCCTGGCACCTGGCTGTCCTGCGGTTTTCAAGAGACAGGTGTGGTCTTGACAGTGTATCATCCTGCTGCTCATGGCTAGCTAGCCCCAAGTAGGGGATTTGGGGAATGGTCCTAGCAGCTGCTGAAACCATTCGTTTTGAGGATCTTTCCTATTTCTCCCCTGTTTGGCGCTTGCTGGCAACTTACACGTTTTCTGGGTGGAATGGGAACATATTTGGGACAAGCTGACGAACTCCAATACTGGGTAAGTCCACCGATGTGGACATGGGCAACCTTCCTATCTGTGAGGGCTAGTGGCATTCTTGCTGATTGGTTCTGATGTCTCTCTGCCACTGAGGACCATTTGTTAATGCTATTTGGGCATTCTTGCTAGTTAATTCTGATGTGTATCTGATGTTGAGAACTGTTTGGGCAGGAGGTGTAATTTGGGCATTTTCACCAATTGGTTCTGATGTGCGTCTGATATCGAGGACTGTTTATGAGCACTGACTGCTATTTTGGCATTCTTGCCAGTGCTAATTTGCAGTTGACAGCATCGGCCAGTTATTAAATAGTAATATTCAGGAAGAATTTTAACTTTTTTTTTACTTTCACAACATTGTCCTTTATGTCAGTATGTATGAGCTTGGTGAAAAACAACACAAAAAGTAATAATAATAATACACGGTTCTAGAAAATATAAAAATCCTGGTAGCTAGTCAAGGACTTGCTGTGCATTTTTTTGGTTTTCTCTGACATATTTTGACACAGTGGAGAATATGGCTGGGAAGGCTCTTACTATTTCTTACTTATCTTCTGGAAAGGCTGACTTTTGCAAAAGCCACGTGGTTGAGAATGCTGCTGCTAAGTCGCTTCAGTGGTGTCCGACTCTGTGTGACCCCATAGATGGCAGCCCACCAGGCTCCTCCGTCCCTGGGATTCTCCAGGCAGGAACACTGGAGTGGACTGCCATTTCCTTCTCCAATGCAAGAAAGTGAAAAGTGAAAGTGAAGTCGCTTAGTCGTGTCCGACTCTTAGCGACCCCATGGACTGCAGCCTACCAGGCTCCTCCATCCATGGGATTTTCCAGGCAAGAGTACTGGAGTGGGGTGCCACTACCTTCTCCATGGTTGAGAAGAAATCTTTTTATATTAAATGATTCACAGATAGTAAGAATCTGGTAAACATTAATGGACTGAATACAAATTTATGGCATTTCCAGAAACTTCCCCAGGAAGATTATATTATCTCCTCTAGAAATCCTCTGCTAGGCATAGATATATTTCATATGCAATTATATTACAGAGCACAAAGAGTCTGAAACTCATGGGATGAATTGCAAAACAAGGCAATTTAATGGGACAGGTGGAGGATTGAGAAGCAAGTCAATGTCTCCCTGAGCCTTTACATATTGATTTAAAAAGTGTTGATTACATATTTCATAGCAATACCCTGAAACAGTTCTCATTTTGATAGTTTTTAATACATTAGAGAAAAACAAAAAATAATTTGGAAACTTTATTTGGAGTAAAGAGCCTGAGTTTTAGTACCAGCCTATCAACTATTTCTTGTGGAAGGGAAGCTGTGGGTAACTGGGAAGAAACAAATTAGGGCAACTGGAAACCTGAGGCACAGTATAATAGAAATGTGAAAAGAGAGGCTATGGATAAGGTGTGAGAAATATTAGGTAGTGGAGCAAACATTAGCTACTTTGAGAAGTTAGTATATAGGAAAAGGAATCAGATCCTAAATTTAATTTATTGCATATTAAAAAATTTTTTTTCTATCTGACTGTTCCTCCCATCCCAAGCTCTTATTTTGGGAAGGAGGAAAGGATGAGGGATTTGGGGAAAACAAAATTGTCTGAGCACTTCCGCACAAATGTGTTGGTTCCTGACTGTTCTGAGGCTGAGTTACTTAAGATAAAATGGCATCTCTTTATGAAATTCTTGTGCTGTAAAATGAATTGGTATTTTAACCAGAAAATATTTGTTAAATAGTTTGAACCATAATCTTTTACAAATCAAAGTAAATTTATTTCATTGGAAGAATTAGATGATACTGTTTTCTTTTTTATTGAGATATAATTGACATATAACATTATAGTAGTTTCAGGTATGCGTGCATGCCTGCTAAGTTGTTTCGGGAATGTCTGACTCTTTGCGACCCTGTGGACTGTACCCCACTAGCTCCTCTGTCCATGGGATTCTCCAGGAGAGAATACTAGAGTGGGTTGCCATGCCCTCCTCAAGGGGGATCTTTCCGACCCAGGGATCAAACCTGGATCTCTTATATCTCCTGCATTGGCAAGTGGATTCTTTACCACTAGTGCCACCTGGGAGGCTCCAGTTTCAGGTATACTACACAATGATTCAATATTTGTATGTATTGCAAAATAATCTACAAAATAAATCCAGTTAACATCCATCACCATGTATAGTTATCAAATATTTTTTCTTGTGATGAGAACTTTTAAAATCTACTCTCTTAACAACTTTCAAGTATGCAGTACAGTATAACTGTGGTTTGTGCATGTGTGCTCAGGCACATCCGACTCTATGTGACCCCCACGGGCTGTAGCCCAACAGGACCCTCTGTTCATGGAATTTCCAGGCAAGAATACTGGGGTGGGTTGCCATTTCCTCCTCCAGGTGATCTTCCAGATCCAGAGATTGAATGTGTGTCTCCTGCATTTCCTTGTACTGGCAGGCAGATTCTTTACCACTGAGCCACATGGCAAGCCCCCTTAACTATAGTTTATAGGTTGTAAATTATATCTCCATGACTTATTCATGTTACAACTAGAAATTTGTATCATTTGACCCTCCCTCACCCGTTTTGTTTTCAGAGGGACAATAGTCTTGAAGCAGGATCTTAATTCCCCCTTCAGGGATTGAATCTAACTGTCAGCCCACCAGGAGCTAGAGGCTAGAGGCAAAGTTCCCTGACACTTACCCTATTTGAAAGCAAAAAAAAAAAAAAATTTCAAGGAGGAAGAAAACTGCAAAACAGGTGCAAAGTTTATTATTAGAGACACAGTATAATGTATGGGAGAGCACACAGAGAAAGTTTATTTCTCTCGAAAGTAGGATGCATACACACCCCCAGAGGAGTGCAGGCATCCTGAATGAGGAGAACAGTAAAATGGTGATTTAAATTGCTGGTATAGGACAGTACTTCTAGTCTTTGTTTTCATTTGGCCAATAGCTTTGTTACTTTTTTTGCACCTGACTGGTCCTTAGACAGTCCCAAAGATGTGTGTGCCTTTTTGCTGAGAAAGTATCCCACCACAGAGGCCAATGGGTGCATGTCCACAGGGATGGGGTCTCCTCCCTTTTTGATATCTAAGAAGCCTTCCTTCCTATGCATGTGCAGACAGGGAAGTCTTCCTTGACCTCAGGAGTGGGCATCTTGTCCCTTAGTGTCTGGGTGAGAACAAAGCTTCAATTTTATTTCACTTGATAAACACTAACTGTCCAGCCCAGGGGCCCATCTATCTCCTAACTCAATTTTGCCCAACCCCCTCCACCTTTGATACTGACAAATCTGTTCTATCTATGAGCTCATTTAAAAAAAAATTACTATCATTTTTGGATTACACATGGTGCTTGTCTTTGTCTGACTTGTTTCACTAGCATAATGCTCTCAAAATCCATTCATGTTATTACTGAAGAAAAGATTTTAGTCTTTTTAATAGTTGAATAATATCCATTAGATAAATAGATATAGATACAAATATGTTTTTTACTCATTTATCCATTGATGGACACTTAGGTTATCTCCACATCTTGGCTATTGTAAATAATACTGCAGTGAACATGGGGCTGTATATATCTTTTTAAATTAGTGTTTTCATTTTCTTTGAATAGAATACTCAGAATTGGAGTCATATGTAGTTCAATTTTTTTTGATGGCTCTCCATACTATTTTCCATATTATTGCACCAATTTACATTCCCACTAAGGTTCACAAGTGTTCCTTTTTCGCCACATTTTCCCCCAATGCTTATTTGTTGTTTCCTTGATCATAATCATTCTGACAAATATGAGGTGATATCTCATTGTGGTTTTGGTTTGCATTCCCCTGACCATGATTTTGAGCATCTTTTCATGTAACTGTTGGTAATATATGTGATATCTTTAGAAAAATATTTCTTTAGATACTCTGCTCACTTTTAAATCATATTGTCTTTTTTTGCTATTAAGTTGTATGAGTTCTATGTATTTTGGATATTAGCCACTTATTAGATAAATAATTTGAAATTATTTTCCAGGTTACATATTAATTTTGTTACTGGCTTCCTTTGCTGTGCAGAGGCTTTTCAGTTTTAGATGGAATCCCCCCCCCCTTTTTTTCTTTTTCTTCTTCTGTTACCTTTGTTTTTGGTTTCAAATCCAGAAAATCACCTCAAGAGCTTCCAGCCTATGTTTTCTTCTATGAGGTTTATGGTTTTAGGCCTTAAATTAGAGTCTTCAATCCATCTTGAGTTAAGTTTTGTGCACAGTGTAAAATAACAGTACCATTTCATCCTTTTGCCTCTAGTTGTTCAGTTTTCCCAACATTATTTCATAGAGATTCTCCTTTCCCTATTGTATATTCTTGGCTCTTCCATTGTAAATTAGTTGACCATGTAATGCACTGGTGGAGCACTGTGGTTAAAATATGTTCTCCTGACTTTAAAGTTCAGTAGCTTTATTGTTTAACATAAGCACATAAATGAATTGTGTGATATCTCTTTAGTTTTTATAATACCTTCTTATGCCACTGATTCATAATACAGAGTACTGTGACTAGGCTACTTGATCTAGAGTAGAGAGATATCAGTTTGTTTAACACAATATTAATTTGTTTCTTAATTTGATTGATGTGGTTAAAACAAAGACCTGTCCCTCTTTGCTTAAAATCTAGTCTTTCAAAAATGGACAACAAGCTGGATATATTCAGGAGGGAGTTGGTGGATATTCAGGGCATCCCTCTCTTTTGGAGCACTGTTGAGGAGTGGTCCCAGGTGGAGGCATTTGAAAGTCGACCAGATGACCTTCTGATCACCACCTATCCCAAATCTGGTAAAATCTTTTCATTTATTTGTATTAGCTGATTGGTTATTGATCCACATATGTAAGTCCAATGATCGGCAGATCACTTGACAAGGGAATATCTGGAGCAGCTGAGGGACAGTTTTAAGTTACACAAAGTCACTTCTTATTTTGAAAGGTCTGCAACTGAGTGGAGACTATATCTGAGGGGAAATTAATGCTATTGGAATTTCTTTTTAAAGTCAAGCAAAAACAAAATTACACATATAAAGAATATAAGAACATTAGAATACATATGCACACATAAACTTTCTATACAAGTTAATGTTTAAATATTTTGCTTATTTTATTATCAAACATATTTTGTAAAACAGTGCTTTGCTATTTAAAATATATTTATTTTGTGAATATGTTTAGAAGTATTTCAACCTGAGACCAAACTAGGGTGGAAGTAATGAAGATAATGGCAACCTCCTACAAAAGATCCCTTGCACGCACTGATGCACTTAGCATCCCCGACCCTGCAGCAGCCCAATTAGAACTGGACATGGAACAATAGACTGGTTCCAAATTGGGAAAGGAGTACATTAAGGCTGCATATTGTCACCCTGCTTATTTAATTATATACATAGTACCTCATGATAAACGCTGGGTTGCATGAAGCACAAGCTGGAATCAAGCTTTCCAGGAGAAATATCAATAACCTCAGATACACAGATGACACCACCCTTAAGGCAGAAAGTGAAGGAAAACTAAAGAGCTTCTTGATGAAAGTGAAAGAGGAGAGTGAAAAAGTTGGCTTAAAACCCAACATTCAGAAAACTAAGATCATGGCAACTGGCCCTATCACTTCATGACAAATATATGGGGAAATAATTATATAGTGTTTTAATTTTACACTGACACTCTTAATTTTAACAGTGTCTTTAATTTTTTGGGCTCCCAAATCACTGCAGATGGTGACTGCAGCCATGAAACTAAAAGACACTTGATCCTTTGAAGAAATGCTAAGACCAAACTAGACAGCATATTAAAAAGCAGAGACATAACTTTGCCAACAAAGGTCCATCTAGTCAAAGCTATGGTTTTTCCAGTGGTCATGTATGGCTGTGAGAGTCAGACTATAAAGTAAGCTGAGCACCAAAGAATTGATGCTTTTGAACTGTGGTGTTGGAGAAGACTCTTGAGAGTCCCTTGGACTTGAAGGAGATCCAACCAGTACATCCTAAAGGAAGTCAGTCCTGAATATTTATTGGAAGGACTGATGCTAAAGCTGAAACTCTAATACTTTGGCCACCTGATGCAAAGAAATAGTTCACTGGAAAAGACCTGAAGCTGGGAAAGATTGAAGATGGGAGGAGAAGGCAATGGCAAAGGATGATATGGTTGGATGGCATCACTGCCCTGATGGCCATGAGTCTGAGCCAACTCTGCGAGAAAGTGAAGGACAGGGAAGCCTGGCATGCTGCAGTCCATTAAGTCACAAAGAATCGGACATGACTGAACGACTGAACTGAACTGAACTTAGAAGTATTTTGTTCTAAATTTAATCACCTTCTGACTTTAGTATACAGTTTCAGAAAGGAGAGTTTAATATAACTCAATAAAAGTCAATAATTTTTTAACTTCCCTAGTAGTTCAGTGGTTAAGAATCTGCTTGCCGATGCAGGGGCCGTGAATTCCATCCCTGGTTCTGAAAGATTACATGTGCAGTGTGGCAACTAAGCTCATGAGCCACAGTTACCGAGCCCACACCGTAGAGACTGTGTGCTACAACTCCTGAGCCTGCGTTCTGTGCCCCCACACAGCTAGGGCCTGTGCCCTGCAAAAAGAGAAGCCGCTGCAGCGAGCAGCCCACGCACCACAACAGAGTGGCCTCCACAACGAAGACCCAAGATAGCTAAATATAAAGTAAACAGATCATCTTTTTAAAAAGAATCAAAAACTTGTATTTCTCAAAAACATATATGACTGCATCACTTTGTTGTATACATGAAACTAACACAATATTTTAAATCAACCATTCTTCAATAAAAAAATGTGTATTCCTTCAGATCTTTTTATGATCGTTTTCCACTTTACCCATTGATAGATATGTGGGAAGGTATCAGAGAGATGAAGCTTTCTCTTGCCTTTTATCCAGTTAATTTACATGCACTCATAATCAACCAACTGTCCTAATTACAGAACTCTCTAACGTCAACTTTCCTTTATATTCCTGCTTCATTTCTTAAAGGAATTGAGGAAAATAGATTTTTAATAAGTATGTTGACTACTGATCTTTTTTTAAGATTATAAATATTAAAATTACCTCAAAGCAATATGTTACAAGTCCTAGGAGGAAAGCCCTGCAAAACTTGGGGGATTCTAATGTGCCAAAATTACAGACATTGCATGAGAATATAGGGCTCCTACTAGGAAGTAAACAAATGTATTATGCAGACCTTCATAGACATGAAAAATATGGGGTTTTTTGGCAAAAAACTTGCTTTTACTTTCTTTTGTCACTATTATAGAAAAGAGCTGTACAGCAAGCCCAAATTGTGTAGGACCAAATCTATTTTACATTTCTTTGTTGATGTACAAGCTTAGAAGAGGAAATATAGTTACTGAGAATGTATGTGTTCTTTTGTTTCTGCTTTTTTTGATATATTCACAAGCAGCAATACATTATGTCAACCTTTGTTTTGTTTTATTTTTAATTTTTATTGGAGTGTAGTTGATTTACAGTGTTGTGCTAGTTTCAGGTATACAGCACAGTGAATCAATTATACATATATTCATTATTTTTTTAGGTTCTTCTTCCATATAGATCGTTACAGAGTATTGAGCAGAGTTCCCTGTGCTATACAGTAGGTCTTTACTAGGTATCACTATTATATAATATATATATAAATATATAATACTCTGCATATATCAATCCCAATAACCCCATTTATCCTTCACTCCCCCTTTTCCCCTTGGTAACCATAAGTTTGCTTTCTACATCTGTGATCCTATATCTGTTTTGTAAATTAGCTCATTTATACTGCTTTGTTGTTGTTAGTTTGTTTAGATTCCATATATAAGTGATAACATATGGTATCTGTCTTTGTCTGACTTACTTAACTCAGTATGTCAGTCTCTAGGTCTGTCCATGTTGCTGTAAATTAAATTATTTCATTCTTTTTTATGGCTAGCCCATAGTCTATTGTGTATACGTATTGCACCTTCTTTATCCATTTCTCAGTTGATGGACATTTAGGTTGTTGTATGTATGTACTACAGTAGGAATAGTCCATTGTATTAGACCACTAGTGCTTCCCAGGGAGTGCTAGTGATAAAGAACCTGCCTGCCAATGCAGGAGACATAAAAGGTGTGGATTTGATCCCTGGGTCTGGAAGATCCCCTGGAGGATGGCATGGTAGTCCATTCCAGTATTCTTGCCTGGAGAACCCCATGGACAGAAGAGCCTGGCAGACTGTACACAGTAGAGTCGCACAGAATCAGACATGACTAAAGCAACTTAGCTGCACAGATATACGTGCTACATAGTCCAATGGAATAATAGTCCATTGTATATATGTACTACAACTTCTTTATCCATTCTTTTGTTGATGGACATTTAGGATGCTTTTATGACCTGGCTATTGTAAACATAGTGCTGCAATGAATATTAGCTGCATGCATCTGTTCAGATTATAATTTTATTCAGATATACTGGACAAATATATAGTCTGCAGAAATATAGATTAATAGAATAGGATAGAAAGCCAAGAGACACACTAACACACCTATGGTCATCTAATCTATGACAAAGGAAGCAAGAATGTACAATGGAGAAAAGATAGTCTTTTCAATAAGTGGTTCTGGAAAAACTGAAAAACTACATGTAAACAAATGAAATTAGAATATTTAACACCACACAATAATATAAACTCAAAATGGATGAAAGACCTAAATGTGAGTCTGGATACTATAAAACTCTTTAAGGTAAATAGGCAGAACACTCTCAGACATAAACTTTATCAAGATCTTTTTGGATTCATCTCCTAGAATAATGAAAAGAAAAACAAAAATAAATAAATGGAACCTAATTAATCTGAAAAGCATTTGCACAGTAAAGGAAAATATAAACAAAATGAAAAGATAGCCCTCACAATGAGAGAAAATACAGTATTTACAAAAGAAACAACCAACAAGGGATTAATCTCCAAAATATGTAAACAGCTCACGCAGCTCAAAATAAAAAAAAAAAACCCAGCTATTTGTTTATTTTTGTTTTTATTCCCATTACTCAAGGAGGTGTATCAAAAATGATCTTGCTGCAATTTATATCTGAGAGTGTTCTGCTTATGTTTTCCAAATGGATCAAAGATCTAAGCATAAGACCAGAAACTATAAAACTCCTAGAAGATAACATAGGCAAAACACTCTCTGACATAAACCAAAGTGGGATACTCCATGACCCACCTCCCAGAATATTGGAAATAAAAACACAAATAAATAAATGGGACATAATTAAAATTAAAAGCTTCTGCACAACAAAGGAAACTATAAGCAAGGTGAAAAGACAGCCTTCAGCATGGGAGAAAATAATAGCCAATGAAGCAACAGACAATTAATCTCAAAAATATACAAGCAACTCCTGCAGCTCCATTCTAGAAAAATAAACAACCCAATCAAAAAGTGGGCCAAAGAACTTAACAGACATTTCTCCAAAGAAGACATAAAAATGGCTAACAAACACATGAAAAGATGTTCAACATCACTCATTATCAGAGAAATGCAAATCAAAACCACAATGAGGTATCACTTTACACCAGTCAGAATGGCTGTAATCCAAAAATCTACAAGCAATAAATGCTGGAGAGGATGTGGAGAAAAGGGAACTCTCTTACACTGTTGGTGGGAATGCAAACTAGTACAGCCACTATGGAAAACAGTGTGGAGGTTCCTTAAAAAGCTGCAAATAGTCCTGCCATATGACCCAGCAATCCCACTGCTGGGCATATACACCGAGGAAACCAGAATTGAAAGAGCCACGTGTACCCCAATGTTCATCGCCGCATTGTTTACAATAGCCAGGACATGGAAGCAACCTAGATGCCCATCAACTGATGAATGGATAAGAAAGCTGTGGTACATATACACAATGGAATATTACTCAGCATTAAAAAAAAATTCATTTGAAGCAATTCTACTCAGATGGACGAAACTGGAGCCCATTATCCAGAGTGAAGTAAGCCAGAAGCAAAAACAACAATACAGTATATTACCACATATATATGGAATTTAGAAAGACGGTAAGGAGAACCCAGCATGCGAGATAGCAAAAGGAATGCAGATGTATAGAATAGACTCGTGGACTCTGTGGATGATGGTAAGGGTGGGATGATATGGGAGAATGGCATTGAAACATGTTAATTATCATATGTGAAATCAATCGCCAGCCTAGGGTTGATGCTCGGGGCTGGGGCACCGGGATGACCCAGGAGGAGGGAGGAGGGAGGGAGGAGGGAGGGGGGTTCTGGAGGGGGAGCATATGTAAACCCATGGTGATATCATGGCATTGTATGGCAAAAACAATAAAAAAAAAAAAAAGAAAGAAAGAAAAAAAAAGAGTTTTAAAATATCCAGCCTTACATTTAGGTCTTCAATCCATTTTTTATTTATTTTTGTATATGGTGTTAAGGGGGCTTCCCTGGTGGCTCAGTGGTTAAAAAAAACAATCCACTTGCCAATGAAGGAGATGCAGATTCAATCCCTGGGTCTGAAAGATCTCCTGGAGAAGGAAATGGCAACCCACTCCAATATTCTTGCCTGAGAAATCCGACGGAGAGAGGAACCTGGCAGGCTACAGTCCATGGAGCCTGTTGGGCTACAGTCCATCACAAAAAGTTGGGCATGACTTAGCAACTAAACAACTAAACAACAATAGCAAATGGTATTTGGGAGCATTTTAAAGACAATTTTTGGAAGCTACCATCATCTATGAAAGTAACCCTTGAAGCTGAGCTTTTTCTGGCGTAGTGAAAGCTAAATGGCTTCACATAAATTAATCCTATGCTCTTTATTCTTGTTATTTTCTTTTTAGTTTGTTTCTCTTACAATCTATTGAGATTACATCTTAAAATTACTAATATATCAGTGTCCTGTTGATTTTTTTATAAAAGATTCAAGTTAATGAACTCATTAATGAGCTAAACTATGTGCTATTATTTTTCAAATATTTTGGAAAGTAAACATTTACAGTTCAAATCATAAATTGGCATCTTTTTCAATCAGATTTCATTGGCCACCATTTGAACCATTCACTGATAGGAAATAAAATGTATTATGTTGTACTTTGGCATTTAGGTCTCTTTTTTTCCCTCTCATGAATCATCGCTTAAGCCAAAACCAGTTGCTGTGGTTTAGTCACTAAGTTGTGTCTGATTCTTTGCGACCCCATGGAGCGTAGGCCACCAGGATTCTCTGTCCATGGGATTTCCCAGGAAAGAATACTGCAGTGAGTTGCTACTTTCCTTCTCCAGGGGAGCTTCCTGACAGAAGGATCAAACCTGCATCTCCTGCAATATCAGGCAGATTCTTTACCACTGAGCCATCAGGGAAGCCCAAGAGGAAATCAGACCAAGCAACAAAATGTTTAAGGGTAATAATGATTTGACTCGTCTTTTTCTTAGTACTGTAATTGTCTATGTAGAAGAATGGAAGAGTTAGACTCATTCTCATGATGTAGGGACAAAGAAGAGGAAGAGCTGTCCACAAGAAAGGACTGAATAGTAAGGACGTCTAAAGTACTCTAATACCCGGAATCAATCCAAAGTTGCTCTACAGACAGATCATTCTTCAGAAATGCTGTGTGTACAGATCAGTTATTTAATTTGTATACTTAGTTTCTATCCATGAATATGCAATTTAGAGACTATCATTATACACTGGGTAAAGAGGAAGAGGATATAAACAATTAATAAGGTATTTTTCTCCTAGGTACTACAATGTTTGTTTTGTTTGTTTGTTTAGCTGTGCCTCAATACTCTGATCATTGAGTGCCATAGACAGTTGGGTAGACCATATTCTCATATACTTAGGTCCATTTCTCAAAAGACCACTAAGGCACAATCTCAGAAAGATCAGAGTAACTTGGTCTTGCCCTGGTCATTCAGAATCCATTGTCTTTTGTTGATGAATGACACATCGGTCTCTATGAATGCAATCGCAATGATTTGTTTCCCTTGTTCACCCTTCTACCAAATGTTGAACATTTTTACCTGAAGTACTCTTTTGTCCCAAAACCTAATAATCTTTTTATTTAAATAGGAAATATACAAACTGCTGGCCAGACTCACTAAATTTGACTAATTTCCTCAACCATTTCACCCAGGAGGATATGCTATTGCTACTTATATTCTGTCTCCTTAAAAAGTCTTGCTTACCTCCTTTGCCTGCCTTACTTTTATGATTATTTTAATCAGATTTTAGACATATGGACACACATATATATGTACATAATACATATGTATATGTTCAAGATAGATACTGATATCTCCTAAGAAAAGAGATATTTATATTTCCTATCTCCTAGGAAAAGAGAATGCAAATGAAGAACACATATTTTTAAATATATTACAGTGTTTCTCTACCTTTATTAACCCTCTCATATACTTTTTAACACAGAAGGCTTGAGTTTATTTGATTTATTTTCCTCAGGAACAACCTGGATTAGTGAAATATTGGATTTGATCTATAACAATGGGAATGTGGAGAAGTGTAAACGAGATGCAGTATACAAACGAGTGCCATTCATGGAATTAATAATACCAAGACTTACAAATGGTAATTTCTTTAATGTTCCTTTTCTGCGTAGGATTAAATCCCCCCTTTCTGTGGTGTTTGAAAGTGTTGTGATGGAAAATGATACAGACAGAGCTTGTGCAGTTGAATCATAAGTGTCTGCAATAAAAGAATAAGAATTTGGCTATGCCAATACCCATATTATAGTCATTGGGTTGTTTATTTTTCTAGAATGGAGCTGCAGGAGTTGTTTGTAAATTTTTGAGATTAATTGTTTGTCTGTTGCTTCATTGGCTATTATTTTCTCCCATTCTGAAGGCTGTCTTTTCACCTTGCTTATAGTTTCCTTTGTTGTGCAAAAGCTTTTAATTTTAATTAGGTCCCATTTGTTTATTCGTGTTTTTATTTCCAATATTCTGGGAGGTGGGTCATGGAGTATCCCGCTTTGGATTATAGCAGAGAGTGTTTTGCCTATGTTATCCTCTAGGAGTTTTATAGTTTCTGGTCTTATGCTTAGATCTTTGATCCATTTTGAGTTTATCTTTGTGTATGGTGTTAGAAAGTGATCTAGTTTCATTCTTTTACAAGTGGCTGTCCAGTTTTCCCAGCACCACTTGTTAAAGAGGTTGTCTTTTCTCCATTGTATATTCTTGCCTCCTTTGTCAAAGATAAGGTGTCCATAGATGCGTGGATTTATCTCTGGGCTTTCTATTCTGTTCCATTGATCTATGTTTCTGTCTTTGTGCCAGTACCATACTGTCTTAATGACTGTGGATTTGTAGTATAGCCTAAAGTCAGGTAGGTTGATTCCGCCAGTTCCATTCTTCTTTCTCAAGACTGCTTTGGCTATACGAGGTTTTTTGTATTTCCATACAAATTGAGAAATTATTTGTTCTAATTCTTTGAAAAAGACCTCTGGTAGCTTGATAGGAATTGCATTGAATCTATAGATTGCTTTAGGTAGTATACTCATTTTCACTATATTGATTCTTCCAATCCATGAGCACGGTACATTTCTCCATCTGTTTGTGTCCTCCTTGATTTCTTTCATCAGTGTTCTATAGTTTTCTATATACAAGTCTTTGGATTCTTTAGGTAGAAATACTCCTAAGTATTTTATTCTTTTTGTTTCGATGGTGAATGGGATTGTTTCCTTAATTTCTCTTTCTGATTTCTCACTGTTAGTGTATAGGAATGCCAGGGATTTCTGTGTGTTGATTTTGTATCCTGAAACTTTGCTATATTCACTGATTAGCTCTAGTAATTTTCTCGTAGAGTCTTTAGGGTTTTCAATATAGAGGATCATGTCATCAGCAAACAGAGAGAGTTTTACTTCTTCTTTTCCAATCTGTATTCCTTTGATTTCTTTATCTGCTCTGATTGCTGTGGCCAAAACTTCCAAAACTATGTTGAATAGTAGTGGTGAGAGTGGGCACCCTTGTCTTGTCCCTGATTTCAGGGGGAATGCTTCCAGTTTTTCACCATTGAGGATAATGTTTGCTGTGGGTTTGTCATATACAGCTTTTATTATGTTGAGGTATGTTCCTTCTATTCCTGCTTTTTGGAGGGTTTTTATCATAAATGGATGTTGAATTTTGTCAAAGGCTTTCTCTGCATCTATTGAGATAATCATGTGATTTTTATTTCTTAATTTGTTAATGTGGTGTATTACATTGATCGATTTACGAATATTGAAGAATCCTTGCATCCCATATTATAGTCAACTTCCACCCAAAGATAATATCTGCATAGGAGGAAATTTTAATCAGTATATTTTTTTTCTGAATAGGATACACAGAAGCTTTCAACATTTAAATAATGTGTGATTATTATATGTAGAAAATCCAGTGTTTGATTCGTTATAAAATCATGTCTACTATTATGTAGCTGATGTTCACAGACTCAAAGAAAATGATGATGGGAATATGTGGTTTTTTGTTATTAAAATATTTAAAATTAGCCATGGATATCATGGCTTAATTTGATTTTAGAATTTTAATATAAAAAAGCTGGAAAGAGATTTTGAAGTCCTGAAGTTCAATTTTCCCATACTGTAAACAAGAAAAAGGGGAAGATAAATGAAGGAAAAATTTAGACAATTTGCACTTGACCTTTTGCTTCAGCAACCTTTTTATCTGAGGATTCATAGACACTTATAAAGATAATAAGCCCCATTTATTTTTATAAATAAAAAAATCCTAGCTCACCAGAACTTATCAGTTTTTACCTTACTGTGGATCTCAGAAGTATATGAAGACATGTAGTCATATATCCATTTCAAGTCACATAGTGGAGTTAATGTTTACAAAGTCTTAGGTTATATTTTAATTAACCTTTATGATTCCATATTTAATATGTAGTTTAACTTTTATGCTTGCAGGTGTTGAGGACTTGAATGACATGCAGTCTCCTCGATTAGTGCAAACACACCTACCTGTTCAACTTCTCCCTTCTTCATTTTGGAAAAAAACTGCAAGGTAGCAAGCTTTTAAAAAAGCAAACTTTATGTTATGATTACTTTTACTAATTATGCAGAAATTAAGATGGGGAATTGCAATCCCTGGATAAATCATTGAAAATATAATAATTTTGTCCATATATCCCAAGGATCAAAATAATACCACTGGACACAAGTCCTATAGATAAAGGATCATTCTCAGTGCCCAAACACTAAGAATCACTCAGGCTTTCTCTTCTCTAAAATGCCTTCTTGTCTAAATCTTCACTCATTGCTTTTAAACAGTGGATGTTTAAATAACTCAGAATGCCTTCATTAATTCAGTATAATTTAAATTTACCAATATGAACTTATATATAATTTATAACATACAGTATGTTATAATTTATAACATTTCCCTGGTGGCTCAGTGGTAAAGAATCCACCTGCCAAGTAGAAAAGGAAGGTTGGATCCCTAGGTTGAGAAAATCCCCTGGAGAAGGAAATGGCAACCCACTCCAGTATTTTTGCAGGGGAAATCCCATGGAGAGAGGAGCCTAGTGGGCTGCAATCCATGAGGTGGCAAAAGAACTAGACATAACTTAGTGACTAAACAACAGTGAAATATTACATTGTAGGTTTAACTAACTAGTGTATTATGGACTTCGTTGGTTGCTCAGTAGTAAAGAATCTGCCTGCCAATATGAGACAGTGGTTCAATCCCTGGGTCAGGAAGATCACCTGGTGAAGGCAATGGCAACTCACTCCAGTATTCTTGTCTGGGAAATCCAGGGGACAAAAGAGCCTAGGGGACTACAGTCTATGGGGTTGCAAAAGAGCTGGATATGACTTACAACAATGGAGTTATTGTAACAACAACAAAGGACATATTGTAACAACAACAAAGGACTTGTTTCAAGCTACCTTTTTAATTAGCATTTTAATTCATGTAAGTTTAAAGTGGAAAGTACATAAATACTAAGGATATGGATTGATGAGTTTTCACAATGTGAAATTAAACCCCAGAACAAGAAATTGACCAAGGAATTGAAAGAGGAATAGAGCCCATTAAAGCTATATTCCTGTGCACTCAGGAACCCCCATTTGCAGAGAAAATCACTATTTGTGAATGTTTTCATCATAAGGTGATTTGTCTGTTTTTCCTGTAAAGTTATTCTCTTGAATGTTTAGCTTATTTCATTTAATGTAATATCTATGAGGTCAATTCTTACCATGCTTGCTATTTTGCTTTTGTCTTGGTTTCCTTAATATAGACCTGTTTACATCATAAATTGTGCTATCATGAACATAAGTAGCTCACTAAAGATGCAAATTCTCAGGCCCAAATCCAACCTACTAAATCAGAAATTATAGGCTTGGGGTCCAGCAATATCAGTTTTAATAAGACCTCCAAGCATATTTGGTTCATATTAACATTTGAGAACCACTGATGTTAGGCATTCCAATATGTACATGTGAATATTCCACAGATTACTTATTGATGGTATAATTGATGGACCATTGGGTTGTTGTTTGTGGTCAGTAATAAAAATAGTTCTACAGAGCACATTCTTACACAAGTATTAAATAGCACATATATTTATACATATCCCTTAGTTACATATCTTGGGATAGAACTGCATCTTAAGGTTTGTATTTGTCCAGCTTTAGAAAATAATTTCCAATTTCTTTTCAAAGCATATGCACTAGTGTACACTTTGATCAGTAGTATATGAGTCGAGGTTCTCCATGTCCTCATCAATCCAAAATATAGCTAAAAATATTTACTTTTAGCCATACTGGTAAATGGTGGCAAACTGGTGGCATCTCATTGTGGTTTTACTTCATATTTCCCTAATGGTTAATTCTTTCAAGCAACTTTACATAGCTTAGATACCATTTTTTCTGAGATATGTGTACAGATCCTTTGTCTTTTCCATAGGGGTTTCTCTCTTTTTAATTATTAAGCTAGTAGTTCTCCATATAGTCTTGATACAAGTCTTTTCATGAGATAATTTAATTTCTTTATATCTTACTCAATTTTATTTTATTTTTTCCTTTTTAACTTTCTCAGCAATATCTTTTAAAGAAGTCTTTAATATTGAGGTTGGTGGATATATCAGTTTTTTTCTTTATGATCGGAGATTTCTGCAATAGTTTAAAATGTCATCCCCCAAATCATGAATATATTCTCCCTTCTGTTTGCCTCTGGAGGCTTTATTGCTTCAGTTACCACATTTATATGGTTTAATACCTATAACATAAGTAGTAATGTTCTTTTTAAAAATTTTTTTGATGTAATAATTTTCTTTCTGTATGACCACATTATGTAAAGATTTAAAAAGTCAGGGACCTCTGCTCCATAGAGCATATAGTCTTATAGAATACATCAAATACTGTGGAAAAGACAGATAAAAATATACTCTCATATATATATATACATATTTATATATGAAAAAATAATTACATCTCAGCAAGGTAAGTGCCAGTACATGAAGTAAAGATTCTCAGTCTCTCCCTCTCTGGCTATGCTGCGTAACTTGCAGCAACTTAGTTCCCAAACCAGGGATAGAACTCCATCCCCCCTGCAGTGGAAGCACAGGGTCCTAACCACTGGATTACAAGGGAAGTCCTGAAAGAAGTCTCATAAATGAAGGAAAATTTTGATCAACATCTTAAAGAAAAAGTAGGAGGTTTTCAGAATAACAAGGTCATTTTAGAAAAAGAAAACTATAGTACATAGCTTAACACATGAAACAGCAAGGTATGAGGCAAATTCCACAAGTGGTTTAATGTTGTTGGAAAAGAAATCTGGAAAGCTAGTCAGTCATCAGACTTATAGATCTGAGAAAGGTGTTTAGAGTATGTCTTTATCACTGCATCTCTAATGGAATGAGCAAAACAGCTGTTGTTTTTCAGCTGCAGTTTTTCTTTTGAAAAATCGATTGATTATACTTTCACTTACGTTATCCAAAATGCCTTTGTTTATGTGTTTGTGTCTACCTTTGTTTTTAATTCAAAATCTAATGAGAAGAAACATGATAAGGAAGAAGGATATAGTTTATCATCTCAAATCTAGAAGTAAAAACTCATAGAAGCTCCCAGAAATACCTTGGTATTAGGAGAACTGGGGAATATCTCAGAGCCTTTTATCTACATTTCTATCTCACAGACTTCATTAAGGAAATAGAGGTGGTGATGATAAGAAAGCAGTTGATTCATTACCATGGTCTCTCAGTATTGAAACAGAAAGCAACTGAGAATGTTTACAAAGTTTAGTATTTTCTCAAGAAATTATATCAGCGATAGAGTCCAAACTCTAAACCTTTGAAAAGTCCCTTTCCACTCATGTCACTTCTTTCCTCTTTCTAAGCCTGTCCAGAATATGAGAACTACCAGTGGTATATGATCATAAACGTTCCCGTTCTCTTTCTCCATCAGTTGGAAAAGAAGAAAACTCAGATTCTATTTAGATGAAATATTTCTTCCTGAAATACATTCTTACTTAGAAATATATTTACTGCATAAGTGGCTAGGGCCTCAGTATTTTCAGGTGTGCTTTCAGGGGATAAGTAGTATTTATAAGCAGTGTTTTCAGGGGATAAGTAGGCTTCATGGATTTCCTCGGATTTGCCAGGAAGGCATAGCAATATCACTTTTATTGGGAAATGTGTTCAAAATGTCTGCCTTCAACCATACTTGACATCTTAATACATAAATTTTACTCCCATGTTGATTATTATAAACAGCAATGATCGTTATGTACATTGATTAAATGTACCCAAATAATAGTTTCTTTTCAATAAAAGGTAAGATGTGTTTTCAGCTTTATAAACTTGTGTCTTCCTTTCATTATTAATTTTAACAAGTCATACAGAGAAATATTCTAAATTTAGAAGCAAGTTTAGTTCATTCTTAAAATTCAATCTTTACTATAATTCTTATTATACTTGGCTTTCCATGTATTAAGAGATGTTCTTCTTTTAAAAGACTAAAGACAAATCAGGGAAGCAAGAGATCAGAAGTTTTTGTGTTAATATATAGTCATGAATATACTTTGTCAGAATATAAATATAAAGCTTAGGTTATGATTAAGAAAAGGAAAATAAACATTCTGCCAGGGTAAGCAAAAAAATACAAATGATTAAAGAATGTAAATGAAATGATGATTTTCCCTATCTACCCACAGATGGTATATGTGGCACGGAATGTTAAAGATGTAGCCGTGTCTTACTATTATTTTTACCAGATGGCAAAAATGCATCCAGATCCTGGTCCTGGGAGGAATTCCTAGATAAATTCATGACCGGAAAAGGCAAGTATAAATCTTATTTTAATGATGGGGTTCCATTGTGAAAAATCTTTTTACAAGGAGATAGAAGGTTTAAATACAAATCTTGTATTTATTATAAATCTAATATATGCCCAACATTCTACTAGTGTATGAGGAAGACAGACAAAGCAGAAGATATAAAACATATAGTCTCTTCCGTTTAAGGAGTTTTGGGGAATATGAGGTTTACGGAGTCTTTAATCCTAAGTCTCTGTTCTGTTACTGCTTAGTGACCACTGATAAGCACTTTCTTACTGTCCTTCCCCTTGTATTGTTTTGATTTTGTACATATCTTTTGGATTTTCTCTACCATTCCTCCATTTTTATTATATAAACTGGAAATTCTTGAGTGAAAATTTTATTCTCAAGTCTTTGTTCTTCTACAGAGCCTCTTTTAGGAAACATAGTCATGCCCATGATAGTAACTTTATGCTTCTTCCACATCCCATTCTTAACCTCTCAATCCCTGTCTTTTTTCTCCCTCTCCCTCTATGAACTTCAATACCACTTACCTTCTGTGCTACTTAGCATCTGCCATCTTGCTCTTGTAATTTTAGTTTTATTTATTTGTAGCTCTATTATTTTTGCTATGCCTGTCCTAGCAAAGTACCACAGACAGAATGGCTTAAACAACAGACATTTATTTTCTCACAGTTCTGGAGATTAGGCGTTCAAGATAAATGTGTACTCAGGGTTGATTTCTGAGGCTTTTCTTCTTGTCTTGCAGGTAGCCATCTCCTCCCTATCTCTTCACATGGTCTCATTGTACATGTCTGTTGTAATTTCCCGATGACCTCTGAACCTCCCTTAGGGTCATCCTTGAAGAAAGAAGCATGTTCACAGCCACATGGCTCTGTTGGTCTATTTCTTGCCTGTAGGGACCCAGAAGTCTAACAGTCTTCTCATATTCCATCCTGCCACTGGCCCTTCAGTGCAAACTGGCAGTGTTTTCACTGAGATAACTAATTGTATCTTTAAGTCACACACCAAACCTCTTTGATGAATGCCACCAGTCACATCCTTAGTGTTTTCTCCAGAGCATGCTTTCTCAGATATTTTTGCAATATGGACAAGCTGAGAATTTTCTAAGTCTTCTATTTCTAGTTCCTTTTTGCCTAATAACTACTTCTTCAGTTTATTTCCAAAATCAGTTGTAGTCTGAAGTACTAGGGATCAGGACTTCAACACAAGAATTTTAGAGACACAATTCATCATGAAACAGAAGTATTTCATCCATTCCAAGATTGTAAGTTGGGTGAGAATAGGAGTTATTTGATGTATTTCTCTTATCCTACCAACCCTCATTCCTTAACTCATAAGTAATCATCTTGTATTGTGTGATGATGACTGGGAATAATGTTGAACAATTCTTTACTTCATGTAAATATTTTAATTATGTGATCATTTTATGTCTTAATTTAGTGGCTTTTGGTTCTTGGTATGACCATGTTAAGGGCTGGCGGGAGAAGAAAAAAGATTATCGCATTCTTTACCTGTTCTACGAAGACATGAAAGAGGTAAGAGCAAACTACAATTTCTTCATTTTTAAAGAAACCTAAGATTCATCTTTGTATGACAGTTTCTTTTCTTTTTGATAAATAAATATGAGTAATCTGTGCATACTAATACACTTCAGTCTTGTCGGATGCTTTGTGACCTTATGGACTGGAACCATTCAAGAACTAGACCACTCAGGTATGACCTAAATCAAATCCCTTACGATTATATAGTGGAAGTGACAAGCAGATTCAAAGGATTATATCTGATAGACAGAGTGCCTGAAGAACTATGGACAGAGGTTTGTGACATTGTAGAGGAGGCAGTGATCAGGACCATCCCCAGTGAAAAAAGGCAAAATGGTTGTCTGAGGAGACCTTACAAATAGCTGTGAAAAGAAAAGAAGTGAAAGGCAAAGGAGAAAAGGAAAGATATACCCATTTGAATGCAGAGTTCCAAAGAAGAGCAAGGAGAGATAAGAAAGCCTTCCTCAGTGATCAGTGCAAAGAAATAGAGGAAAACAATAGAATGGGAAAGACTAGAGATTGCGTCAAGAAAATTACAGATACCAAGGGAACATTTCATGCAAAGATGGGCACAATAAAGGACAGAAATGGTTGGTACCTAAGAGAAGCAGAAGATAGTAAGAAGAGGTGGCAAGAATACACAGAAGAACTATACGAAAAAGACCTTCATGAACAGATAAACATGATGATGTGGTCACTTACCTAGAACCAGACAATCTGGAATGTGAAGTCAAGTGGGCCTTAGGAAGCATCTCTATGAACAAAGCTAGTGGGGGTGATGAAATTCCAGCTGAGCTATTTCAAATCCTAAAAGATGATGCTGTGAAAGCATTGCACTCAATATGCCAGCAAATTTGGAAAACTCAGCAGTGGCCACAGGACTGGAAAAGATCAGTTTTCATTCCAGTTCCAAAGAAAGGCAATGCCAAAGAATGCTCAAAGTCCCACACAATTGCATTCATCTCACATACTAGCAAAGTAATGCTCAAAATTCTCCAAGTCCAGCTTCAACAGTTCATGAACTATGAACTTCCTGATGTTCAATCTGGTTTTAGAAAAGGCAGAGGAACCAGAGATCAAATTGCCCACCTCCTTTATCATCGAAAAAGCAAGACAATTCCAGAAAAACATCTATTTCTGCTTTATTGAATATGCCAAAGCCTTTGACTGTGTGGATCACAACAAACTGTGGAAAATTCTTCAAGAAATGAGAGTATCAGACCACCTGACTTGCTTCCTGAGAAATTTATATGTGGGTCAAGAAGCAACAGTTAGAACTGGACATAGAAAAATAGACTGGTTCAAAATAGGGAAAGGAGTACGTCAAGGCTGTATTTTGTCACCCTGCTTATTTAACTTATATGCAGGGTATGTCATGCGAACTGCCAGGCTAGATGAAGCACAAGCTGGAATCAAGATTGCCGGAAGAAATATCAATAACCTCAGATATGTAGATGACATCACACTTATGGAAGAAAGTGAAGAAGAACTAAAGAGCCTCTTGATGAAAGTGAAAGAGGAGAATGAAATGTTGGCTTAAAACTCAACATTCAGAAAACTAAGATCATGGCATCTGGTCTGATCACTTCATGGCAAATATATGGGGAAACAATGGAAACAGTGAGATAATTTATTTTCTTGATCTCCAAAATCACTGCAGATGGTGACTGCAACCATGAAATTAAAAGATGCTTGCACCTTGGAAGGAAAATTATGACCAACCTAGACAGCATATTAAAAAGTAGAAACATTACTTTGCCAACAAAGATCTATCTAGTCGAAGCTATAGTTTTTCCAGTAGTCATGTATGGATGTGAGAGTTGGACTATAAAGAAAGCTGAACACCAAAGATTGATGTTTTTGAACTGTGGTGTTGGAGAGACTCTTGAGAGTCCCTTGCACAGCAAGGAGATCCAACCAGTCCATCCTAAAGAAAATCAATCCTGAATGTTCATTAGAAAAACTGATGCTGAAGCTGAAACTGCAATACTTTGGCCACCTGATGCAAAGAACTGACTCACTGGAAAAGACCCAGATACTGGGAAAGATTGAAGGCAGGAGGAGAAGATGGAGACAGAGAATGAGATGGTTGGATGGCATCACTGACTTCATGGACATGAGTTTGAGTAGGCTCCAGGAGCTGGTGATGGACAGGGAAGCCTGGCCTGCTGTAGTCCATGGGGTGGCAAAGAGTCAGACATGACTGAGCAACTGAACTGAACTGAACTGGACCAGAAACTGCCAAGTTCTTCTATCCATGAGACTCTCCAGGCAAGGATTCTGGAGTGAGTTGCATTTTCCTTCTCCAGGGGATCTTCTCCACCCAGGGATCCAACTGATATTTCCTAGTCTCCCGCTTTGGGAGGTGGGTTTTTTTGTTGTTGTTGTTTGTTTGTTTAATTCTAGTGCCATCTGGTAAGTCCCCATGACTAATCTACTATTCTATTGATTCAGCCTTGAAATTTGATCTTTTACTTAATCTACTCTTTTCTGCTAATACTGTCTCCTACTCTAGCACAGCCAACTGTCTTGATATATTTGAACTAATTTTGTTTCTATTATTTACTTAGAGAGAATGATGTTCTTAAATCTAAATCACTGTCCTCTCTCTTCTACTCATCTCTCAGTGACTTCTGTCTCTGCTGCTGTTGTTTAGTCACTAAGTTGTATCTGACTGTTTATAACCCCATGGACTGTAGCCCACCAAGCACCTCTGTCCATTGAATATTCCAGGCAAGAATACTGGAGTGGGTTTCCATTTCCTTCTTCAGGGTATCTTCCTGACCTAGGGATGAAACCTATGTCTCCTGCATTGGCAAGTGGATTCTTTCACCTGGATGAGCCACCAGGGAAGCCCCAAAACATAAAACATTAAGATAATTTATAGATTTTTGCATATTATTTAGTTCCTGTCTGTCTCTCCAATCTCTTCTTGTGCCACTTTCCATTTTTCAATAAACTGAGCTTACCTGAAACATTTTTCCTACTATTTTTAGATTAACCTCTTCTCATGCTTCATGTTTTAAGTGTTACCTCTCCACAGAGCTCTTTCATGTTCACAGTGTCAGAAAATTTATCTTTTGTCTATTAAGGTCTCTTTTATATCCATGGTGGATTCATGTCAATGTATGGCAAAGCCAACACAATATCGTAAAGAAAAAAAGTCTTTCTTGAATTTGTTACAATAAAAAAATAAATAAAATGTAAAGCAAAAAAAAATCTCTTTTACTGCTATGGTTATTTTCATAGTATTGAACACTTCTAATTATTTTATGTATATGTTTCTCTATTTGTGGTTTTTTAGTCTCCTATACTATTATGGCAAGGACATTGGGTAAACAATGTAAATTTTATATGTGATCCCTAAAACATATAACTTTTATTTTTTCTTCTTCAGTTTAATCATTAACATTGAAAATAATTCATTTTACAATTTGATTGAAAACTTATCCTGACCTGATTATTTAAGTAATTCATTTAAGAAATATTTCTCATCTCTTAAACTGAATGCCTCTCAGAGAACCTGTCGATACCTAAATTTCTTTGGATGACTATAACTCATTCATCTCTTATTTGGGAAATCTATTCCACACACAGCCTCTAAATAAACTACCTTACCCACCTAAGGCAACCCTCTTTGGCAGATTTTCTAGTCAAATTCTAAGCTTTTCATGCATCCTGTTCAAATCATTTTGCACTTGCCACTCTGGATTATGGGGTGATATATTACCCTAATTATGGGACAAGAAGCAACAAATAGAGATTGAAGAGGATAAGCATTATCTTGAAAGAGAAATTTCCACATTAGGTCATAGTAAGGTCTTTGAGCTAAGAAGTTTTGTTTTTGTTGGTTAGTCGCAAAGTCGTGTCCAGCTCTTTGTGACCCCATGGACTGAACAAGTTACTCCATCCATGGAATTTCCCAGGCAAGAATACTGGAGTGGGTTGCCATTTCCTACTCCAAGGAATTTTAGTCTTCTCAAATATGGGAGGAGAATCTACATCTTCTGTCAGAAAAAGCTCAAAATTAATCATGGGTTCCAGTATCTCTGACATCAGATCTACCCTAAATGTCACCATTCCAAGCCTTTTCCACCCTTTACCTTCACTCTTCCATGTACCTTTCACATGATAGACTAATCACAACTGGGAATTCAATTTTCATAGTAATTCTTCCACTTGAATAATTAGGGTGTGTATCTTATTGCTACCATGTTAAGTTCTGCAGTTATAAGAAATAGATTCTATTAGAGCCACCAGAAACTCTCTGGTTCTGTTTCCATGAATTGAGATGGATGTCTTAAGAAAGTGAAAACTCAGATTGCCTTTCTGGCTGATCTCACCAGTTCACTAAGGTTATGGCTTTCTGTTTCAGTCTGGTTTAGAGAGTCAAGAAGAACACTTCCCCAGTGGGTAGCAGGGCACAAGCTATGTGATCTGAATGCAACTCTTTCATTACATCTAACGTGCTGTTCTAGGTCCAGTCCTGGTGCACAGAGAAGGAAAGTCACAAGGAATACATTAAATGGATCTCTCCTCTTCATTATTGTCTCTTTCTTTTCCCTACCACTCCCTGGGCTGGAAAGTGCACAGGTTTTTATTTTACTGTCCTCATATACTCAGACTATCAAAATATCTATTTAAGTGTGAGAAGTAGAAAGAATATCTTTTTTCTACTATAAGAGATTTCTCTGAGAGGTGTATCTATTCATTATTTTATCAAGATATAATTGACATATAATATTAGTTTCAGGTGTACAACAGAATGATTCAATATCTGTCTACAGTATAAAATAAACACCACAATAAGTCTAATTGACATCCATCACCACACACAGTTACATATATTTTTTCTTGTGATGAGAATTTTAAGATATACCCTCTCTGCAACTTTAAAACTTATAACAGAATATTACTGACTACGATTAACCATTATGTCTAGTCTCAGAAAACTTTCAACTTTTCACCATTGAGTATGTTAGCTATGGGCTTATCATGTGTGGCCTTAATTTTACTGATGTATGTTCCTTCTCTATTCCCTTTGTTGAGAGTCCTTAATTGTGAATTGGTGTTAAATTTTGTCAAATGATTTTTCCTGCATATATTGAGATGATCATGTAATTTATATTCTTGATTTTGTTAATGTGATGTATCACACTGATTGATTTGCAGATGTTGAAACATTTATGCATCCTCAGAATAAATCTCACTTGATTATAGTGTATGATCCTTTTAATGTGCTGTTGAATTTAGTTTGCCAGTATTTTGTTCAGGATTTTTGCACTGATGTTCACCAAAGATTTCATTTCACCTGCAGTTTTCATTTCTGATACTCTCCTTGTCTAGCTTTGTTATCAGGATAAGGCAGGCTTCATAAAAAGAGTTTGGAAGTATTCTCTTAGCTTCTACTTTTTGGAAGAGTTTGAGAAGGATTCATATTAATTCTTCTTTAAATGCTTGGTGGAAAATCTATTCTTAATATTAGATATCCTATAAAAAGAAGATAGAGGAGTTTTAAAAAATTCATCTTATCATAATTATATTTATCTTAATTATACCTTGCCGTAATATCATAGGGTTTCTCTGGTGGCTCAGTCTGTAAACAATCCACTTGTAATCCAGGAGACTCGAGTTTGTTTTATCACCATCTATTATTCTACAGGCTAATTCTACTTTTGAAAGTGAAAGGTTGAATATTGACCAATTTTTTTTTCCATTTTTTGAAACAAATCTTACCTCTTCCTTCTAGCAGATGGTTGCCTGGTATAATCAAGAATAAGATTATACACTTGGGAAAAGAAAATGAAAAGGCCATGTAAAACTATAAAAATATTTCCTCTGCCACATTGATATGTGTGGATCCTTATAAAATACATTGCCTACTTCATGACTAAATCTACCTGAAATAATCCTGTTTCTTAATAACATTTTTTAGGATTCAAAGTGTGAAATTCGGAAGTTATTAAAATTTCTAGATAAAGACCTACCAGAAGGAACCGTGGATAAAATCCTCTCTCATACCTCCTTTGAGATGATGAAGCAAAATCCTAGTGCAAATTATACCACTATGCCAAAATTTAGTATGGACCATTCTGTGTCTCCCTTCATGAGAAAAGGTAGCTTTATATACATTATAGATTAGCTTCTATGCAGATTGATAGTAATATCATGGACATTGTAAGTAGGCAGATAAGAGCAATATCAAAGTAAATGGGAAGAGATTAAGTATGTTGGGGAGAAAGTTTTATGAAAAAAATTGTTAAAGGAAATAATTCATGGCAAAGAAATTTACTATTACTGTAAGTCTAACATATAAGACAAGCTTTCTAATAAAAAATATTTACTCAAGAGTCTATGCATTAATAAGTGTGGATTTTGGCAGTCAATGATGTATCAGAAGAATGACTGTCATGTGTCTGAATTGTTTAGCTATTCTTCATATTTCCTAAAATTTTTGCTGTGGTTGGTAACTAGCCTAAATGATGTTGGGAATACTGAATTAACGAAAGAAAATCCAATTCCTTGAGATTGTTTTTGATTATGATAAATCATTGCATATTCAAGTATTGAACTCAATGTGTAGTTCACATTTTGCACAAAGTATTCCTTTACTGAATATATGTTGAGTTGAATTGTGTGTGTGCATGTATGCACAGTTGGATGACATCACCAACTCAATAGACATGAATTTAAGCAAAATCTGAAAGATGGTGAAGGACAGGGAAGCCTGGCATGCTGTAGTCCATGGGGTTGCAAAAAGTCAGACACAGCTGAGTGACTGAACAAAATGTGTGTGTATGTCTTTGTCCTTATGGTGAGATTGGTTGATAAATTCTATTAGTTGTGTATGCATTAGTCATCTTTGCTAAAACAAACAACCCTAAGAATCTCAGTAGCTTAGGGATTTGTTTTTTGTTTAATATTGGTGTGTGTTGGCCAACTCTGGCTGCAGCAGTTTTGTTCATTTCTTTTTGACTCTTGACTAGTTTTGTTTGACTCTCATGGGCTCTGCCTATTGTGTCTTCTCTTTCTGAAACTCAGACTGAAAGAGCTGCCCTTTTGTGAGCTATGCCTTCACCAAAGACAGAAAAATCAAGAGAGATGTTGGAAACTTAACAGGCCCTTTAACATTTCTGTGCAGATATGCATCAAATTCCATTGGCCAAAGCATACAAAAAATCCAAGCCCAAAGTTAATGAGGCAAGGAGGAATCACACAACACATGACAATGGGCGGAGGTGTAAAATCTTTTTACAGTGAAGAAGAGAGTAAATGTTAATATAATCTAAGATAGTTTTGGAGGAACAGATGTTTTGACGAGAACCTATAAAGGGACTGTTAAAGGAAATTGTAATTATAATGCATCAGTACATTCTAGAGATATTTTTGTTATATTGACTATAGTAGTCTCTAAATCTTACTTGATCATAGAAACTTTTTAATAAATTATCATTTTACATTGGAAAAGACAGTTTTAAAATGACTGAAAAATTCTCTGGTCCTTTATTACTCAAGCTCTTGAAATCAAAGAGTAAAGATTTTGAGACATTGGATTTTTCTCTCAGTGACATTTCCTAAAGCTATTCAAGAAGTTACTTCTTTATATATAATATTGGAAAACCCATGGAGATTTTTGGAAAACTGGGAAGGTCTAGGAGTCTGGGAGTGTGAGTAGGAGGTGAAGAACAGAGTTATGGAGTAGATATGGCATTATAAAATTAGAGGTCTAAAAATACAAGCTGATAATTAAGCTTAAAATTGATAATAGAAATTTTTAACATTATTTTAAAATTTACCATCTCATTTTTCTTTTCAGGTGTTTCAGGAGACTGGAAAAATCAGTTCACTGTAGCCCAGTATGAAAGATTTGAAGAAGATTATGAAAAGAAAATGAAAGGGTCTACATTTCAATTTCATTAGGAGACCTAAGAAATATTTGCTCTTTTTCCAGTTGCTTTAGTTATGTGTAATGTTTCCCTATTTACTGATATTAGTGTGCTTTGTGATAGAATATTCAAAGAATTTCAGAGTTTGCATATGAAAGATCAACATTGTTTTATTATTTTAACTATCTTCTACAATGTTTTTATTATGCTTTATTACTCTTAAAGACTAAATAATAAAATTAAGTCTAAAAATCTATAATTTTACTTTCTTTATTTTTTAAATTCAAGGCCTGCATTGTTGGACTGGTAAGGAAGATATTTAAAGAAATCTCCAAGATGGATGGATTAGAACCAAAATACCCTCTTAAGAAGGCATTATATTCTCTTTGTTGTATGCTTAGAATGTTATCAGCATAATAAAATATCAGTGACATTTTTGTGTATTTCCTTAGAGTGTTTAGTGTAGATTCAATTTTGAATAGTTTATTAATCATGGTTTTCTACTCTTATAGTTTATATGTTAATAATATAAAACAGTATCAAGTAACCAATAAACATATATTACCAAAATATGTAATAATAATGATTCATTAGTTACTATTAGAGATAAAAATCAATAGTGAGTCATCATAGAATCAAGCTCATTAATATTTATTAGCTACTTCCTATGTATAAATAGGGCTTTTCTGGTGGCTTAGGTGTTAAAGAATTCACCTGCAATGCGGGAGAGACCTGGATTTGATCTCTGTGTTGGGAAGATCCCTTGGAGGAGGGCACGGCAACCCACTCCAGTATTCTTGCCTGGAGAATTCCCATGGACAGAGAAGCCTGGTGGGCTACAGTTCATGGGGCCGCAAAGAGTGGGACTCAACTGAGTGACTAAACATGTATAAATAACATATATATGTATAAATAAAGTAACTTAGAGATAACAAAGAATTCAAAGAACTTTAATCCAGGCTTGGAATAAAAAGAAAATACAAATAACTAATTGTAAGAAAGGTTAACAAACGTTTGGTCCTACTCAAAATGTCCATAAGACATTTGGTCCTGTTCAAAAGATTCAGAGGCATTTTTGGTCTATGCCAAATGGTTTTGAATATGACCAAATATAAAGTTGGCTCAGTTGGTAAAGAATCCATCTGTAATGCAGGAGACCTGGGTTCGATCTCTGAGTTGGAAACAACAGGAAACAACAACCCACTCCAATATTCTTGCCTGGGAAATCTAATGAACAGAGGACCCTGGTGAGCTATAGTCCATGGGGTCCCAAGAGTCAGACATTATTTAGCAACTAAACTATCACTACCAAATATAAAGTAATTTTTGGCATGGTTCAAATGTTTACATTTTGGAAAGGACCAAATATGCCCAAATTTAAAGGACCTTTTAGCATGGACCAAATGTCTAATAGATGTTTTAGACAAGATCAAATGTCTTGCAAAGGTAAGAAAGCAAAAACCAGTCACAATACTAGTAGCCAGTGTTTATTGAGAACTTTATACCAAGTACTATGCTATACAATTTACAAGACTTCACTCCAACTGATCTTCATTCAGTTCTTTAAAATAGGTATTCTAATTTTTCACAATTTTGCTAGTCAGTAAACTTCAGAGAGAGTAAATTATGCAGCCAATCATACATGTCAAACATGCACTAAAAGTATTTAGAGGGGACAGCTCAATTTCTGATTATTTTATCTCTTAAGTCTAAGTTATTCATTCTTATCCTCATATTCTCTCATGAACTTATCCTATTTTCTCCTTCCTTCATGCTCTCCAATTTCTGCTTTTACATGTTACTCACGCCTCATGACTATCAGATAATTTAGATGAGATTACATTTACAAACATAACCGAAAATCTTCTGATATGAAAATACCAGATGCTCTCAAATTTTGCTCTTTCTGAACATTTGGTATATAATCTGGCAGTCTTCAAATATTTCTAAACAATCACCATTGCAATAACATGTTTTAAGCATACTCCAGTGATACATACAAATCTATCTCTTTGTAAATTATATATTTTTGTATAAATACATCATGTATGCTGTGAAATGAACATATACATTAATTAAAAAGAGATAAATATAGAATAAATAATCCATAATATATTATTTATCAATTATATAAAGTACATTTACTGTTACTAAAATCATTTTAGAATAATTTAGAATGAGGAACAATGTGATTGAAATGGGTTTATGATTTTTAAAAATACTTTTGTATTTCTATTTAAAATTTTTTTAATTGGTAGAAAATTGCTTTTTAAGGTTGTATTAGTTTCTGCTGTACAACAATGTGAGTCAGTCATAATTATATATATGTCTTCTCCTTCTAGAGTCTCCCTCCCTCCCCACTCCCATCCCACCCACCCAAGTCTCTCATCAAAGAGAGCCAGGCTGGGCTCCTTCTGTTAAATAGACACTTTCCAGTAACTATTAGTTTTACACATGATAGTGTATATATGTCAATGCAATATTTTGGTTTGAAAATATGGTTCTAAATTTAGATTATTTAAGTATTTTGCTTCAGTTATTGCAAAGGTGAAAAACGTATGTTACTCAAACCATATGTCTAAATGGAAAAAAGTGTAAATTTTTTCCTGTGCTTACCAAGTCATGTACTCAGTTTTCAGTCTTATCTAACATTTAGCACAGGGAAGCCTGGTGTACTGCAGTCCATGGGATCTGAGTCAGACACAACTGAGCGACTGAACAACAGCAACCGTTTAGGAAAAGCATTTTGCTGGAATTTGGTAATAAGTTTGTATCTTCATGCAGTATGAGGTGTCATTTATGTTGTATTTTTATGGGTCTCAACAAAGAAGTTCAAAAGCCATCAAAGGTCTTTGGAAAAATTTTAAATTAGTTAAAAAATTATGTTTCCCAGGTTTTTAAGTGTGTTGACATGATTCCCCTAGATGATACATTTACATTATTTTCACTATTACAATCTTATAACTATAAAGTATTTTCAAAATGCCCTCTTGTTAGTTCACTTTTGACTTTTATTTCAGAAAGCCCTTATTTTCTCACTCATTGTTAACATCGAATGTCTTTGAAATCACAACTGATGGTACTTTTTGTCATAGAAAGAAAAATCTTGAAAAGATATCTTTATAGAGAAAGGAAAGTGTAACATTTTTAAAGTTCTACATTCAGTTAAGTAGTTTCCCATGAGATGATGGGAAAATCTTGGTGTGTTTAGAGAAGTTTTCTGTCTCCTTAGAAAGTAAAATTTGTTCCTATTTAAAGGCCTTGTCTTTATACAATTAATTATGTACAAGGCACCCTATTGTCTGCAAACTGGAATCCATCGCAGTGCACAGAGTAAAAAACAAAATAATTGTTATCTATAGCTAAAAATACTATGTTGTATATTTAAAAGTTGGTTAGAGAGATCTTAGACTTTCTTATAACAAAAGAAGTATAACTATGTGGTGATGGATGTTGACTAGATTTATTAAGGTTATCATCTCACAATATTTACATATAGAATCCTTATATTGTGCTTTTGAAACTAACGTACTGTTATATGTCAATTATACCTCAATTTTCAAAAAATTGAAAGTGCCACTTAATTCTTTTGTCTTCCTAGAATTTCTCTGTTTCCTCATAATTTGTTCACAATATTAAGTCAGATTTAAATCACTTCTGTCAAGATGCCCAGGTATAATGAATGACTCACCTTTCCATCAGGCCTCTTTTCTTCATCTGCCTTCTGACCCACACCAGAGTACTCTGGTGATACAAAGCTAAAATATGCCCTCCTTGTCAAAGATTAAAGTGCTTAGCTGCTCAGTCATGTCTGACTCTTTGTGACCCTATGAACTGTAGCCCGCCAGGCTGCTCTGTCCATAGAGGTTCTCCAGGCAAGAATACTGGAGTGGGTTGCCTTCCCAACCCCAGGGATCAAGCCCTGGTCTCCAAAATTGCAGGCAGATTCTCTACCCTGTGAGCCATCTCCTGATACAGCCAAGTATGAAAATAATAGAAATTTGCTCAGACTTCTGTTATAACCTTGACTGAAGGAATATTTTTTCCTCAATAGTTAGAAAGTGAAAGAAAGTTGAAGTCGCTCAGTCGTGTCCTACTCTTTGCGACCCCATGGACTGTAGCCTGTCAGGTTCCTCTGTCCATGGCATTTTCTAGGCAAGAATACTGGAGTGGGTTGCCATTTCCTTCTCCAGGGGATTTTCCTGACCCAGGGATTGAACTTGGGATCTCCCACACTGCAGGCATACTCTTTAATGTCTGAGCCACCAGGGAAGCCTTTTCAGTTATGATTGTAGAAGAGCAAATATAGGAAAATAATAATACCCTTTAGCATTCTGGAATCTTTTAATAATGGCCCCATATTATTCAATTATATAAGAAGTAATGGTTGAATGATTTTTCTATTAATCTCTTATCAGGAAGTTTACTTAATGTAAGCTGATTAAAGAGATCGTGTTAAAAAAAAAAGTAAAATCCATACTCAGATTGTTCCAAAAAGAAAAGGAATATATTCATATCATAGAATTGAGACTGCCAGAAGTGGTAAATCTTTTCCTTCTTTCCTGGGCAAAGGAAATTTATTATTTGTCTGTTGTTTTCAATTACCTACACCTTTCCACACATTAGACACATCCTTCTCAGGTTCCCAAGGTATTCTCCATTGTGGATTCAAATACCTTACCTGTTTCAAAAGTGCTGTTTCGCACCAAATTTTGAAACAACATATTTTATGTATGAAATTTCAAAAGTAATTTAGACTAGTTCCCTATTTACCTTAATAATGTAATTATGTCCATTGAATTTTTCCTTGTCTTTGATTTGTTTAACTATTTTAATCTATTCAGATTAAATATGCAAATAGGAAATGTATTCTTCCAATATAGAGAAAGCAATATTTAGGGATTAAAAAAGCTATTCTTGTGTTTCAGGGCAATAAATAAATTAGACAACCTATTAGTGAGCAAATTTATATGATTTATTGTATATGATTTAATAAAATCTAAAATTTATTTAATTATTAATTCAAAATCTGCATTTAAAGATGTGAAATGTCAGCATATTGTTTGGCTGAAAGAACTGTCTTTGTTATTGGGCCATAACTTGTGTCTTTGTTCTTAAGACATCCCTGGTAATAAACCAGCACAAAATCCCATGTTTTTTCCCCCTGACAGGTAAGGAGGATTATCCTCTATATTGCAAAAGTGTGTTACCAAGAAAATGTATTCTCTGTAGAACACATGCATTTTTAATCAATGAGGATAAAAAAACTATCTGTGTCTTATGTCTTCAAATCAGAATAAATAATAACTATTTTGGGATTTTGTTTTTGTTTTTATTGACTATGGTACATGCACAGAGGAGACATTTAATAATAAAGAAATTCACAGTAGATGCTGTAAACTGAGTTTTCAAAAAATTTTAATCCATCTTTATTTCATGTTTTGACTTACTTTTGTGAAGTATCCCTCACATTTCTTCACATTACAGGTGTTCTTGATAATTATAAGCACTTTACAAACAGAAAAAATCCATTACTAAAAATTTAAATGATTTCCCTAAAATCTTACATTTAGAAAGCAATCAGATTTGCTTTGTAATACTAACAACTGACATTTGCTTTTCCAATGCATGTCATTGAAATAAAGCAGTGATCATTCCAAATTTTCAATGTCCTTCACTTTCTTCCTTCCTTTATTTAATGATGAGTTTTTCACTAAAATTTTATTGAGATACAATTAACAAATATCACTGTATAAAACATACAGTTTACATACATCATGAAATGACTATCACAATGGTAAACTTACATACATCATGAAATGACTATCACAATTTAGTAAACATCTGTCATTTTGTATAGATGCAGTTTTTAAAAATAGAAAAAATATTTTCCTTGTGATGAGAACTCTTAGGATTTACTTTTAACAGTTTTCATATATGACAAAGTGTTAATTATATTTGCCTTTTGACCTAAACTTATGTTAATTCCTGATAGACAACATAGTGATTCAGTATTTGTCTAAACGTAAAATGATCATCATGATAGGTCTAGTTATGATATGCACCATATGAAGATACTAGATTGTTTTTGATTATATTCCCCACACTGTACATTTTATACCTGTGACTCATTTATTGTGAAACTGGAATATTATGCCTCTCAAACCCTCTCACCAATTTCTTATCTCTCCTCATCTCTCCATCTCTCTACCCTCTGGCAGCCACCTGTATCTCCTTTATATCTGTATCTCTGTTTCTCTTTTGTTATTTTTGTTCATTTTTTTCTATTTTTCTTTATATCTACGTATGAGAGATAATATAGCATTTGTCTTTCTCTGTCTGACTTATTTCACTTAATACCCTCCAGGTACATCCATGCTGCCTCAAATGGCAAAATTTCATTCTTGTTCATGGCTAAATATTATTCCATTATATATATAATTGAATACTATTATATATAGCAGAAATAGATAGTGGAATATATGTATACATATACATGACAGAGAAAAATCCACTGCAAAAAGAGAGATTAAATGATACTGAGATTTGTATTATAATATGTGCCTTTCCCAGTGTCGAACAGAACTGGGATTGGTATCTAGGCAATTCTGTTCTACTTTAAAACCCTACCTCACCCTTGACCAAACTCAGCATTTCATTAATAAGAAAATCAACAGTCGACAAATTAAGAAATATTTCTCAGTCTATACTGAGAGAAAAGTAGCTAAGATCAGGTTAGAAAGTATCTTTAGGTCTGACCTTCAACCCTAAATCTCTAACATACTTGGCTATAAATGGTGGAGACTAGAAAGTGAAGGGTATTTAAAAATGAAGTCACAATAAAACTAAACAGAGTTAATTACATCTTGAGCAAAGAGTGTGAATGGAGTAGGGGTGTGAGTTGTAATACATTATTCTATACTTTCTATACCTTTACCTCCTATAGAATTACTATATTCAACCTGTCTCAGAAAATTTCAATTCTTCAGGAAAAGTTAAAAATGTTGCAAAGAATAGCATGAGTCACCTATATTTATAGAAGTCTGAATCACCATTTTGTATTTATTTCTTGGTTAAAGTTATTTATTATTTTATGAGAACATTGAGATGTTCATAGGGTGTGTTCAGCCAGCTATGTCAACTAACTTACTGTCTGGTGGGCTACAGTCCATGGGTTCATAAAAAGTCTGACACGACTAAGTGATTAGCACACATAGTCAGATGGCATAAAATTAATCCTAGACTCAGATTTTTATTTTATAAACATGCAATAACTTTAAAGGTGTCACTCATCTCAAGTTAATATAAGTTTTGGAAATTTCAGGAACTACAGTGTATAATATCAACTTAATTTTATTAAAGAGAAATGAAAATATCATTATTATACCTTGCAAAAGAAAAAAAATACATTTGATTTCATGCAAATAAAATAAAAGCAGTAATTTATTTTGTATTTCAAATAGTCATAAAATAACATTTTAGACTAGTCTCTGTTGGGATTCCCCTGGAAATTCAGTCTTTAGGATTCTGGGCTTTCACTGATGGTGGCCCAGGTTCAGTCCTTGATTAGGAAATTAAGATCCTGCAAGTCACAAGGCACAGCCAAAAAAAAAAAAAAAGGATAGTCACTCTTTAATATATGTTTGCCTCATCCATCTATTAAAGTAAAAATTCTCAAAATTATTAACAGCATAATTTATTTTAAAGAAGCAAATAATGGTAATTTATGCAAAAAACAATTTCTTGTAAAAATCTAGATGATAAGAATTTAAAAGAAGACAAAACTCTTCTAAGAACTTAGCTATAAAATTATAATTTCTTAAGACTTTTAATAAAAATTTATTTTATACTATTTTGATCCATTGATATACACAAAGGTACTGCTTAATCTAAGATACAAGCAAATAAATATTCATTTTTAAAAACTTATACAAAATAATATGCTCAATAGGAACTCCTGTGCTACCAACAAACTTAATCAGGCTGAGAATGGGTGAAGTTTAGATATGAGGTGTGCATCTCCAAAGCCACAGAGATAGCTTTAAATACCCAAATATCAATAGCAGTTGTTTCTGTTGGTGAAACTTAGAACAATCTGAATTCACATTTTCTGTATCTTCTAGATTTTATCTTGCAATGTAAATATATTACTTTTTTTTTTTTCCTCCCTTTTTTTGTTTTTGCCATACAATGCCATGATATCACCATGGGTTTAAATATGCTCCCCCCCCAAAACCCCCTCCCCCCCCCCTCCCTCCTCCCTCCCCGCCGGGAAATCTCGATGCACCAGCCCCGAGAAACAATCCTGGGCTGGCGATTGATTAGACATATGATAATTACATATGATAATTACTTTTACAAAAAAAATATTTTAAGATTTTGTGTGCCTCTAAAATTTTATCTTTCCCACTTGAAATAAAATAATACCCTAATTTTTATTTAAACTCTTCATAGAATTTATTTATATATTTATTTTATTAGACAGTGACATTGGAAGAATTCAAACTTGTTGAACACATCTGTTTAGATTGAGGTGTACACAGGGTTAATTTTAGGGAAAAAAGAATACATGTACTGTGAATCTTTTCTTTCTTAATCTAGCTCTTTTATTTTGTTTGTTAAGCCCACATAGCTTAGAAGTCACAAGTTGTTTTCTGAACCTGATATTTTACCTAATATTTATAAGATTTTAGCCAAGTCATTTAGAATTTCTGAATCTTAAGGGTAAAATTTGAGCTATCAATAGATTGAGAATGCCTTCAATCAATAATTATTTGTAAATAGGAAGGCAAACACAATGTCTTTCTCTTTTTTTCCCAGTGTAGTGTCTGGAACATTTTAGGTCTGGTGACTGAATGAATAAACAAATAAATCAACAGATAAATGAATGAATGAAATATAGAATATTAATACAAGTTTTAAAACAAGAGAGAAGTTTTATTCATGGTTCTCAAAATATGGTCCTCAAACTGATAGCATCAGCAATATCTCTGAGTTTGTTGAAATATTAATAGAAAAATTTCAGGCTCCATCTTAGACCAAATTTATCAGTAACACTAGGTATTGGGATCCAGTAATTTGTATTTTGTCATGGCCTCCAAAATGATTCTGAAACATGCTAAAATTCAAGAAGCTCTGATTTAGGTTGTTTTCCAATTAGTAGTAATACTAGTTGAAGTTTGATGGCTTTGTTATAAGAACGGGGACCTCTTCCAGGAGCTCTTGACTAACAATCAGAAATGAGTTGTCTGAAGAGATACAAGTGCTGACAAAGCAAGAGACTTTATTGGGAAGGGGATCTTGGAGAGTAGGAGGGTATGGGACCCAGGAAAACTGCTCTGCCCTGTGATTTACAGTCTTGGGCTTTATGGTAATGGGATTAGTTGCCAGGTTGTCACTGGCCCATCTTCTGACTCAGAGTCCCTTCTGGTGTTGCAGGCATTACCCAGCCAGGTTGGATTCCAGAAAGAAGGGTTCTGGGAGGTTGATAGGACATGCGATGTCTTCCTTTGACCTTTCCCAAATTTTTCCTGTTGGTGGTGGCTGGTTAGTTACTTGTTCCTTATCAGGACCTCCTGTCATAAAATAACTCAGGCAAATGGTTACTATGGTGTCTGACCAGGGTGGGGCCTTCAGTCAGTGTTTCCCTTAATAGTTTAATTGATAATGTGGTTGCCAGGCAACTCATGCATATTTGAAGTAGGATTTGCCCAAAATTAACACCTTGTTGCCAAAGTTTGCCAGTTGCATTCCTTGGCATGTCCTGCCATACGGAAATACTTACATTGTTTCATGTATAATTAATTGCCATTTAATATTTAAAAATTTAGCATTTGGACATATCACAAAAAGTATCTAGATCTCTAAAAATGCTGTCTGCTTTTCTGCATGAAAAGGATGTGGTAGACCCTTGCCCCTCCAGCATCAGCATCATCAGCAAATTATTCTCCCACAAAATTCCTTGTGTATCTGTGACTTACCAAAAAGAAAAGAAAAAAAAAAAAAAAAAAAACCGAGAGGTTGTGGAAATGATTAGAGTGACAGAAAACAAGTGTATTCTGAAACCATCAGCTCGTCTCTATTTCTGCTGCCAAAGTGTATCTTTAGTGTATGTTTGTGTAGCTTTGTTTTTTCTGTAATGTTGGAAACTCATGTTTATTTCAGAAGAAAACACACACACAATGACTTTTTACCATGATCAAAATTATTACAAGACATTCTTTAAAAATTGTAGAGAAACAACAGGATTCCATCTACTGACCCTTCTGCTTCTTTCCCTTTGCTTTTCTCCCTTTGAAGGCATGTGAACCTTTAAATCTAGGTAATCTCTGACTTTGTTTACTTTTGGCTGCCACCCACCCTGATCCATTTCCTTTCAAGGCTTCCTGCCTCTTCCAGCTGTTGAAGCAGTAGGCCCTGCCTCTGTGTCTGTTGTTCAAATTTGTATATCTTAACTGCCCATGAAGTCATTGACTACAGGATTCAGATCATATCTTTGAACTTTTTTTTTTTTTAATCCCAGAGACTGGGATGAGCCTCTCTGAGCTTGTCTTGCCCTCCCTTCAGGACTGCCACCAGGACCCAGGATTCTTTTCAGCAGCTGCACCACCGACTGAAAATGAAAACCAAAAAGAGGGATTAAATTAAACTGAGGTAAAGTTTTCTTTTTAAATCTCTTTTCTCTTAGTTTTTCTCATGCACCCACAGCACAATGAGCTCCTTGAATAATTTCCATTTTGAACATAAGTTTATTGTTAGAATGTTTTTGCCTAATTGCTGTTTTCCCTCAGGAAACACAGTGTTGTTTATATGGTGCAGACTCCCTTAGTCTTTCAGTGATCCCTTTCGTCTTTCTAGGTTCAATGGGACTCCAGTGAAGCATGCCAGGATTGTGGGTCTTCTCATGAAACTGTAGGCTCATGAGGGAAAATGGAATCCACTCCAAGCTCTCATTTCTCTGCTCCCATCTCTACTTCACCCTTATATACACACATGCATATACACACCCTTTAGGGTACTTTCCCTAAAGGGAAAAGTTACATACACGTTACACATAGAACATGTTATTTAATTCATATATTTCATTAGCTGGAGTTTATGTAGACTAAATAGAGCTGCAGTTTGTTAGGGTGAAACAAATGGAGCAAATATTCTTTTCCCACTAAAAGAATATCAGTGTCAGATGATTCAGCTTGTTTCTCCTAAGAGAGGCAATGGTTTCCGTTTTCCTTTTTTATTCTATTGTGTGTTTGTGTGTGTCAGTCATATCCAACTCTTTGAGACTCTATAGACTGTAGCCTGCCAGGCTCCTCTGTCCATGGGATTTTCTATTAATGTTTCTTAAGTCAATTTTAGACATTTTAATTTTTAACTTATCACTCAACTAAGTAGATTTGTAGTATTGCGTAGACTGTACTATATAACACATAAAAAGTATTTGTCGTTTTCTGGTAAGATTTAAGAGACTTCTAGGAACCAGTTTTTTGTTGTTGTTGTTGTTTTAAGTAAATATCCGTCATCAACCATCTGCCTAAAGTATCTTATTCAATAATGTTATTGGTAGCTCAGCTGGTAAAGAATCTGCCTGCAATACAGGAGACTCTTGTTCAATTCCTAGATCGGGAAGATCCCCTGGAGAAGGGATAGGCCTCCCATCCCAGAATTCTTTGGCTTCCCTGCTGGCTCACATGGTAAAGAATCCACCTGCAATGCGGGAGACCTGTGTTCGATCCTTGGGTTGTGAGGATCCCCTGGAGGAGGACTTGGCAACTCACTCCAGAATTCTTGCTTGGAGAATCCCATGGACAGAGGAGTCTGGCAGGCTACAATTCATGGGATCACGAAGAATCGGACACGACTAAGAGACTAAGCACAATCCTGTATCTCTGGGCTCTCTCCCCTGAATCTGTCTTCTCATATAGTTCTAAGCGCATCATCATCCACTGGTCATGATGAGGAAATGCTAATCCCAGACTACTACTCCAAGGTTCTTGAACTGGTTACACTCTCTTCCCAGATGTGACTAGCATGTAGTCACTATCCTGTTGTTACTCATAGCCCTCCTTCTCTGACAACATTTTTGCAGCATGAGGAGTTAAAGTTTTTGTCAGAGGGAAGTTTGCTGTGTCAAATAAACAAATTAAAAAAAAAAAATTCCCTACAAACTTGAGCACCCTTAGCCAAATGAGGTAAATCAGGAACAACTTTGACTCTGGTCAGGCCTATCCATGCAGGCAAAGCTAGGAAAACTGAACTCTATTTCTGAGACACACCTCACTTGCTTGCTATATGTCTAAGCAGACTTCCTGTAACTCTGTTTCCTAATTTCAGTCTGTAAAATGAAAGTAATATTTATCATCAGGAAGATAATATATATGAAGCATATTCAATATAATTTATTTTCTGGAAAATAATTCATTTTGATAAATCATTTATGTGCACTCTATCTTCTTAGAGAGTATCTTAACAGTAGTTTAAAACCATGCTTCCCCAGTTTTCTTCTAAATGTAAGCTACTTGGGGATTTTATTAAAATATAAGTTCTAATTCTGAATTGGAGCCTCATATCCTGCATTTGTAATACAAGCTCTCAAGTGATGACAATAGTGCATGGGGCTTGTATATGTACTATATTTAAATAGCAATTATGAATCAATTATATAAATATAAGACAATAGTACAAGTTAAATTAAAATGAATAAGTAAAGAAACTAAAAAGTTTAAGACATGAAATGGAACCAGGAATGATGTTAGCAATGTATAACATAATGTTAAGCACATACTATGTGAGAAACAAATTTTTCTGTGTGATTTGTTGCAGACCATATGGAAAATAAATAGATCTGTGTCCTCAGTACCTACTTGCTTTCCCATGACTATCTGTGTGTTTAATAAGAGTTGGTAAGTGGAATTATATTTCTACTAGATGCTAAATTCCAGAGCCAAAAAATAAAAAAAAAAGAGAGCTTCATTTATTTTTCTCAACTGATTCAGAATATGCAAGAGTTCAAATGAGGCCGGAATTGATATTTACCTTTACATAATCTGGAAAATTCAATTTTCTAAGGAATTAATAGAATAAAATGTTTCAAGGAAAACTATTTCATTTACTATGTGAAGCTCAAATCTAATATCTGAATATACTATGTTTATTTCTGCTTTCACTCATTCCTTATATCTAAACTCCAAAGTAACAATATCCCTAAGATCTTAGAAGATTCTGAATGGGAAGTACATGTCGCATCATTCATTCATTCATTTATTTATTCAGTTCATTTAACACCTACTTTATTCTAAGTACAGTGTTTACCTACTCAGTTCGTCTTCCTTTCACTGTTTGCTCTGTTGAGTTTTTGACCAACCACATTATTTGTTCCATTTTTGAAGCTGCTGACAAGTTCCAGAATTTTTTCTGGACCTAGTAAGGGAATACAGATGCAAACAGATGGGATAATTATGAAGCATCATGAAGGCAGCAATTTAATATGGAATATTTAATTTTCCTAAAATGCCCAGACCACACAGCTTTTACCCACATCGTTGTTTTAGGGTCTTGCTGGCTCTAAACCTATTTGTGTCTACTCTGTGCTGAGACTGCTCTTTCATTTAGATACTCCTTTCTAGGCCTTTTCAGGTCCCCAAATCCTTTACTCTGTGAGCAGTAATGAAGATGTAAAATTAAAATTATTTTTCCTATATTTTTAGCAAAAGATGCTATATATTTTTAGACAAATGCATTATATTATAATAACTTTTATTGGGAAAACTAAAAAAAACTTGTGCATATCCACTAATTGTTGGACATAAAATATGATATATAATGCATATCTTATAATGTAAAATGAAAAATATGTTCAGATTTCTCTCTTCTAGAACTTTTAAAAACATAATTTATTATTCTGGCTGCACTGGTTGTTGGTTGCTGTGTGCAGGCTTTCTCTAGTGGCGGAGAGCGGGAGCTGCTTTTCATTGCGGTTTGCGGACTTCTCATTGCAGAGGCTTCTCTCTTTGTGGAGCACAGGCTCTAGAAAGTTGGAGCTTCGATAGCCACTGCACTTGGGCTCACTAGTTGTGGCACATGGACGTAGTTGCTCCACTGCATGTGGGATATTGCCAGACCAGGGATCGAACCTGTGTCGCCTGCATATTCTTAACCAGTGGACCATGAGCCTGGAGAATGGTGTCTAGCAGGGTGTGGAGAAGTTATCTCTAAAATACAAGGCTGTTACACAGTGTATTTTTCCCAATCTAAAGCATTCCTTTTTCTAAACAAAAGCAGGTGAGTTTAAATAGCAGCTAGCTTTTATGTTAGTGATTTTGTTTGTGGTTCCCATTACACAAATTGTTAGCTTTAACAAGTTTCAACAATTTTCAAATCACCAAATTACTTACAATATATTTACCTGACAAAAATAATTGCATCAGTGCCAGGAGCCGTCAGGATGCCCCCTCACTGGGATAACAAAGTCCCGAGACTGAGAAGGAAACTGCAATGCGGATTTTCCTTCCGGGCATCCCAAGGCAAGGCCCCTCCTGGTATTTTTCTTGGGAAGTTCTGATTTTGCTCATCTGTTTATGTTTTAGCTCATCTCAGATCAGTCCCAGTTAGAAAAAATTCATCCTGAGATAATTCCCTCAGACGTTATTTCCCTCCTACTAGTTACTGGGGAGTTTACCAAGAGTTCTTGGGGGGTCATGGCAAAGCCACCACCAGACGGGCTCGTACTTGGGTCACCTTTCCACATCCCACTCCCCAAGACCACTCCACGGAGGAGGCTCCTTTTCTTGAAAAAACCAGGCTGGAATGGGACTTAGGAATGCTCATAGCTGTGGCCAGCATAGTTTGAAACACTGATTGCTTTAGGATAGTGTAGAAATAGAAATTCCTTTTAGTAGTTGTAAGGTTAATAGGGTTTCATTGTTAAAGCAGTGCTGCTAAACTGTCTCTTTGTCTTCTTTTCTCTTTCCTTGTAAAAAACAAAATAGGTTAATAAAATAAAACAGTTTCAAGCTTAAGCCCCTCTTTCTAGCTTCTACATAGTTGCACCTTGTCAGGGAACATTTGGCAGGAGGCTTCCTGTGTCAATCCCTGAATATTTAGAGATGAGTGGAGAGGCATACCTTTTCTGGGGACAAAAGAAATGCATACCTTCTTAAAGTATAGCAACCATTTACAGCCTTCTTCCCTCTCAGATATGGAAAGTAAGTTCTTTACAACCCCCTCTTTTTGAGATAGATTCTAGCCCTATGTTTCCTGGATAAGTTGCAAGATTTTTATCTTTGCTGAAAAGGCTATCTTGTAAGACAGTGAATATTTGCCCCGCATTATGCTAAATAAAGGTATGCTAGAGATATTCAAATGGTAAACATACTATTATTAAGTCTGATTATGCAAAAATCCGACCTTTTGTAAAGAAGATGAGCTTAATGTAAAAGTTGTTGATGGTAGGCAGAAAACAAAAGTTTGCATAAAATAGTTGTGATGTAATGGGGATGTTCTTTGGCTATAAAACTGTAAGCTAACCGAAATAAAGTGAGAGACTTCTCCATCTCCTTTTGGAGAGACTTCTCCATCACCTCACAAAACTAACAGCAATAAAGAGAGACTGCTTCATCACCACACACCAACTCAGCTCCGCCGACGCCACTCTTCCCTCAAGACCCCCGGACCCCGCCGAGGCTGGACCCCGGCACATCAGTTTGCCAATCAGCAACTTGATCAGCAGTCTTTGATGTCTAGTTATAATTATTTGCTAGAGGCAATACAAGTTTATCTGAGATACATAATTTATGTTGTTAATTCAAACTCTTTTCATCTAGTTGTATACATTATCTATCATTATTTATTGACAAGTTCTCAGAAATAAATGGAACAGTAGATTATAATGGATCTTAAAATTTCTACATTCTACCTGTCTTTCTATTTCTGAGAGGTTCATGTTCCTTGGGGGCAGAGAGAAGGGTTGTACAATGAGAAACACATTAGCAAGAACCAGGCTACAGTTTCATACGCAAAGTTCAGTGAAGATGAAGTGGAAAAAGTGAATAATGATGAGCTCTATGTGACGGTCAATTTTGTATGTCAAAATGATTGACGCACAGGAAACGCAGATATTTGGTCAAACATTATTATCACTGTGCCTGTTAGAGTACTGCCTGGATGAGATTAACTTTTGAATTAGTATATGAATAAAACAAACTACCCTCCTTAGTGTGGACAAGCCTTATCCAGTCAGTTGAAGGCCTGAATCACATAAAAAGGCAGACACTCTGGGAGTGAGGTGGAATTCCTTCTGCCTGACTGTTTTTGAGCTGGGATATCATGTTTTCCTATCTTCACACTTAAACATGAGTTCTCACTGGGTCTCAAGCCTGCAGGCCTTCAGAAGGGAACTACACCATTGACTATCCTGGGTCTCTAGCTTTGGATAAATTGATTCTACTTCTCTGGAGAATCCTGAGTAATACACTCTCAAAATGTTTTGAATAGGTTAGCAGATCAATAAGATTCTAATTAGGATTAGTATTATTAAGATTATTATGATAAGAATAGTTACCATTCAAAAATATGCAAGACAATTTTTATTACATATAAATATTTATGTATACATACATAAAGAGCTTTATCATATGTAATTGGCTTAGATAATTTTAGAGATGGGCAAGTCCCAAGATGTGCAAGATGATTTGCAAGCTGAAGACCCAGAATAGCTGATGATTTAACTCCAACTGAGTCTGAAGTCTAAGAACAATGAGAGTTAATGGTATAGTTTTAATTCAAAAGCTGCCAGGCTTCAGATCCAGCAAAAGTTGACGCTTTAGTTCCAATCTGAAGGCAGGAAAAAAACTGTATTACAGTTCAAAGGCTATCAGGTAGGAAGCATTCATTGTTACTCAGTTTTATTGTTCTAATCAGGTCTTAAACTCACAGAACAAGGTCATTCCACACTAGGGAGGGCAATCTGTTTTATTTAGTATTACCCATTTAAACATTAATCTCATCCCTAAATATCCTTATAGAAACACTCAGAATAATGTTTGGAAAAATATCTGGGCATCTGGTGGCCCAGTCAAGTGGACACATAAAATTAATCATCATAGCTTCTAAGCAAAATAGAGTATCATAAATTAAATATTCCCCCTTGTGTGAAACAACCAACAGGAATGTGGATAGAAAACAAATTTGGCCCTATTATTTCCCCCATTTACTGCTTTGAGAGAATTTCTGGGTGACAACTCAGAGAAGAAAACCCAGGTACAACACCAGACATCCAATAGAAAGTATCAGGCATGCTAATTAGCAGAAGAAGGCAACCATAGTGAAAGGAAAAATTAGGTAATTGAAAATAATCTAGAACTAACACAGATGTTAGAGTTAGAAAACAAAGGTATTAAACAGTTCTGATAACAATATTCACTGTGCTCTAAGTATTCTGCTTTATTGACTATTCCAAAGCCTTTGACTGCGTAGATCATAATAAATTGCAGAAAATACTGAAAGAGATGGGAATACCAGACCACTTGACCTGCCTCTTGAGAAATCTGTATGCAGGTCAGGAAGCAACAGTTAAAATTGGGCATGGAACAACAGACTGGTTCCAAATAGGAAAAAGAGTACATCGAGACTGTATATTGTCACCCTGCTTATTTAACTTATATACAGAGTACACCACGAGAAACACTGGGCTGGAAGAAGCACAAGCTGGAACCAAGATTGCTGGGAGAAATATCAATAACCTCAGATATGCAGATGACACCACCCTTATGGCAGAGAGTGAGGAAGAACTAAAGAGCCTCTTGATGAAAGTGAAAGAGGAGAGTGAAAAAGTTGGCTTAAAGCTCAACATTCAGAAAACTAAGATCATGGCATCTGGTCCATCACTTTATGGCAAATAGATGGAGAAACAGTGGAAAGAGTGGCAGACTTTAGATTTTTTTTGGCTCCAAATCACTGCAGATGGTGACTGCAGCCTTGAAATTAAAAGACACTTACTCCTTGGAAGAAAAGTTATGACAAACCTAGATAGCATATTAAAAAGCAGAGACATTATTTTGTCAACAAAAGTTTGTCTAGTCAAGGCTATGGTTTTTCTAGTAGTCAAGTATAAATGTGAGAGTTGGACCATAAAGAAAGCTGAGCACCAAAGAATTGATGCTTTTGAACTGTGGTGTTGGAGAAGATTCTTGACAGTCCCTTGGACTGCAAGGAGATCCAACCAGTCTATCCAAAAGGAAAACAATCCTGAATATTCATTGGAAGGACTGATGCTGAATCTGAAACTGCAATACTTTGGCCACCTGATGTGAAGAGCTGACTTATTTAAAAAGACCCTGATGGTGGGAAAGATTGAAGGAGGGAGGAGAAGGGGATGACAGAGGATGAGATGGTTAGATGGCATTACTAACTCAATGGGCATGAGTTTGAGTAAACTCTGGGAGTTGGTGATGGACAGGGAGGCCTGGTGTGCTGCAGTCCATGGGGTCTCAAAGAGTCAGACATGACTGAGCTACTGAACTGAACTGAAGAGTTGAGACAACAAGGGTATAATCATTCCCCAAATAATCTTCTAGAGATGAAAACTATGTCTGAGGAAAAAAAAAATGTAAGGGATTAAAATCAGATTGCACCTTCCAGAAGAAAAAGCTAGTGAATGTAAAGAAATATAGCCATAGACATTATCTGAACTGAAAGACAAAGAAGAAAAAAAAAAGATTTTTAAAAAATTAAAAGAGCTTCAATGAGATGGAAACAAATTCATGTATCTTGGAGTATCAGAAGGAAGAGAAAGAGACACTCAAAAAAGGTATTTGAAGGAATATTGACTGTAAACCCACAATCCACAGAAGTTCAATAAACGTGAAGTACAGGTACGTATACAAATCCATGAAAATAACCACATGAAGGCACATGATAATTTAATTGATCAAAACCAGTGATAATATAGAATATTTTAGAAGCAGATAGAGAAAACATATGCACTATACACAGAAGAACCAAGGTAAGAAAGACAACAGATGTCCTGTAAGAAAAAATAAGGAGAAACAAGATGGTGGAGGAGATGGATGTGGAGTACTTCTCTTTCCATGGATGCATCAGCAATACACCTTCAGACATGGAAGATCTTGCAGAACACCAGCTGAGAGTGGGCAGGAGCCTTTGACCACTGGAAAGGAATACATAGATCCACACAAATCACAGTAGGATGAAGGCAGGAGGGGATAAAAAGGAGAGTTATCAGGACTGGATATGTATCTCGGGGGTGGGGGATCCAAAGCAGGGATCAGATCCCCATATTAGGGCAATTGTTTGGGACAGAGGAGAAACATTTGAGGCTGTTGGAGAGCACAGCAACTCAAATGTCATTGTGCAAATGGAATGAGAACCACACAATCTTTGCCGCAGCCCTACACACCATGGACAGGAGCCATGTCCCCTGGAATGAGCGGTGGCTCAGAGCTAGACTGTAGGGATTGGAGAGCAATCCCAGGATGAGATCTGCTGTTGACTGCAGGGAGACAGTGGGAGGGGACATGAGGGAGGAGATGGAGGGGAGAAAACCTTGGAAGGAAAGCTGGGCAGCCATGGAGGTAAGGCAATACTGCTGAGTCACATGCAGAGGGTGGAGCCATCACTATAGCCTCTCTTTCCCCACACGCAAGGGCCAACAGCTGACCAATTCACCTAAGAGAGGGTGGCCCTTTAAGTGCCTGATGCCCTGAGCAACAGAAAAAGATCAGATAAAGAAGCCCTTTGAAGCCAGGTGCCAGAGGCTAGAAAAAAAACTAGTAGCACCATATTTCCTGCACCAATGGCTGTTGGCTCCCCTGTGTACATAGCATTGCCAGGGTACCCAAGATCCAAGCAGCTGCACCACCTCCACATCCAGTCCTCACTGAGGCAGACCTAAAACCTCCAAAGCAGCCTCAGGAGCAAACTCCTGTGGACAACCCACATACAGAATGGGAATGAAACTACAATTGAACTCCAGGGGCAGTGTGGCTAAGGAAGAGGATTGAAAACCTTCCCAATAACTGTACAAGCTGCAGTTTAAATCCACATGATCAGCTAGGCAGACTGTGTCTATGGAATATATAAAAGGGCAATGAGAGTTCCCACACACAAAAAAATGCAGTAGCTTTGTCAGCTGTGGACAGTGGAGGCAAGAACATGCAGGAGTAGGGCCAGGAACATGCTGGAGTAGGGTCAGATTAGTCAGAGCTGTCCCCATAGCAAGTCCAGAGACCAACCAACCCATTACTGGAAGACATATTAAGGAGGCAGAGGTGGACTTTCCAAGAAAAACATTTATTATTATTTGTTCTGTAATTCATTCTGGATTTTTCTTCCCTGTTACTGTGGTTGATTTTATTATTGATATTACTCTATTTAAACTTTTGAGAACTTTTTAAAATCTCACTTTTCATTTCATTTATATATTTCTACCTCTATGTTGGCCTTTTGCAGTTCTGTGGAATTTTTTTTTTCTTTTTAAAATTTTTTCTAAAATTTATTTTTTGATTTTTTTCTTGTTGATATATATTATATGTGTGTGTGTGTATATATATGTATATATATATATATATAATATTTGTGTGTGTGCTAAGAAGCTTCAGTTATGTCTGACTCTTTGTGACAGGGTCACAATGCCTGTAGCTCACCAGGCTCCTCTGTCTATGGGGTTCCCCAGGCAAGAATACTGGAGTGGGTTGCCATGCCATCCCTCTGAGGATCTTCTCAACCCAGGGATCAAACCCCCATTTCATTATGTCTGTTGCATTGACAGGCAGATGTTTTACCCCTAGCAACACCTGAGAAGCCCCCCTTTTTTATATACTTGTATCTAACTTTGTTTTTCTGTTTTTTTCTTTTTCTTTCTTTTATTCATCATGTTTGTTAGTTTTTGTTTGTTTGTTTGTTTTCTTTGCTTTATTTCTTGGTTGGCACTCTGCTTTGGTTTTGGTTTTCAGTTTGTGTTTTACTTAGTTTTGATTTTAATTGGTCTATATCATTTTTGGTTTCCTTTGCTTGCTGGATCACCTTCTTGTACTTTCTTTTCTTTGGACTGTTTGTGTGTGTGTGTGTGTATGTGTGTGTGTGTGTGTGTGTGTGTGTGTGTCTGTATGGGTGTATATTTTATTGTTTAAAAATTATTAGTCTGATTTTTCACTTACCATTGTGTAGGGATCATCTTTTGTTTCTTGTTTTATTTTTTCTTTTGTTCTTGTTTGTTTATTTTAATAATCTTTAATGCCATAACTAACAAATTGTGAAATCTCAGGTCCTTGACCAGAAATCGAGCCTGAGCCTTTGGACTGAAAGTGTTGAGTCCAGGACCCTAGACTGCCAGAGAACTCCTAACCCTGGGGAACATTAATTAGTGAGAGCTCTCATGAAGGCCTCCACTTACATACAAGACCTGGCATCACCCAGTTGCCCAAAACACCCAGTGAAGGATGCCTCACCCAAACAATAAGCAAGATAAAATTACAAGCCCAATCATCAGTACCGAGGATTCCCAAAGACACTCCAAAATATACCACCTCACACAGCCCTCCCCATTAAAGGGGAAAGAAAACAAAACCTCACCACCTCCCACCAGAACACAGGCACAATTCATTCCCAATACAAAGCTTACACAAACCACTAGACCAAACTTACCTACTGAGGGCAGAAACCAAATGGAAAAAGGAATATGACCCTAAAGCCTGTGAAAAGGAGACCTCAAGCACAGTAAGTTAGAAAAAATCTGAAAAAGAATTCAGAGTAATTATAACAAGATGATACACAACCTCAAAAGTAGAATGGAGAAAATGAAATAATTGATTAACACATTTAGCAAGGACCTAGAAGAAATAAAGAAAAAACAGAGATGAACAACACAGCTACTGAAATTAAAAATACTCCTGAAGGAATCAATAGCAGAATAACTGAGACAGAAAAATGGATAAGTAAGCTGGAAAACAGAATGGTGGAAATAACAGTTGAAGAGCAGACTAAAGAGATAAGAATGAAAAAAAATTGAGGGTGTCTCAGAAATCTCTGGGAAAATATTAAATACATCAACATTTGAATTATAGGGGTCCCAGAAGAATAAGAGAAAAAGAAAGGGTCTGAGACAATTTTTGAAGAGATAGTTGAAAACTTTCACATCATGGGAAAGGAAATAGACCATCAAGTCCAAGAAGTGCAGAGAGCCCCATACAGGATAAACCCAAGGAGAAATATATTGAAATACATACTAATTAAACTAATAAAGTTAAATGCAGAGGAAGAATATTAACTGTGGCAAAGGAAAAGCAAGAAGTAATATACAAAGGAAACCCCATACAATTAACAGCTAATCTTTCAGTAGAATCTCTGCAAGCTAGAGTGGAAAGGCAGGATAAATTTAAAATATTGAAAGGAAAAAAAAATCTACAAATAAGATTACTCTACCCAGCAAGGATCTCATTCAAAACTGATGGAGAAATCAAAAGCTTACAGACAGTAAAAGCTAAGAAAATTTAGCAACACCAAGCCAGCTTTACAACAAATGTTAAAGGGACTTCTATAGACAGGAAACACAAGAGTAGCAAAAGACCTACAAAATCAAACTCAAAACAATTAAGAAAATGCCAGTAGGAACATATATATCAATACCTATTTTTAATTTAAATGGATAAAATGCTTCAACCAATAGACAAAGACTGCCTGAATGCATACAAAAGCAAGACTCATATAGATACTGTTTACAATAGATCCACTTCATACCTAGAGACACATACAGACTGAAAGTAAGAGGATGGAAAAAGATATTCCATTCAAATAGAAATCAAAAGAAAGCGAGAGTAGCAATTCTCATATCAGACAAAATAAACCTTAAAATAAAGAATATTGTAAGAGATGAAGGACACTACATTATAATCAAGGGGTTAACCCAAGAAGGCATAACAATTGAAATTATTTATGCACCCAACATAGGAGACTTCAATACATAAGGCAAACACTAACAGACATAAAAGAGGAAACTGACAGCAATACAATAATAGCAAGGGACTTTAACACCCTACTTACACCAATGGACAGATCATCAAGCCATAGAATTAATAAGGAAACGCAAGCCTAAAATGACACATTAGGCCAGATAGAGCTAATTGGTGTCTTCAGGACATTACATCTAAATGCAGAATACACTTTCTTCTCAAGTGCACATGGAACATTCTCCAGGACAGACTCCACATGGATCACGAATAAAGCCTCAGTAAATTTAAAATAATTGAAATTATGTGAAGCATTTTTCTGATCACAACACTATGAGACTAGTATTCATTATAGAGAAAAAAAACTTTAAAAATAAACCCCACAAAAACATGGAGATTAAACAATACATTTATAAATAATGAACAGGCTACTGAAGAAATTAAAGAGGGAAATAAAAGTATTCCTAGAAACAAATTACAATGAAAATATGAAGACCCAAGACCTATGGGATGCATCGAAAGCAGTTTTAAGAGGGAGTTTATAGCAATACAATCCTACCTAAAGAAACAAGAAAACCATTGAATAGACAACCTAACTTTACATCTGAAATAACTTGAAAAAGAACAGAAAACCCCACAGTTAGTAGAAGGAAAGAAATGATAAAGATTGCACCAGAAATAAATGAAGGAAACAGTAGTAAAGATTAGTAAAACTAAGATCTGATACTTTGAGAATATAAGCAAAGCTTGGAAACCATTAACCGGAATCATCAAGAAAAAAGGAAGAATCAAATCAACATAATTAGAAATGTAAAAGACTAAGTTACAACAGACAACGTAGAAATAAGAAGGATCATAAGAGACTATTTTGAGCAATTATAAGCCAATAAAATGGACAATCTGGAAGAAATGGAGGCAAAAATATGCAATGGGGAAAAGATAGTCTCTTTAACAAGCATCCTGGAAAAATTGGCTAGCTACTCTTGAAAGAATGAAATTAGAACACTTCCTAACACCATACACAAAGATAAACTCAAAATGGATTGAAGTCATAAATATAAGACCAGAAACTATATAAAACTCTTAGAGGAAAACATAGGCAGAACACTCTATGACATAAATCACAGTAATGTACTCTATGACTCACCTCCCAGAGTAATGGAAATAAAAACAAAAATAAACAAGGGGGCCTTAATTAAGCTGAAAAGCTTTTCATGGCAAAGGAAACTATAAACACAGAGAAAACAATATCTTGGGAGAATGGAAGAAAATAATAGCAAATGAAACAACTGAAAAAGGATTAATTTCCAAAATATACACCTCAAGCAGCTCATGCAATCAATACCAGAAAAACAAACAACCCAATCAAAAAATGGGCAAAAGACCTAAACAGACATTTCTCCAAAGAAGATATATAGATGGCTAATAAACACAAGAAAATAAGTTCAACATCGCTTGTTATTACATAAATACAAATCAAAACTACAATGAAATATCACCTCACATTGGTCAAAATGGACATCATCAAAAAAATCTACAAACAGTAAATGCTAGTGAGGTTGTGGAGAAAAGAGAACCCTCTTGAACTATTGGTGGGAATGTAAATTGATACAGCCCTATGAAAGAACAATATGGAGATTCCTTAAAAAACTAGGGCTAAAACTACCATATGACCCAACAATCCAACTACTGGGCATGTATCCTGAGAAAATTTTAATTGAAAAAAAACATATATACCACAGTGTTCACTGCAGTGCCATTTACAATAACTAGGACTTGGAAGTAATCTACTTATCCATCCATGGATGAATAGAAAAAAAAGCTGTGGCACATATATGCATGGACTATTACTCAGCCACAAAGAGGAGCACATTTGAGTCAGTGTTAAAGATGTGGATGGACCTAGAGTCTATTATACAGCATGAATTAAGTCAGAAAGAGAAAAACAAATACTGCATATTAATGAATGCATATATGGAATCTAGGAAGATGGTACTGATAAACTTATTTTTAGGGCTGCAATGGAGATGCAGACATAGAACAGATTTATGAACACTGGGGGGAGGGAAGGGAAGAAGAGGGTGGGAAGAATGGAAAGAGTAGCATAGAAACATATATATTACCATATGTAAAATAGATAGCCAGTGGGACTTTCCTGTATGACTCAGGGAACTCAGACTGGGGCTCTATGATGACCTAGAAGGGTGAGGTGGGTTGAGAGTTGGGAGGGCAGTCCAAGAGGGAAAGGACTTAAGTATACCTATGGCTGATTCATGTTGATATGTGGCAGAAACCAATACAATATTATAAAAAAATTATCCTTCAATTAAAAATAAATAAATTTAAAAATTGAGATTCAGCAGAAGTATGATGATGAGTGATAGGTCCAGATGTTTTTAGAGTATTTCTGGAAAATGGGATTTTAAATGTTCAGTTCTATTTCTTTCCCAGGCTTCCATTCCACTAAAGACCTTTGATCTGCTTGTCGCTGAATCAGCTGCTGCTCTTGCAATCTACTGCTGAACACCCATAAAAACGACCTTTGTATTTAGATGTTTTGCTCTTTGTGTGTTAAAAGCCAGTTTTACTCTGTCAAATTGCCGTGTCTTAATAACTTTAGTTACTCAGCTTCTTAGTTTCATTCTTTCTTTTCTCCATGATTTGATTGTGCATTAGGTATTTGTGTAATCTGGAACAAAGATGACTTCCTCAAAAGATGTCCTGAGAAAAAATCTGAAGCTAATCCATGGCTGTCCCATCACCTATGCTTTCACAAACAACTGGGAAAAAATTGAACAGTTCCAAAGCAGACCAGATGACATCGTGATAGTCACTTATCCCAAATCGGGTGAGTTCTATGACCTGACAATGCAGGTCTAACTTCAACTTTTGTTTCCTGAAAATCAGCTTCTGTAAAAAATTGTTAGTATCCTAAATAAAATTGGTATTCCTAACAGTCAGTCTAGCCACCTACTTTGATTATATGAGAATAGACATTTGGGGCATAGAAGGGGAAATTCTACAGAATTAATTTTCTAAGAGAATATATCAAGATGGCAGGCTTCCAACAGGGACTTTTCCCTACACTCAGGTGAAGGTTAAAAAAATGTTCTTTTGCCACAGGTACCACATGGATCAGTGAAATTGTGGACATGGTTCTGTATAATGGGGATGTTGAAAAATGTAAACGAGATGTTATAACTGCAAAAGTTCCTATGTTGGAACTGGCTTTTCCTGGACTAAGGACTTCAGGTAATTTTAAATGACCCAGGAATTATAATTTTATAGTAACATATGAGTAACATATTAGTTACCGTATCTGTGATTTCCATTCAAGAAAAATGGAGTGTATTTGGTTACATGAAATAGAAGAATGCAAGTAGAGCAGTAACCAAGGCATACAGAGAAACTGGAGTTTAGTCCATCGCATTCAGATCCAGGTATAATAACCAAATATAAAAGAATTTTATTATGGAAAATGACTAGAAATCTCACTGATAAAAATGTTTCTTACCTTTTACTGAGTTCTGTTGTATAAAATTTATCAGATTAATTTTTCAATTTAGAATATTGCTATAATTAAATAAATGTGTGTGTATGCTCAGTCTCTTCAGGCATGTCTGACTCTGCAACCCCATGGACTGTAGCCCACTGGGTTCCTCTGTCCAGGGAATCCTCCAGGCAAGAATACTGGAGTGGGTTGCCATGACCTCCTCCAGGAGATCTTCCTAAACTAGGGTCGAACCCACATTTCTTGCATCTCCTGCATTGCAGGTAGATTCTTTTACTGCTGAACCACTGAGGAAGCTCCAACTAAATAAGTACCAATGCCTTTTAAAATACAAAATTCACCATTAATAAATTTGACAATATATGAGTATCCTATATATTATTGGCAGCCCTATAAAGCTGTTTATAATTTCTCCTATTTAGCCTGGCATTGTATTCCTAAAGCAGCTTAAGTTCTTTTTTCTTAATCACTGGATTTCTAAAATCAAACAGTTTGGTTTTGTATTTTTCTTTTTCATAATCCAAGTGTCTGACATATGCTTTGATTGCCAATGAAACATCAATTTCAAAGAGGCATCTATTTTAAAGAAAGTGATCTCTAATAAATCTTGCTTTGTTTTCTTCCTGTGGTTTAAATTTCTGCTTTTATGTTTTAAATTCACCACTAAAGAGTGAGCACTTAAAACCCTAAGCCTTCCACTCCAGAATAAAATAAAAGCAGAACCCCGGGCCCACTCACTCTCTCTCCACCAATGACCTTGCTGTGTGGCACCAGGTGTGCTATATAATTTCCAGGTCCTATAAGCAACAAAACTTTATTTTTTAAATAAAAAAATTTGGTAGATTAATTTCTTAACTTAGATCCTTGCTGTAATTAAATTAAGAAGTACCAATTCTTAAAATACAACATTTAATTTTAATATGATTCATTTTTTCATTGAACAAATATTTATTGAGTGTTTCTAAAGAGTTATGCACTCATGTATGGGCTAGATATAAAATGATAAGTAAACTGGATTTCCTATCCCCAGTGAGCTTACAATAGTATTGTGACATTAAATAAGTAAATAAACTAATGATATATGAATACTGTTAGTTTAACATATCCAGAGGTAGGGCTCTATGAAAGGGAACATGATATTTTAATTTAGACTGGATATTTGGGGATCTTAGCTCTAAATTGAGACCTAAAGCTTTGTACACAGCTAGACAAGGCATATTTCAGGAAGATGAAGGAGTAGGTATGGTGGCCTAGATGCAGAAAAGAGCTGGGTGGTAGTCTGGGAACTAAAAAAAAAATCACTGCCACCAAAAATCAACAACAATGGAAGACTAGAAAGGTGAGATTTAAAACAATTGAAGACTAGACAGGGACAGATCATGCAGGGCTTATAATTCTTAGGAATATTCAGTGAACTAAGAGAGAATCAGCAGACTAGGGTGTCCTGTAGGCAAGTGAGAAGGGTTCAAAAGCAAGGGCTGGCTCTCAAATGCTGCTAAAAACATGAGATAAGAAGACACTATTAAGGTGATGAATGTGTCTATCATTGTAAAGAGAAGAATTCAGATTCTCTCCTCTACTAGAACTCATTACTTCTACAGTTAGACAAAGATCAACTGAAAAGGTGTTGTTCCTTTCTGTGTGGTTGTCTGAAGTCAGCAAGGAAATGATAAAGCTTGCAATTAAAGGATCATTCTGGGACAAGTAACCAAAATGAGTGCAGAGTGAGTTGAGATTCTAGAACCATAGAAAAATATTAAATGAAAAAGTGATAGAATCAAGGTAATAAGGACAGGGGAATCAGATAACTGATGAGAGATGAGAGTAGGGTGGGGAACCAGTCTGTGAAGCATCATCAGAGAGGGAGTAGGTGAGATACAGCAGGTGAAGGAGAGTAAACTGGCACTCAGATTTATTTTGGAGCCTAAATGTGCAAACTTGAGATGTCATTACATATTCCCAACATTCATAATTATGTGTGTAGGAAGATGCTTTAAAGGACTTTGCATGGCTAAATAATCACAAGACAGAAAAGACTGAGAAATCATTCCGTCAAGTTAGGAGACAGAATGAAGCAAGAGTTTCATTTTGTATATACATAGTATATATATAAATATATGACTCCTAAAGGACATAATGGAAATGCAGATATAACAGCTAGTGCTCTACAAAGATATCATCTATACTATCAATACAATAGCTGTTGTAAAGCAAAAGTCAGTATGAAGTACGATGAAACTCCAAATTGCTGTAGTTGATATTACTACTCCTAATTTTGGAGGTGAAGACAGTGAAGCCTTGAAACTTTGGGATACTTTCAGGTGCTTGATGATGAATAAGTGAGAAAGTTAGGATTTGAACCCAAAGAGGCTAACAGAGAACTCAAGTCCTTATTCATTAGAAAATACTGGCTCTTAGAATCTACATTAATGAGGCTTGTGGTTTGTTCAAAATTTAGCAACATTATATACTGCTCAAAAGTATTTCAAAAGATTGGTTGAGAAATTTAGGAAATGCAGTCTTATATAACTTATATAGTACTTATACAACCAAACTAAATTTTCTCAGGTTTAGAACAATTGGAGAAGAATCCATCACCTCGGGTTGTGAAAACACATCTGCCAATTGATCTCATTCCTAAATCTTTCTGGGAGAACGACTGCAAGGTATACTCTAAACAGCAAGTCGGTTTTTAACATGACTTTTAACTCTTTCTCACTCACATAGTAAAGGAATTGTTCAAATGCTTTGTTCCCTTGTTACCATAAGCAGTGAGCTATATAAGAAAGTGTTTAAATTTTTAAAAATACAGTATGTTTTAGCCTAAACATGCATACTCAAATTTTCCAAAATTATGTCGGAACAGAATCTCAGCACAATATTGCTACTACTATTTCCCAGCTGTCCTCAATAGTCTGACCTCTGAAAATGCAACATAAAGTTGTCAATTTTTATTTGTTTGGTAAAATTCTTCAGTGAGACATCTGAGCCTGGGTATTTGCTTTGGGGAAACATTTAAATTGGAAACTTTTTTTTTTCAATATTGTGAAGCTATTCAGATTATCTATCTGGCATTTATTAACTTGTCACATGTTGGAATCTAAGTTGTTAAATTCTAAGCTGTTGAATTTTCTAATGAAAAGTTGCTGGCAAAATAAAAAAGAAAAGAAAAGTTGTCGGCAGCAGGAGCTGCATGCCTGGCTGTCCAGGCACCTGAGAGAGCTCACAGTGCACTGGGGCTGGGACTGGCTGGGCAGAGCACACAGGCGTGGAGACCTCAGACAAAGGCGTCTGCTTGCTCCTGGACTGCCGTGCTCTCAGGCTCTGCCTTGGAGGAGGAAAGAGGCTCAGAAAGATCAAGTGGATTGCTCAAGGTGACATGGCAAGTATAACGCAGTGCTTGGCTCAGAGCTCAAGTATTTCTGACAGTTGACCCCCTCCTGGTTTTGCATTCCTGACTTCATGGAGATTTTTGACCACGTTGTTAAACTTGGGAGAAATGATTTGACTCCAGGGCCACAGGGCTCAGAATGAACACCTTGTGAAAGGTTGAGGTGGGGTTTCCTCTACAAAGGAGGACAAGCTTGGTGTCTGATGCCAAGGTGGTGAGAAGTTAACTAAAGTAGCTCATTTTCAAATGAAGTCAAGTGGACAGAAAAGATCAAGCCCTGAGCCTTTAGAGTGGGAACACTGACTCCAGACCCTAGGCTACCAGAAAACTAACCCTAGGAAATATCAAATAGTGAGAAATCACACAAAGGAAGCCACTTGAATTTAAGACCCAACATCACCCATCCACCAGTAGCACCCTGTGAAGGACACCTCATCTAAACAACAAACAAAACAAAATTACAAATCCAGTCATCAGCAGACAAGATTACCACCTTACTCAGCCTTGCCCATCAGAGGAAAAACAAACAAACAAAAACGTAGCACAAATCTCACCCAATATGAAGCTTACACAAACCACTTGACCAACCTTAGGAGGGCAGAAACCAAAAGGAAGAAAGAATTTAACCTTGAAGCCTTGGCAAGGGAGACCTCAAACACAATAAGTTAAAACAAAAAATTAAAAGGCAGAGAAATACTAAACAAATGAAGGAACCACCTAGAAACACAGAAGTCCAAAAAGAAAAAAAAATGGAGAAGAAATAGACAAACTATCTGAAAGAGAATTCAGAATAATGATAGTAAAGATGATCAAAAACCTTGAAAACAAAATGGAGAAAATGCAAGAATCAATTAACAAAGACCTAGAAGAATTAAAGAATAAACATACAAACAACACAATTACTGAAATTAAAAATACTCTAGAATGATTCAATAACAGAATATCTGAAGCAGAAGGAATCAGTGAGCTGGAGATAAACTGTTGGAAATAACTTCTGAAGAGCAGAATAAAGTAAAAAGAATAAAGGATAGTCTCAGAGACCTCTGGGACAATATTAAACATACCAACATTCGAATTATAGGGGTCCTAGAAGAAGAAGAGAAAAAGAAAGAATATGAGAAAATGTTTGAATAGATTATAGTTGAAAATTTCCCCAACATGGAAAAGGAAATAGTCAATCAAGTTCAAGAGGCACAAAGAGTTTCATACAGGATAAACCCAAGGAAAAACATACCAAGGCACATACTAATCAAACTAACAAAGACTAAACACAAAGAAAGAAAAAGGTAGTGCTAAGTCATGTCTGACTCTTACAATCCCAGGAACTGTAGCCTGCCAGGCTCCTCTGTCCATGTAATTCTCCAGGCAAGAATACTAGAGTGGGTTGCCATTTCCTTCCCCTGGGGAAGACCTGGGAATTAAACTCAAGTCTCCCGCATTGCAGGTAGATGCTTTTCCGACTAAGCTATAAGGGAAGTTTCAAACAAACAAACAAAAAAAGAATATTAAAAGCAGCAAGGGAAAAGCAACAAATAACATACAAAGGAAACCCTAAGCGCTTAACAGCTGATCTTTCAGCAGAAACTCTGCAGACCAGAAGAGAATGGCAGGATATATTTAAAGAACTGAAAGGGAAAAATCTACAACCAAGATTACTGTGCCTGGCAAGGATCTCATTCAAAATTGATGGAGAATTAAAAAGCTTTTCAGACAAGCAAAAGTTAAGAGAATTCAGTACCACCAAACCAGCTTTATAGCAAATGTTAAAGGAACTTATATAGTCAAGAAATACAAGAGAAGAAAAAAGATCTACAAAATCAACACTAAACAATTAAGAAAATGGCAAAAGGAACATACATATCAATAATTCGTTTAAATGTAAATGGATTAAATGCTCCAACCAAAAGACACAGACTGGCTGAATGGATACAAAAACAAGACTCATATATATGCTGTCTACAAGAAACCCACTCCACACTTCGAGACACATATAGACTGAAAGTAAAAGGATGGAAAAATATATTTCATGCAAATGGGAAGCAAAAGACAACTGGAGTAGCAATCCTCATATCAGACAAAATAGGCCTTAAAATAAAGAAGATTACAAGAGATAAGGAAGGACAGCTATTATAGTTGTTCATAATAGTCTCTTATATTCCTTTGTATTTCTACATTGTCTGTTGAAACCTCTCCTTTTTAATTTCTAATTTTGTCGATTTGATTCTTCTCTCTTTTTGTCTTTTTTTTCCCTCTTTTTGTCTGGATGAGTCTTTCTAAAGGTTCATCAATTTTGTTTATCTTTTCAAAGAACCTGCTTTTAGTTTTATTAATCTTTACTATTGTTTCATGTCTTTTTCATATATTTCTGCTCTGATGTTTATGATTTCTTTCTTTCTACTAATTTTTGTTGTTATTGTTGTTCTTTTTTTTTCCCAGTTGCTTAATGTGTAAAGTTAGATTGACTATTTAGTGTTTTTCTTGTTTATTGAGGTACGATTATATTGCTAAAAACTTTCCTCTTAGATTTGCTTTTTCTGCATCCCATAGGCTTTGAGTTGTTGTGTTTTCATTGTCATTTGTTTCTAGAAATTTTTTTATTTCCCTTTTGATTTCTTTAGTAACTTGTTGATTATTTAGAAACATATTGTTTAATCTCCATGTGTTTGCCTATAGCAAACATTTATTCTCAATGGTGAAAAACTGAAAGCATTCCCCCTAAGATCAGAAATAAGACAAGGGTGTTTACTTTCACCACTATTATTCAACATAGTTCTGGAAGTTCTAGCTATAGCAATCAGAGAAGAAAAATAAATAAAAAGAATCCAGATCAGAAAAGAAGAAGTAAAGCTCTCGCTGTTTGCAGATGACATGATACTATACATAGACAACCCTAGAGATACTATCAGAAAATTACTAGAGCTAATCAGTGAATTTAGCAATGTTTCAGGAGACAAAATCAATACACAGAAATCACTTGCATTTCTATATACTAACAATGAAAAATCAGAAAGAGAAATTAAGGAATCAATCAGATTCACCATTGCAACAAAAAGAAATATCTTGGAATAAACTTACCCGAGGAGACAAAAGAACTATACATAGAAAATTATAAGACACTAAGAAAGAAATCAAAGATGACATAAATGGAGGGATATTCCCTGTTCCTGGGAAGGAAGAATCAATATTGTAAAAATGACTATACCACCAAGTGCAATCTACAGATTCAATGCATCCCTATCAAATTACCAATGGAATTTTTCACAGAACAAGAACAAAAATTTTCAAAATTCATATGCAAACACAAAAGACCCTGAAAAGTTAAAACAATCTTGAGAAAGAAAAATGGAGCTGGAGGAATTAACCTTCCTGACTTTAGATTATACTACAAAGCTACTGTCATCAAAACAGTATGGTATTGGCACAAAAACAGAAGTATAGACCAATGGAATAAGATAGAAAGCCCAGAAATAAACCCATGCACCTATAGGTAACTTATTTTTGACAAAGGAGGCAAGAATATACAATGGGGCAAAAACAGGCTCTCCAATAAATGGTGCTGGGAAAACTGGACAGCTACATATAAAAGAATGAAATTAGAATACTTCCTAACACCATACACAAAGATAAACTTAAAATGGAGTAAAGACCTAAATGTAAGACCAGAAACTATAACACTCTTAAAGGTAAGCATAGGTAGAACACTCAATGACGTAATTCGAAACAGACCTTCTATCACCCACCTCCTAGAGTAATGGAAATAAAAATAGAAGTGAACAAATTGGACCTGATTAAACTTAAAAGCTTTTGCACAGCAAAGGAGACTATAAGCAAGATGAAAGATAATCCTCAGAGCTGGAGAAAATAATAGCAAATGAAACAACTGACAAAGGATTAATTTCCAAAATACACAAGCAGCTCATACAACTCAATACCAGAAAAACACACAACCCAATCAAAAAGTAGGGAAAAGACCTAAATAGAAATTGCTCCAAAGAAGACATACAGATGGCTAACAAACACATGAAAAGATGCTCAACATCACTCATTGTTAGAGAAATACAAATCAAAACTATAATGAGATATCCCTTTACACCAGTCAGAATGGCCATCATCAAGAAGGCTACAAACAATAAATGCTGGAGAGAGTGTGGAGAAAAGGGAATGCTCTTGCACTGTTGGTGAGAATGTAAATTGATACAGCCACTATGGAAGACGGTATGGAGATTCCTTAAAAAACTAGGAATAAAACAACCATATGACCCGGCAGTCCCACTCCTAGGCATATACTCTGAGAAAACCAAAATTGAAAGAGACCCATGTACCCCACTGTTCACTGCAGCACTATTTACAATAGCTAGAACATGGAAGCAACCTAGATGTCCATCAACAGATGAATGGATAAAGAAATTGTGGTACATATACACAATGGAATATTATTATTCAGCCATAAAAAGTCAGTTCTAATGAGTTGGATGAACCTAGAACCTATTATAGAGAGTGAAGTAAGTCAGAAAGAGAAAGATAAATATCATATTCTAACATATATATATGGAATCTAGAAAAATGGTACTGAAGAATTTATTTATAGGGAAACAATAGAGAAACAGACATAGAGAATAGACTTATGGACCTGGGGAGAGGGGAAGATAGGGTAAGATGTATGGAAAGAGTAATATGGAAACTTACATCGCCATATATAAAATAGATAGCCAATGGGAATTCACTGTATGGCTCAGGAAACTCAAATAGGGGCTCTATTTCAACCTGGAGGTGAGGGATGGGGAGGGAGATGGGAGGGAGGTTCAAAAGGGAGGGAATATATGTATACCTATGGCTGATTCTGGAGAAGGAAATAGCATACCACTTTGATATCCTTGCCTGAAAAATTTCATGGATAGAGGAGCCTGGTGGACTGCAGTCCATGGGGTCTCAAAGAGTTGGGCACGACTGAGTGACCAACACTTACTTACTTATGGCTGACTCATGTTGAAGTTTGACAGAAAACAACAAAATTCTGTAAAGAAATTATCCTTCAATAAAAAGTAAATTAACAAAAAGAAAAGTTGTTAAAAATACTCCCTCCTTATTCTGTAACAGACTTTATTTTCTACAGTAATTTTATTTTTAAAGGATTTTAGATTGATAGCAAAATTGAAAGGAAACTGGAGATTTTCCACATATCTCTTGCACCTGCACATCCAAAGACTTCTCATTATCAGTAACTTGTGTCCTCTCTATTTTGTCAGTCTTGTTAGATACTTATCAATTTTGTTGATTTTTTAAAAAAAAGATCCAACTTTTTTTCTATTAATTTCCTTAATATTTTACTGTTTTCAGTTTCATGGACTTCAAATCTGTTGTTTTACATGCCTACTGTATGTTACTTTTTTTCTTAATTAAAATATCATGCATTTGATTTTCTTCATCTTCCCGCTACAGATCATTTATCTGGCTCGAAATGCCAAGGATGTTGCTGTCTCATTTTATCACTTTGACTTAATGAATAATTTGCAGCCTCTTCCTGGAACCTGGGGAGAATATCTAGAGAAATTCTTGACTGGAAATGGTAGGATGGTCTTAGCTAAAAATTAATGTCATTGAAAATTATTTTTAATAATATTAACCATTACAAGTATGAATTTCCCTTTCAAAACACTTCCTTTTCCAAATCAGTAATAAGTACATTCAAAAATCATTTCAAATTAAATCAAATACATTTAATATTTTGCTATGTCATTCAATATATAAACCTGATATTAAACATCAGCTTAATGAAAATATTCTCAATTCTCTTTTCAGTCGCTAAAACCCATTCTCCATTTCTACTCACAACAGAAATTTACTTGCCTAAATCATTAGTTAACTCTTTTATGCATACATTTACAGTAGTTAAATAAATAAGAGATATGAGTACTTCATAAAAGAATAGGTTTCTTCTACATGTGGCCAAGTGTAACCTATTGGAGGTCAATGTATTTCCATTTGAAATGTTTCTTTTGTAATTAATATGTTTAAAAATCTGAAATTTGTACATCCTAAATAGCTGATTTTATATACTTGTTCAAATAGACTTTATAGTTTCAGTTCCTTGATTACTAAATTCCACAACATATTTGTATAATTTTACTTATTTTTCACAAACAAATCTTAAATTTGATAAATGTTTATAGAAATAAGCTGTTTCTCTGGTTTTAGTGGCCTATGGTTCCTGGTTTAATCATGTTAAAAGTTGGTGGAAGAAAAAGGAAGAGCACCCAATACTCTTCTTATTCTATGAAGATATGAAAGAGGTAAAATAGTAGAAATATATTATAGATAATTCTTTAACTACATCCTGGAGCAAAAGGATTAATAGTTTTTTCAATTAATCTATGGAGTTCAAATGATATAATTGCTTTGCTTATTTTCCATGTCTGTTTACTCAGGTCTTGCTAAAGATCTTTAATGAACCTAATTGTGAAATCAGTGACATTTTAATCCTCTTCTCCTTTTCAATCATTGTGTGTCTCTTGAGCCCTTTCTTTTCAAATTTGTCTCCTCCATTTAATGGGACATCATTCTGTCATGGTTTTCCTGTGAATCTCTATCATTTAGCCATCTTTTTTTTTTTAACTCTTTGTTATAGATTGATGATCATATCTAAGCCCACTGTTGTCAAAACTATGTGCTAATTACCCACCAAAAACTTCATTTTAACTTCTAACCTGAATTCAGATCCTTGTTTTTCTTAAAATGACCCTCAAATTTAACATGTTGAAAACTAAACTCATCTTGCTTCTCTCTCTCTTCAATAGGTAATCCTTTTCTTTTATTCTGTCTTTTGGTTAATGATGTTTGGTTGTTCATTCAGTGTTGAAAGTTTGAAAGTAAATTGTCCTCATTGACTTTCATATAGTGAATATGGTCCAACTTTCTCCTGAACATCCCATTGGTTCACATGCCATACCTATTATATCTTAAGTGTGTCCCTCTCTTTTACATTCTTCCTAATTGTTAGTTCAGGGATTCATAAAGATTTTTCTGGTCTCCTGTATGACCTAGTATTAGTCTAAATACTATTGCAAAGTTCCAGGCCTATTCTCAGGCTATTTTATTTAATTAGGAAATACACACATGCACATACACACACATGCATGTAAACCAAACTTATCTAGTTGTAAAAGCCTGAACATGCAAATGAGGATATCTTGTAGAATTTCAGATTCTTGATGGAAGGCATGTCTATCTTTCTTGTAACTGCATCCACAGTACTTACAACACCTACTGTATATATAGGTGCTCATGGCTACTTATTGTATGCATAAGTGATTGCTTGAATGAATGAATGAGCAGTGGTTACAAACAATTGTGTGTGTGTTTGTGTTAGTTGCTTAGTCATGTCCGACTCTCTGCTACCCTATAGACTGTAGCCCACCAAGCCCCTCTGTCCACGGGATTCTCCAGGCAAAAACACTGAAATGGGTTTCCATTTCCTTCTCCAAAAGGAACTATAAAAAGAAAGAAAGTGAAGTCGTTCAGTCGTGTCCAACTCTTTGCGACCCCATGGACTGTAGCCTACCAGGCTCCTCCATCCATGGAATTTTCTAGGCAAGAGTACTGGGGTGGGTTGCCATTTCCTTCTCCTTACAAACATTTGAGTAACGTCAATAAAGAATCTCTCTGTGGGAGACTCTGGAACTTCCTTGGATTGGGAAGATCCCTTGGAGAAGGGAATGGCAACCCATCCCAGTATTCTTGCCTGGAAAATTCCATGGACGGAGGAGACTGGTGGGCTACAGTCCATGGGATTGCAAAGAGTTGGACAGGACTGAGTGAGGAACACTTTCACTTTTTTTTTTTTTAATGTATTTCTGAGAAACTCTCAGGGCATTTCTCATATCTTATCAATAAGGTCCTTTTCTACTCTGCCCTGGCTCCCACTCTCTATCACCCTGACTTGTAGCTCATAGAGAATCTGTGATCTAAACATTACCATTGCCCTTTATGACAATTTGCTGGCAGTACAATACACAGCTGTAAAACTAGAGTGGTTTTATGAAACCACTTTTAAAAAGTGGTGTTCTCCCTTGAGTTCTTGATTAATCAGAATTAAGTTATAACTTCTTTATAAGACAGAAAAGTGTCCTTCAGTGCCAAGTATTTTCTTTTGCTTTCTGGATACCAAAGTAACACTTATTCACTTTATGAAGAGAGCAAATTTAACTTCTGGATGTAGTTCTTTTTCTCTACAGGATAAAAGAAATAATACATTTCCTAGGCTGAGCTGGTATCCAAATTCTGAGTCAGACATCATGCTGCTTCTCATATGACTCTCTTGTGTCAAATATTTCTCTCCTTACTCATTGAAAATACCTTTTTCAGATCAATTTATGCATATTGATTTACAGTCTGGTCTAATTAGCTCTATAAGAATGTCCCGATATTTTGAATCCCACTCAAACTTACTATACGTTAAATTTATTAGACAATATTTTTTTTCCTATCATACAGTTATATTTTAGACAATGTTACAGAAATGGTTTTCATATAAAAACAATAACAGGAAAAATTATAAGTATAGATCAAAAATAAAATTCAGAGAGAGCCTAGTAATTTACATCAGGTTTATGAATGTCTGCATCAATTCTCAAACTCTCAATCAATGAGGTGAAAAAGAAGTAGAAGCCAGCACTCTCTGCTTTAACTTCTACTTGTCTATAAATTAGCATCATCATCGATACTTTGGCAGTGGCCAAATTATTCTTCAAACCCTATAAATATGTAACAGAAATGTTGCTCTATATTTGTTTGCTTGTCCATATTTTTTTTCTATGTTTTCACTACTAACTTTTCTCTTAGTCTTTTCTCCACTGTCATCACTTCTGACATTTGAGTCATGTTAACCCCTGACACCCCATTAGTAGCCATCTCAGTGTTCTCTCGGATACATAAAATATTGCCAGAACTTCCATATAGGAAACTATTTACCAAAACACACACATACAAACACATTGAACACACAAACAGACACACACACACACACTCAACACACAAAGAGTTAATAAGACACATTGTTAAACAGTTGTGTCCCTTCTACATAACAGATACAGTCCAAATCCTTCAGCAGGACATCCAATGATGTTCTAAATTTTAGCCAATTTATCTTTCCTGCCTCATAGCCTTTCTCACTCCTATGAACAACTCAACTCTAACTCCAGACACTTTTCTTTTTACTCACTTGAACACAGTAAGTTGATGCTTCCAAGAGTTATATTTTCTTTACTGGAAATTTACTCTCCAATAGCTCAGGATACTGCATCTTGGTAAACTCTGACACATCTTTCTAAAATAAGCGTAGATGTTATCCCTTCAAAATCTTTCTAGATATATCATATAGATTTTTGCTTAGCTTCCTAAAAAATTACAGATATTAAGTCAATGCCATTAGAATTTGAACAAATTTATTCATTTCTCAGATTTTTTTTCTTCTTATTCTCAATGACTAATGAATAATCTGGATCTTGATATCTTTGCACCTTCACTGGAGTTTTTCTTTTAATAATTTACATCCAAGCAAGATTTCATCAGTGTTTATAACTTTAAAAAATATCTGCAGTTTTCCCTGAATTTATTACAGTATTTTCATTAAATGTTATTATTACAAATAAGAAACCAATTTGGAGGAGTAACAGAAAAATAAAGACAGAAGGAATAAAGATATTGGGTCCCTAAAATATTTAGTTTTCAAATCTAACTGTAAATGAGCTTAAAACTTTTGCTACAATCTGCTTTACTAAATGTTATTAATAATTATGTTAGTTTATTATTATTGTACTTTGAATGAAAAATAAGGTTTAGAATAAGCAAAATATTTCCACTACTTTTACTAAGCATAAATTATTGATCTTTTTTCATTTTCATGGTTTTCTCACACTATTTTAATGATTTATTGTTTACCATTTTCTTGTGTGTATCTCTACCCTACTTGATAGAATCCAAAGCAAGAAATCAAGAAGATTGTTCAATTTCTAGAGAAAAACCTGGATGATGAGATTTTAGATACGATAATCCAGCACACATCATTTGAAATGATGAAGAACAACCCTCTAGTGAATTATACACATCTACCAAGTGAAGTGATGGACCACAGCAAGTCCTCATTTATGCGCAAAGGTTACTATTTTCTGAGTTTATTTTTCCTTTTTGCTTTCTTATGAATTACTCTGAAATGAGGGTTAGCTTTGTAATCTCTACCAAGTTACTTAGCCAGTTTTGGACTCAAATTTTTTCATCTGTAAAATAAGGACACTAAAAATACCTACAATAAAAGTTGCTGAGGTAGATTAGAAATTATTAAATAATGCATGTAGACCTGTTATTGGAATACCTTGAGTATCTAATAATCTTTCTCCCTTTCTTTATGACCCTGCAAAAATAGAGTGGTTTTGCACTTCTGATGTGAGTCATTCTGTACTTTTTATTCCTAAAACTTAAATCTTTATTTAAATTAGCACAGGCCTCCTCCTTCTTCCCAGTAATATTAATGTCAGTCAGTGAAGTACCATCTTCTCTATAGACTCACTATCATTAGCAAGCAGTGGTCATCTTGTTAAGAAGGATTCACGAAGAGAAAAGACATGTGGGAAGTTTTTGTTCCCTAAAAATACTATCTGAATTATGTTAATGGTAAACATGGAATCTAAATTTAACTTAAGATAACAATGGAGAAATATGACATTCACTGTCAAAATACAGCTCTATTTCAATTAAGTCAAGTACTATAAACTGTGGGTCATCATATATGGTTTGTGTCAAAAACGTGTTATTATCTTAAATGTGAGAATTTATCCACCTAGTCATGTCACCCTATCTTTTCAATATTCTTTACTGAATTGGAAAGGAAGATAAAATTTCAGTTGGTGTGCCTGAAAGCAAACATAACCTGGGAATATATTGTATATATGAACATGTAGATTAAGACCCTTTATTCTGAAAGTATCATATGATTACAGATTTTTCTAACACATTTTTCTCTGTACCTTAGTGTACACTTAGTGTTTTCAAATTACATTTATTTTTAAAAGAACACTACTTAAAAAGTAAGCTCTAGTATAAGAAGTCAAGGGTAATTTTTCATTGTAAATGGTGCATTACTAGTTGGAACAAAGAAGACTGATAAACACACAACAACACACACACACACGTTTTCTTAGTGGAAGAAACAGAGACCAACAACAACAGAAAACCCTTATTAATGAAACAAGACAAATTTTTTTTATACCAGATCATTGAATGTAACTACCAAGAGAGCTTTTTCCCCATTCATGAAAATTGATGCTATTGGATGATATCTCATTAGGGTATAGAAATAAGCTCAGCATCTGGATTCCATGGTTTCTACGACTTCAAAGGAAGAGAACACATAAGAAAGACACTCTTTCCACCCCGCTGGGAGTAGTGAAGGACACAACTTTCGTGGTCAGATTGCTCTAGGGTTTATCCAGGCTGTGCCATTCCCTGAACCTTTGACACTGCATACACTAATAAATCTTCCAAAGTTCTGGTTACATTACTGATAAAATGGAGAAAAGAATAATATCTGAAACACAAGCTTTGGGGGAGGATTTTCATAGAAAATATATAAGCTTGCACTGTATTTTTTTCTGACCAAAAATGATATACACAAAAGTAACAAGTCATATTATCTTGCAGTTTAGTATGTTCTTATCTATTATAACATCTATTTATTTATTCATGCATTCAATAACACTTAAAAGATACCTTTTATTTATTAGTTAATATTTAAGAAAAGGTCTTCATGAGCAACTATATGCAGGTCATATTCTCTAGAATGTAAATAACGCATATATGCTCAAGAAGCTCATATTGTAATCAAGAGAATGGAAAATTCTCAAAATGAAATATGAACAAAGGGCTAAGAACAATTTTGAAGGATTCCACTCTGGATAATCAAGGTCATAGTTTGGTCACACAATATAAATGATCATAGGGAGATGATAAAGTCCAATGTTTATGCTTATGTCCCAAACTGCAACAAAACAGAAAATCCTGGGATTTGGCCAGAATTTATTTTATCAAAAATTTTTTATATTTCCTCATTCTTGTGAAGCAAATGTGTTTGTGTATGTAATATTTATACTCAAAATAGAAGATTATTAGAATGTTTTTTATATGACCCTTTATTGTTTAAATCTACCCTTCCTCTTTTCAATGACGTCTTTAGATGTGTACTATCCCAGATATGAACGACCCTCACATACATGCCAAAGAGCTATCAACATCTGGTGAAAATAGAATAAAGTATAATAACCAGGGAAACAATCTTGTCTATGGGGATGTCTCTTGTTAAAATGATTTAAAATCTTCATGAAGCCCTTATGGTTTAATAAGACTTGCAATTCAATGTGATTGTATTTATTTATTTTTAAATTTTACTTATTTTTGGTTGCACTGAGTCCTCATTGCTGCACATGGGCTTTCTCCAGTTTTGGCAACTGCGGGCTACTCTAGTTGCGTAGTACAGGCTTCTCTTTGTGGTGGCTTCTCTCGTTGCAGACGAGAGGCTCTAGGGCATGTGGACTCAGCAGTTGTGGCATCCAAGCTCAGTAGTTGCAGCTCATGGGCTCTAGAGCATGAGGTCAGTAGTTGTGGTGCATGGGCTTAGTTGCCCCGTGACATGTGGGATCTTCCTGGGTCAGGGACAGGACCCATGTCCCCTTAATTGGCAGGCAGATTCTTAAACACTGGACCACCAGGGAAGTTCAGTTTAATGTTAAATAAATTGCAAAATTAATGTTTTCCTCCAAATACATCAGCAGTACATTAAAAATTCATTTTTCAAATAAATATTTTTTAACCATCCAAGAATAAAAGATTAAATGTAAATTTATATCCCAACAGTCTCACGTCTATAAAAATTGTTCAGTGATTTTATATGTTTGATTTTAATGCTATTCTTCTCCACTAAAATTAAGATAAGATGTATCTAGTGAGTTCAGGAAACACAAGAATCATCCAAATATCCTAACATCCTCATTTATTATTTCTGGGAAATGATATTTATCAACTTTCTGTTTCATGGTTTGACTGTACTCATGACCAGTTCTTTGTACAATTTCCAAAAGCAACTCATGAAAGATTGTAAAATATTCCTTTATCATTGATTCAGTGGCCAGTGGTAACCCTATGAAGTGGGACAATTAGAAACAATAAAATAATCTCTTTCAGGAAATTATTATACAGCTGCAAATTTAGACAAGAAAACTAACCCTTCTTATAATGTTTCTGTAAAAACCAGAGTCTGTTTAATTATGAACATGCCAAAGTGTTAGCCGCTCAGTTGTGTCCAGCTCTTTGTGACTCCATGGACTGTAGTCTGCCTCTGTCCATGGAATTCTCCAGGCAAGAATATGGGAGTGGGTAGCCATTCCCTTCTCCAGGGGATCTTCCTCACCCAGGGATCAAACCTGGGTCTTCTGCATTGCAGGCAGGTTCTTTACCATCTGAGTCACTACAGAAGCCTGCAGTTATTTATATATAGATGGCAGTAATTATCAATAAAAAAACAAATGAATTTTAAAGTATTCAAATACAAAGAAAAGCTTCCTTTAAACCTTTCAATCTTTTCTTTTGGTATACAATGGCTTTTCCTTCATAAAGAAAATATTTTATTCATTCACATATTTTCTATTTTGTGATTTTTAGGGATTACAGGTGACTGGAAGAACTATTTCACAGTGGCCCAAAATGAGAAATTTGATGCCATTTATAAGAAGGAAATGTCTGAGACTGAACTTCAGTTCCGTACAGAGATTTAAGGAACCTAAATTGAAAATTTGAAGAAAGAAGTCTGATCTGCAGTTTGGTGAAATAAGGACAGTTAGGATTTAATTTGGGAAATTGAATGCTTTTATAAAGGAAAAAAAATGTGCTTCTAAACTTTGATTTTTCAGTGTGGTTAATCAGGTCCTCACTCTGAGAAAGTCCCTAAAACTAGGACAAACTGTCACCTTTTCATAGACTATTCCTGCCTTTTCCTTGTGGTTTAAAATTAAGTTCTACTCCCTACCAACATGGCTCAAGAAATGCTGCTTTAACACTGATACTATGTTTCCTAGCTCTGCCCCAATTTCCCTTTCCTGAAAATTTGACCCAGGACACTTTGTGTCATACTGTCTGTCTTCAGGATTTCAGGTTGTTCCCTGAGTCATAGCTCATCTGGCCTTGCCTCTCTTAGAATTATATAGTTCATGTCTCAGATAGTATGGTTCAGGTTTTGGAAATGTTTCTATACCTAATTTCTGTTTATCCAAACTTCTAAATTCTGAGTATGCAATTTTCAAGTCTCCAGTGATGAAAGATCATCATTAATCTCTCTGTGGCTATTCCCTGGGAATAGGATACTCCCTAGGGAATATTCCCTAGGTGTTCTGAGAAGCTAGGCTGATGGCAGGAACTTACTTCTATGAAGAATCCTTCCAGAGTTCAATAGCTTCCTGTGATTCCTGAGAATTTCCTATTGCCATGATATGGTTACATTTGGGAGCATCTTGGTTTCTTCATCTTGTATCTGAACAGATGTGGATCTCTTAATAATACTTTCAATATTTCAGATATAGTCATATCTACCACTAAAACTTTCCCATTCTGGTGCCCAGAAGAGATTCTCTAGGCTGAATCTCCACTACACATTCCCAACACAGTGTCTTTTCTACCCATTTTTCTACTCTTATCAGGTCTATCTGTTGGTCTCTTTGATGGGTTTTTCCTTGGAATATAAGTCTTTTAGTAAATATGTGTAAGTTTTAAGGTAAACTTTTACAAGAGATGCCTCATTACAAGAGATCTCTTATATCTAAGAGATGTATTAGCATTCTTTTATTTTTAATTGAACATAGCTGATTTACAATATTATGTTGGTTTCAGATGTATAGCATCATAAGTCAATGTTTTATAGACTGTACTCCATTTAAAGCTGTTACAAAATAAAGATTATGTCTCTCTGTGCTGTACAATACAATCTTGTTGCTTATTTATTTTACACATTGTAGTTTGTATAGTTTCAATACATACCACTATTTTGTCTGTCCATGCTTCCCTCTCCTAGTAACCACTAGTTTGCTCACTATATCTCTGAATCTGTTTCTGTTATGTTATAGTCGTTTGTTTTACTCTATAGATTCCACTCATGAGGGAAAACAGAGTATGTGTCTTTCTCTGTCTAACTCATTTCACTAAGCATAATGCTCTCTAAGTGTACTTACATTATTGCAAATGTCAGAATTGCATTGCTTCTGTGACTCAGTACTATTCCATGTGCATATTTATCCATTCATCATCTTATTTACACATTCATCAGTGGAAGGACACAGGTTGTACCCACATCTCATGTATTATAAATGCTGCTATAAACATTGGGGTGCATGTATCTTTCAAATTAGTGTTTTTATTTTCTTTGGATTTATACCCAACAGTGGAATTACTGGATCATAAGGGCCTTCTATCTTTAGTTTTTTGAGGAACCTCTATACTGTTTTCCATAGAGTCTGTGTCAGCTTATTTTCCAACTAACAGTGTGTACTAAGGTTCTCTTTTCTCCTCATACTCATCAAAACTCATTATTTCTAGTCTTTTAAATGATAGCCTTCCTGACAAGTGTGAGATAATATCTTCTTGTGTCTCTCTGATGATTAGCAATGCTGAACTTTGAAAAAAAATCTTTTTATTATATATTTATTCATTATTTTTTAAAATTTTGGCTGCTCTGGGTTTTAAACCTTGGTTGCTGTGCCTGGTTGTGCTTTTTGTTACAGCATACAGACTTTCTCTAGTTGTGGTGCATGAGTTTCGTTTCCTCCTGGCACGTGGGATATTAGTTGTCTGACCAAGGATCAAACCTGAATAACTTGTACTAGAAAGCAGATTCTTTGACCCTGAACTACCAAGGACATACCTGTTGAGCTTTTTTTTTTTTTCTCCTGTTGGAAATCAATATATCTTTTTTGGGAAAATGTCTATTTAGGTCTTCTGCCATTTTTGATTCAATTTTTTTATATTGAGTTGTATCTGTGTGTATATTTTGGATAATCCCTTATTTGTCATATAACTTGGAAATGTTTTTCCCATCCTCCCAGTAGGTTGTCTTTTCATTTCTCTATGCTTTCCTTTGCTGTACAAAATTTTTTAAGTTTAATTAGGTCCCATTTACTTATTTTTGGTTTTTTTGCCTTAAGAGATAGAACCAAACATATCAGTATATATATAACTTCTAGGGGTTCTGTCAAATAGTGTTCTGCCTGCATTTTCTTGTAGGAGTTTTATGGTTTCAGGTCTTACATTTAAGTCTTTAATCCATTTTTATTTTGTTTTTGTATAAGGTGTTAGAAAATGTTCTATTTTTTCTCTTTTACATATGATCGCCCAGTTTTCTCAGCATATGTTATTGAAGACATTGCCTTTTCTCTTGTATACTCTTGCTTCCTTTGCCACAGATTAAATGAACATAAGTGCCTGGATTTATTTATGAGCTCTTTATTCTGTTTCATTGGACCATGTGTCTGATTCTGTGTCAATACCAGGCTGTTTAAATTACTGTAACTTCGTGAAGTTAAGTGTTAGTCACTCATTTGGGCCAGATTCTTTGCTACCCCATGGACTGCAGCCCACCAGGCTCCTCTGTCCATGGAATTTTTCAGGCAAGGATACGGAGTGGGTTGCTAGTTCCTTCTCCAGGGGATCTTCCCAACCCAAGGATAGAACCGGGGTCTACGGGAAGATCCCCTGGAGAAGGAATAGGCTACTCACTCTGGTACTCTTGGGTTTCCCTTGTGGCTCAACTGGTAAAGAATCTGCCTGCAATGCAGGAGATTTGGCTTTCATCCCTGGGTTTGGAAGATCCCCTGGAGAAGGGAAAGGCTACCCACTCTGGTAGTCTGGCCTGGAGAATTCCATGGACTAGTCCATGGGGTCACAAAGAGTGGGACACAACTGAATGACTTTCACTGTAACTTTGTAGGGCAGCCTGAAATCAGGGAGCATGATATTTTCAGTTTGTTCTTTTTTTCTCTCAAGGTTACTTTGGCAATTCAGAGTCTTTTGTGGTTCCATACATATTTTAGGATTATACTTTCTATTTCTATGAAAAATATTTTGAGTATTTTGTTAGGGGTTGAATTAAAACTCTAGATTGCTTTGGGTAGTATGGTCTTTGTAATATTAGTTCTTCCAATTCAAGAACACAAGCTATACTTCCCTTATTTTTTTCAAATATAATAATTGTGCTTTTTTTTAAACTTCTCATTTAAAACACTTTTAGATTTATAGAATTTTTGCAACAATAGTACAGAAAGCCACATCATATCAAGAACGCATAGTAACTATATGACTTATCAATGTTGGTCACCTGACTGAAGTAGTGTTTATTAGTACTTTTCACTGCAAAGTTACTCCTTTTTTCCCTCTCTTTCTATATGGTACACTTTGGAAGAAAATCAGTCTGTAGCTCACACTTTATAAGCAGGAAGCAACACTTTACTAACAAGTGAAGTATCTACAGAAATTAAAATCAATCTATATGAGGGGTTTTTAAATTCTCAAACACTTATTTACTTAATGATGATTTATTCAAATCATTAAGGACTCCTATTATACTTTTGGTTATGTCACTAATACTATATTTCCTTGCTCAAATTGTTCCAGTTTGTCTGTTGGGAGCTCTTTTAGTTACTTTTGAGTAGTAATACTGAATACTTTTGACATAGTCCCATTATTGTGGAGTTGTTTTTATTGAATTCTTTGTTTTGGGCATTTTATTAATGTCTGACACTGAGAAATGCTCCAGGCTCATCTTGTATATTCTGTGTCTTAATTGTAGAATTAGCCATTTCTCTAAGAAGCTCTAGTTCCCTTTTTTGGAGAATTAACAAAAATCAAGATTTGGGTTCTAGGTGTGTTTATTTCTCTGTTGTCATTGATCCTAAGCCCTCTCAGCTAGCAGAAGAAAGAGTTTGATATGTGTATACTGTGTATGTGCATATACTTATAAATATTTCTATAGGTAGTTATTTACATCATTATTTAGTAAAACAGAGTTCACACTGATGTCTCCAACAGTAATCCTTTAGGGATCATAGTTATTATTATATATTTTATTCTATTTTTTAATTGATCATTTATTTTTTAAAAAAATTTTATATTGAAATATAGTTGATTATGGAGAAGGAAATGGCAACCCACTCCAGTATTCTTGCCTGGGAAATTTCATTAACAGAGGAGTCTGGCAGGCTACACTCCATGAGAGTCAAAAAAGAGTTGGAAAAGACCGAATGACTAAACAACAGCAATAACATAGTTGATTCACAAAGTTGTATTAGTTTCAGGTGTACAGCAAATTGAATCAGTTATGCATATATATGTATCCTTTTTAATATTCTTTTTCCACTTAGGTTATTATAGAAAACTGGGTAGAATTCCCTACACTATACAGTAGATCCTTGTTGGTTATCTATTTTAAGTTTAGCAGTGTGTATGTTTATTAAGTGTCAGACAATCTTGTAGAAGTATTAGTATACTCATTTTGAGGTGAGGAAACTGAAATTTTGAACTAAAATTCAAAGCTATGCTTGCTTGACTCTTAAATGTCATTCTTAATCACTATATGATACTACATAGAATTGCATAAAATAATCTTCAGATATTAAATATTTTAACTACCTTTCAAAATATTCTCATAAATATAATTAGATAATGATGTTCAAGCTGACAATATAAAGGCTCCATGCTTCATCCAGTCTCAGAATCCAGCTGTTGAAGGGACACTGACTGCAAACCTATGAAGGTTAGATTTGTGAATGTTTTTCCTCTATAAGCTATGTTGTAATTGGTACTTGTTTGTTGTTTAAATAAAGATGCTCACCTAGCTTAATGTACATTTCAAACAATAAAATTAAAAGCAATATTGTGAATAAAATGCATACAGTCTAAATAAATGACCAATAGTTTTTGTAATGCTGCCTATTCATAAGGCAAGTTCTGTGCTCTGTTCTCTTTTTTCTTATACAGGGAGGAAGAGAACAAGCTGCCATAAATCTTATGGAGAAACTTCCTGTGCAACTTGAATGAACATGAGAGGAAAAAGAGCAGAAAGAACAAAATATTTCCTCACAGCTTGTATCTTCTGTATCTCCTCCCTTCTGCTGCTGCTAGTGGTACAAGTACCAAAACTTCTGAATTTATTGGAATTATTTGTAAAGAAAGGAAAGTTCTCGGGGTTCTCCCTGGAGATTTTGATAAGATAAACTGGAGAAGGCCCCAGATTACGCAGTCTTCATAAATATCAAAGGAGATTTAATGGCTGTATTATCTATTATATTTTCATGTGATAAAGATTAGCTAGCTTTCTTTTTCAAGTAAGATAAATTAGATAGCTAGGTAGATAGATAATGGCATTCCTTTTGTAGTAATTAAATTCATACTTGAAAATGCAAGAAATAAATAAATAAAACTTAAACTCAGTGGTATAATATAATTTGAAAAGAAGAAGGAAGTTAAGTGAATTATACAACTCAGCACTGGGCCTTTAGCCAAATGTGTACTGTGTTTCAAAATAAAAGAAATGGGTAACTTTTCAAGTACAGTTTGCTCAATGTGTGACCTATTCACTAACTTAAACAATTGAGGTAGATTCAGTTTCACTGAGAACATTTTTGCTTATTTCCTGGATAATTATTCCTTCCATTGTGTAAGATCTAAATTTCTAAAAGATTAGTATGTGTGAAAACTGTACTCTCTCATTGTTTGACCTGAATTGTTCTATCTGGCATGTTTGGGGTTCTTAGGCTTAAAGCACATTGGGCCTGGTTTAGGAAAGTAAACCAGAAAAAATAAAAAAAATATATAGTAACTAGATAAAAAGTAAATCCTTTCATAGCAGCTTCTTGGTCAAGGCATTGTATTTGAAATGTCCAAAAAAAATCTATCCCAATATCTGAATTTTCCACCATCATTGCAGTTTAACTTTTCTGTATAACAGATACATAGATACATTAAGTATTGAGATAAATCTTCAAAGTAGACATATCTGGGTAACCATATCCATATCCCAAGACACAGAATAATATCAATGCGAAAGCTCTCATCTCCCGTGTACTCTCTTCCCATCATTATTTCCCACAATGAAAACCACAATCCTGATTTCTAAAATTAAAGATTTGATTTCTCTTTTTTGATATTTTGATTAAGGAATGATGTAGATGGAGTCTTTAACTTTCTTTTTTACTCAACATTATAATTGGGAGATTTACCCATGTTGCATCAGTTCATGTTTTTATCTCTATATAGCGTTCCCTAGAGGAAATATACTAACATTTATTTGCTGTTGATGGGTATTTGAAGAGCTTCCTGTTTGGTTTTTAACAACTATTTCTGCTATGAACACCCTTGGTCATATTTTTGGTATGTATAAATAAACATTTTCAATGCATTTTCCTTGAGTTCAAGCTAAGGATAAATTTGCTAGAAAATTTAATATCCACAGGTTTAAGACATACCACCAAAATTTTTTCTAAATTAGTTGTAGTGATTAATAACTACAATAGCAGTGCATGAGAGATTTTGTTCCATACTCTCCATATCATTTAGTATTTTCTGTAATTTCATTGTAGTCATCTTGGTAAGTGTATATTATGCCATGATTCTAATATACTATTCCCTGTAGACTAATGAAGTTCAATAACTTTTCATGAAAATTTGTCATTTTAATATTCTTTTTGTGTGGTGTCTTTTCAAATTTTTGCTTATTTTACTATGTCCTGTATTTTTTTTTATTGATTTGAAAGATATATGTATCTTTGTATGTGTGTGCGTACATATGTATATCTATACATATATGCATGTATGTATGTTTTATATTTATACTATTGGTTTTATTTCTCTAGATAACCCTGAAGGTTCTTAAGATATCTCAATATGTGACTCACTATAAACTAACTGGCACTTTAGAAAAGTTAAAACTATGAATATTTTTTTCTTTCCTTAAATGCCATCAAGTTCATGCTATAATCTTGATGAAGTATTGGGATTCAGAAGCCCAAGTTTGCCTGGAATAATTGCTTTAGGGGATAGTTTCTTTTGTAACTGTAGTAGAGATGGTGATTGTGTTCTGGTGAAACCATTTAACTCACTTTAGGACTTGAACCCATGGCCTTTTAACTGAGATAGTCAAAGCTGTGGTTTTTCCTGGAGTCACATAAAGAAGGCAGAGTGCCAAAGAATTGATGCTTAGAAGTATGTTGCTACAGAAGACTCTTGAGAATCCCTTGGACTTCAAGGAGATCAAACCAGTCAATCCTAAAGGAAATCAACCCTAAATATTCATTGGAAGGACTGATGCTGAAGCTGAAGTCCCAATACTTTGGCCGCATGATGAGAAAGTCAACTCATTGGGGAAAACCCGGATGCTGGGACAAATTGAAGGCAAAAGGAGAAGAGGGAGGCATCATTGACTCAATAGATATGAATTTGAGCAAACTCCTGGAGATAGTAAAGGACAGGGGAGTCTGGGGTGCTGCAGTCTACGGGGTCTCAAAGAGTTGGACATGACTTACTAACTGAACAACAGCAATACACCTGGTTGCAGGACTTAATGAAGCTCAGGTTCTTGATGTCTCATTGAAGAAAGAATTCAGTGAGAGACAAAGTTACAGGTAATAAGTAGATTTTTTTAGAGAGAAACACACTCCATGACAGAGTGTGGGTCATTTCAGAAGCTGAGAGTGGCCTTGAAATATGATGTGGTTAAATTTTATGGGCTGGGTAATTTCATAGGCTAATAAATAGGAGGGTTATTTCAACTATTTGGGCGAAAGGGAGGTTTCCAGGAATTGGGCCACCGACCCACATTTTGGTCTTTGATGGTCAGCCTCAGAACTGTCATGGCACTGGTGGGTATGTCACTTAGCTTATTTACAATGAGCATACGATAAGGCTCAAGGTCCACTAGAAGTTGAATTTTCCACCATCTTGGACCTAGTTGGTTCTAACCAATTTTTGTCATATTCTATGGCTATGCCATTCTTTTAAAGGCTGTGCCCTGTCCACCTCTCTCCTGAAATTCTTAATGTAGTGTACATAACAGGTTTCCCTAGTGGCTTAGATGTTAAAGAATTTGCTTCCAATATGGGAGACCTGGGTTTGATTCCTGGGTTCGGAAGATCCACTGGAGAAGGAAATGGCTACCAACTCCAGAATTCTGGCCTAGAGAATCCCCATGGACAGAGAGGAGCCTGGCAGGCTACTGTCCATGGGGTTGCAAAGAGTCAGACACAACTGAGCAACTAAGCACCCACAATGTGCATTACAGGGTCTTAGATTTTCTGAGATTCTGAAGAAACAGGCCTATTTAAATGATGAAGGTTTTAAGTTGTCATTGCTGAAAGAATTCTTGTCTCTAATAAATTACTAAGAACCCATCTGTCTATGACAGAAGAGATTTAGAAACGGAGGGAAATACTTTGGAGTATGAACCTCTATTTCTCAAGGGCAAGAAAATTTTGTTTTAATATTTAGTTTCATTGGATTGGAAGTTGCAATGGGATTTAACATTTAACTTTTAACTTCTTTAGAAATTTAATAAAGGAAGTGAGACTGTAGTCAAATTTTCAATACCTTTATTCTATTGCTGTTGTGTATTTGACTTTTTATGACCCCACAAACTGTAGCACGCCAGGCTTCTCTCTCCTCCACTATCTCCTGGAGTTTGCTTAAACTCATGTCCCTTGAGTTGGTAATTCTATGTAACCATCTCATTCAGGGTTTATTTCCTTTAGGATTGACTTGCTTGATTTCCTTGAAGTCCAAGGGACTCTCAAGTGTCTTCTCCAGCACCACAATTTGAAAGCATCAATTCTTTGGCACCCAGTCTTCTTTATAGCCCAACTCTCACATACATACATGACTAGAAAAACCATAACTTTGACTAGGTGGAGCTTTATCAGCAAAGTAATGTCTCTGCTTTTTAATATGCTATCTAGGTTTGTCATAGCTTTCCTTCTTTAGCATTTACTTATTAGAATTTTTTGCATTTTATCATAATTATTTCATATAATTTCATTGCAGAATCTGTGATTAATCTATTTTATTCCATATGGCTGGACATAATTTGACTGATAAACAGAATAGGAGATAAACTGTAGAATGACCTTTCAGTTGACTTAATTGATGTGTTGTTTTAAGCCATTTTCCTGTTTTGTTTTGTTTTTTAAATGGGCAAAATCTAACTACTCACAGTCCTGGAAGAATAAATTGATCTTGGAGAAATGACCTTGCAAATTTGGTATCAAAATAGTCCTGGATTAAACTACTGAGCTCATCCCTCAAGGGCAACGACCTTATCCTTCTTCCATTATAGTTAAATGGTTAAACCTAGTGAATAAAGAGAACAAATACTGGAAGAGTATTAGAAAGAGGAAATCAGAGGTTATCATGATAGCCTTGGGCTAGACCTGAGACATCCTGATGATTTCCAGAAAAAAATGCTGGAGGAATTTAAGGACAACTGAAGTTTCTGTAGAGTTGTTGCTATTCAGTTGCTCAGTCATGTCCAACTCTTGGTGACCCCATAGACTGCAGCACACTAGACTTCCCTGTCCTCCAGCATCTCCTGGAGCTTGCTCAAACTCATATCCATTGAGTCAATGATGCCATCCAACCATCTCATCCTCTGTCATCCCCTTCTCATCCTGTCTTCAGTCTTCCCCAGTATCAGTGTCTTTTCTAATGAATCAACTTTTTATATCAGGTGGCCAAAGTACTGGAGCTTCAGCTGCAGCATTAGTCCTTGCAATGAATATTCAGGATGGATTTCCTTTAGGATTCATTGGTTTGTTCTCCTTGCAGCCCAAGGGACTCTCAAGAGTTTTCTCCAACACCACAGTTCAAAGGCAGTTCTGTAGGATAGGTGAAGTGAAAATAAAAATGGTTTTTCCATAGTAAGTTGGAATGGCTTAGAGACCAAACAACAACAGTGTATCTATGACTCTCTTTATCCTTATATCTTTTGGTCTAAATGAGCTTAATCTATAATTAAGGTTTCATTGTATTATTTTTTACTTAAATAAAAATAACTACTAGTTTTGAATGGCATGCAGAGTGGTAGGCCCCTCCTACTTCACAAGAAATAATGAAGTTATTTTAAATTAACTGACTTTCCTCTCCCTACTTTGGAGGCTATATGTGTAAAATGTATGAAGTCAAGTGTCTGCTTGTTTTTGAACAATTAATGCAATAATTTACTTTTGAAAATAAGACACTGACTATTGTGTGCAATTAAGTGGTAAAATAGAATTTTGTGACTGGAATTTGGATTTTGAAGTGTTTTGTTTGGACACCAGAATTTTCAGTGCTTTTACTGGTGGGTTTTGTCTGTGTGATCTTCACTTTTTGAAGAATTAATATCTTTAGCTGGGACATATAGTCTCTCCAGTTCCACATAAGTCCACCTACAGCCTCTTGTTGATTTATGTATTTATGTGATGTGGCTAAGGCCCTAAAAGCATTTTAGTTTTCACTTGTCCAGAAAAATGTCATCTAGGATTCTTCTCTAAGATACATGGTTTCCCTCAAAGCAATATTTTCTGTTTGCACAATTTGGTGTCAGAATTAATCTGGTATTTGAAACTAAAATCCATGATTTTGTTAAACTATCCAGTCTTCTCTGTTATTATTAAACACACACCCATACACAAATATAAAACAAATAACAACTGCAAAACAGCAAGATGCAAAAGTAAAATGAATTTAGTCTTCAGATAAAAAAAACAACCCCCAGGTTAGTATCTGGATATTCTCAATTACTAACTATGAGACCTTGGCCATTATGACTTGTTTAGTGGAGCAGACTTTAAACTTAGTAAATTTAAATTAAATTTTTCTTACTTTACCTTTTCATAGCCCTGAAAGATCTGATGTGCTACAGTGAAAAGTGAAGATATCTGAAAACCTTACTTAGTGATTAATGCCTATCTTCTGGGTGTTTTAAATACCATGGTTCTTTAACTAATGGTTACCAGTGGGGAGAAGAAAGAAAAGAGGGGCAGTATAGGGGTGGGAGAAGTTTTGTTAAGATATTATACGAAATCTTGTTTTGATACTTTCAAACTGTGGTTCTAGAGAAGACTCTTGAGAGTCCCTTGGACTGCAAGGAGATCAAACCAGGAAATCAATACTGAATACTCACTGGAAGGACCGATGCTGAAGCTGAAGCTCCAATACTTTAGCCATATGATGCGAACAGCCAACTCATTGGAAAAGACACTGATTTTGGGAAAGCTTGAAGGCAGAATGAGAAGAGGGTGACATGGGATGAGATGGTTGGATGGTATCACCAATTCAATGGACATGAACTAGGGTAAGTCAGGGTATACATAAGGTATACATATACATATTTTTTTTCCTATTTTTTTCAAAATCCTTAACAGAAAATTATGCCCAAATTATTTTTGAAAAAATTTGAATCAATGGGTGAAATATACTGAGAATATTGCCTTGTTCTATAATATTTATCTGTCATATGTATACCAAGGAGTACAAAATTAGATATGATTAATCTGACACAAATACTTAAAACACACACAAAAAAAGAAAGAAAAAAAAAAAAAGCAGAGCAAACACAGGCATGCCTAAAGCTGGGAGGCAATTATGAACTACCTTAGATAGCACCTCACTTTGTAACTGTGTTAATTCTGCCCCATTCAGCTATTACAGGTGTGTTTAGTTCAAAGCATTTACCCAATGAAATTTCCCAGATAGTGAGAGCATTCTGGCGTGAGGTGATAATGACATACTAGGTGATGTGGCTGCTAGGAAAACAACACTGTTAAAGCCAGAATTGACACTCACATGGATCCTGCAAAGGTAATGGAAGTCAAAGAAATAAACAAGAGTCTTATTTGAAGCCAAAACAATGGCTTGTTTATTATAGATGAAATAATTCTCTGATCCTGAAAGCCAGTAAGACAAATTGGCTATTCTTTCTCCTGAAGTGAGCACAATCATATGTTCATATGAACACAATCATATGAAGTGAACATAATACAATGTCACTCAAGAGATAAGAATGAATTTCAAACTAAGTCCATATTTTTCATTTTGTCCTGATTTTTAAAGACCATGCAGAATTATTTACAAAGTCGTCATACATTTCAATAAAGTTTTTTTGTAAAAATTCTAAAATGAAAAACATTTCTTTTTTCTTCTTCCCCCTCTCAAATTTTCTTTCTCCCATAATAATAGTGTATTATTTTTCTTTCTATCTCATTATATATATGTTGGAAAAAATTCCAATAACTTTACTACTGTATGTCCAGATAATTTTGAATTTAGAATCAGTTCATGAAAATCCTATAGACGTGTTCTTTCCTGTGGTTTGAGCTTCCTCATGGCATGGTGACTTCAGTGAAGTTTGCCTTATTGCCAGAAACTCATGGCTTCAAGAAGTGTCCTAGAGAACAAGATGACTTTTATATCATTTTATGATCTAGCATTAGACGTTAAAAAGTATCATGTCTCACATATTCTTTTAATTAAAGGAGTCACAAGTTTATCCTTACTCAAGGAGAGGTGACAAAGACCCCTTTCATTGAGAGGAGCATTTAACATTTTACAACCATTTTTTTAAAAACCACCACAATAGTGTTAATGACGAGTATTTATATAAAATTTCCTATTATAGTTGAAGTCTTAATTGCTCTTAGTTTTATTCACTGGAATAAAATATATCATTTTATTTTAATTTTTACTATTTATTTTTCCCTACTGGTTTGGTGATTTAGTCACTAAGTTAGTCCAGCTTTGTGACTCCATTGACAGTAGCCCACCAGACTCCTCTGTTGATGGGATTCTCCAGGCGAGAATACTGGAGTGGCTTGCCATTTCCTTCTCCATTGTCCCTATTGATTCTAAGTAAAAGATGGACTGTGGGACCTCTACAAAGGGTATAGATTTCTCCTATGTTTCTTGTCCAGTATGCTATGATGTATGTGGTAAACATACATAAGAGAGAGGTATTTGCAAGTAGCTGTAAGACAGCTGATTTTTGCTGTCAGTAAAGGAAGCTCAAAGTCTTGGTTAAAGTGTTAGGTGTCTGGTGCAAACATAGGGACAAGAGAGCCAGCCTGTTATAACCAAAATGAGAAAAAAAAGAAAATATACATATGTATATATATATATAAAACAGCTAGAGAATGCCACAAAGTGAACACTATCCTTCGCTGCTCAGCTCCATCTTCTTCACTGTCTGCTAGACTGGGTTTCCATGGTGCTACAATTATTTATTTTTCATTCCTCATCTGTCCCCCAAGATCTGCATCCTTCTTATTAGTCTTACTTTAAGTTGGAAGAAATATATTCCTGGCTATTACCTGCTTATAAGCTTTAGAAAGCCATACTCTGGTCCTTGTCTACCTGTATCTCTCTATGGAGTAAGGAGTCCAAGGAGCCAGGAAATCTGTCCTTCCTTTTTGATCATGTTTTCACAATCCCCAATCCTGGAGTGAGTTAGCGGGAGCCCTAACCTACTTCCATATCTATGAAGTTTTCTTTCCAGATTGTTCCTCCTCAGGGCAGACCTCTCTCTATTGCAGGAATGTGTAACCCTAGGCTTGAACGATGGTCAAGTGGTGACTTTTTGTTTGGAAGAGGCATTTGGACAGAACTTAAGCTTGTGCCTTAGTTTGTCCAAATACATTTATATGAGATCCTTTTGGGTGGTAAATGGAGCTAGGTTGGACTCTGGGCCAAGACTTTCATTTGTGCTCTTGTCCTGAACTTGCAAATGTTGGAAGTGGGCCAGTCGCAGTTTATTTTTTATTTGTTAAAAATCAAAAATAGTAACATAAAATGGTTCTCCTTCCTATTCTCTCTTAGGACATACTGACATTTTGACTTGTTTTTATGAGACATGAGTCAGTAGATGTAAATGTCAATATATTTCAGTCTATATGTGTTATTATTTGTCCGAATAAAAGTTACAGGATGTACAATCATCAATAGGCACCCTTACCTGATTTGAGACTACAAGTTTGAACACTGATCACACATTCCAGAGGGTTATTGTTTATAGTGATTAAGACATATAGGATATTTTGTCATGTACAATATTTTGTGAACCTAATTGTTTCTAGGAAAAGTGTTTTGTCTAGGCTGAATGAGAACAGGTCAAACTATAGAACAGGTAACCCTGGAAAATATCTTCCAAAAGATGTAATCTACAAATGAATATTTTTAACTGCAATTAGCTTAGAAATGGTCAATTACACTGAAATAGAAAGACAAGTTGACCCCTTAAAATTCTCCTGATTAAAACAGTACCATTCATTTTTTTAAAAAAAAAATTTATTTATTTTTGTTTGTGCTGAGTTTTCATTGCTGTGCAGGCTTTCCTCTAGTTGCAGTCAACAGGGACCACTCTAGTTATGGTACATGGACTTCTCATTGCGGTAGCTGCTCCTGTTGTGGAACATGAGCTCTAGTCTAAGGTGCACAGGCTTTAGTAGTTGTGGTGCATGGGATTAGTTGCTTCGTTGCATGTGAGATCTTCCCGGATCAAGGATTGAACCCATGTCTCCTGCACTGGCAGGCAGATTCTTTACCATTGAGGCACCAGGGGAGCCCAGTACTCCTCATCTTGAATTCGTCTTTGTAGAAAAACTTTTCAGAAGGCTAGAGTATAAAAATGGAGATAGAAATAGTGATATTCAGGTTCAGTTCAGTTCAGTCGCTCAGTCATGTCCAACTCTCTGTGACCCCATGAACTGCGGCACGCCAGGCCTCCCTGTCCATCACCAACACCTGGAGTCCACCCAAACTCATGTCCACTGAGTCGGTGATGCCACCCAACCATCTCATCCTCTGTCATCCCCTTCTCCTCCTGCCCCCAATTCTTCCCAGCATCAGGGTCTTTTCTAACGAGTCAGCTCTTCGCATCAGGTGGCCAAAGTATTGGAGTTTCAGCTTCAGCATCAGTCTTTCCAATGAACACCTAGGACTGATCTCCTTTAGGATAGACTGGTTGGATCTCTTTGCAGTCCAAGGGATTCTCAAGAATCTTCTCTAAATCACAGTTCAAAAGCATAAATTCTTCAGTGCTCAGCTTTCTTTATAGTGCAACTCTCACATCCATACATGACCACTGGAAAAATCATAGCCTTGACTAGACAAGCTTTTGTTGGCAAAGTAATGTCTCTGCTTTTTAATATGCTGTCTAGGTTGGTCATAACTTTCCTTCCAATGAGTAAGTGTCTTTTAATTTCATGGCTGCAATCACCATCTGCAGTAAGTTTGGAGCTCACAAAAATAAAGTCAGCCACTGTTTTCACTGTTTCCCCACCTATTTGCCATGAAGTGATGGGACTGATGCCATTTAGGGTAAGATATTCAGATATTCAGGTTAAGCCAGCTCATTTAGGTTTGTTTTCTGAGATCTGTGGGAGTCCTTTCTGAGAGTCAAAAGACTAAGAACTGACTACTTAAAGCTTGTATAACTGTTATTGTCATTGCTTATGATAATAATCAGTTTTTATTAAATTGTTGACTTATCTTTGTGTCATCCTAATCATACACTTCTTGCAAAATGCTCGAGCTGAGTTTGAATGATAAAACTTGATGCAAAATGATGAAAGAATGATAATGGATTTATTTTTAGGAAATTTTAGGGCAATGTTAAATTGAAAAAGAAAGTGCTTTCTCCTTATCTACACTGAAAGTAATGACAACAAATATCTACTTCCACTATTGTCACAGGGCATATGCTGTAACTTTTTACTTTTACAGTTGATTTAACTGAATCTCTTTCATACTCCAGAACTTATTCCAAGGTGATTGGACTTGATATCTACCCTCAACAGTCCCCTAAGAATCCTGAATAAACTTGGACAACTTTACCTGCTAACAGAATGATGAGCAAGAACCTTAACCATAATGTGTACATCTGGTTTGGTCCCTTGATGGATAAGAAGTCTTACTCAAAGTGTTGACAAATAGCACTAACAAATAGTCATTTTAGATTATCACGAAACTCTCACAAAACTGAATCTGGGTAGATTACACATAAAGCCATATAAATATATTGGACACATGTTTGAGTTGACTAAGTATATCATTTAGTATATCTGAATAATCTGAATTGCAAGAATGCATGTGCAGTGGTGGTCGACTCTGCGACTCTATGGACTCTAGCTTGCCAGGCTCCTTTGTCCATGAAATTTTCCAGGCAAAAATATGGGAGCAGGTTGCCATTTCCTCCTCCAGTGGGTCTTTCTGATCCAGGGATCAAAGCCTCAGTCTCTTGCGTTTCCTGAATTGGCAGGCGAACTCTTTACCAATGCACCACCTGGGAATAATCAGAATAGTGTGGGTTAAAATTTTCTAACAAAAAGGAAGACCAGAAAGGGAGATTAAACAGTAAGAAAGGAAAGGCAATATGAAATGATTTTATAGAAGAGAATAATGATAAGAAAATTCAAAAAGATATCTGGGCTCATAGACATGACCTTCAACTTGAAGTGAGACCAGGTAGGTACCATGGTAGTGTGGTATTCTCTAGCCTTGTGTAGGCACAAAATAGATGGAATGTTGAATTTAACTATGGTTAGGATTTTGCAAAATAAGTAAGATGGGGGTTAGAGAGGCAACAAAATTTAGTGAGTTTAAAAGGAGGTGATTAGAATGAAGTGTTTACTCTGTAGGATATGGCTATTAAAAATCAATAAATAAAACAATAACTAACAGATTATTTTCTTTGTGCCAAGAAATGGGCTGATCTTGTATAATTTCATTTAACCTTAAACATTTTCTTTTAAATAGCTACCATTGTTAGCTCCATTTTGTAAGTGGAGAGACTAAGCAATTAAATACTCTAAATCAGATAACTCATTCATTTAGCTATTAAATAAAACAGTCTACCCTAGTTCTATAAGAAATAGAACTAGGATAAAATCAAGACTAGATAAAGTTTTAAAATAAATAAATAAGTACAATATATGAGGGTTGGAAAGACATAAGAAGTGTATAAAATAGGAAATACAGAAATATTTAGAATACAAACTATTTTTGGAACTAATCAATGTTTATTTAGAGAATTTGAAGAAAACAGGCAGCCTGATCATCTTGAGTAAGCTGCTATGAAAGAACACTTTTGGATATTTACTCTATTCATAAAAGAAGGTGTAGGGAAAGAGCAAATTAGCTAAGATGGTGTGGTCAGGCTCTCTCACCCCACGGCCTCTCACTCTTTCCCCATGCTTTGTAAATGATTTTGTAACAGCTGAGATCACTTATAGACACTGCACATGCATGTCACGAGGTACTCGCTGGATCACATGTTGTAATAAGTATGCATATGTGAGTTCCACCTAGAAAGCGGTGGCATTTTAGTGCTGCGTCATGACTATGTCCATTGGGTCAATCACAAGAAGAGAGAATACAGCATGTCTGCTGCTACGGATGCTGTGTCAGCCATCAGGGAATATTGCTATGGCTGCTGTGCCAGCCAGTAGACAATAAATGTGCCTAAAGTTCAAACGGCTCCTCCAGTAGCCTTCCAACTTCGTAGTTTGCACCTTGTGAACCCTGGGTTCAGCAAACAGGGAGGACAGTGTGGACAGCAAGACAACTGGCATCAAGAAAGCATGATCAGTGATACAGAAGGTCACATTCAGTTCAGTTCAGTTCAGTCACTCAGTCCTGTCTGGCTCTTTGCGATCCCATGGACTGCAGTACACCACGCCTCCCTGTCCATCACCAACTCCCAGAGCCTACTGAAACTCATGTCTGTCATGTAAGTGATGCCACCCAACCATCTCATCCTCTGTCTTTCCCTTCTCTCACCTTCAATCTTTCCCAGCATGAGAGCCTTTTTCAACAAGCCAGTTCTTCGCATCAGGTGGCCAAAATATTGGAAATTCAGCTTCAGCGTTAGTCCTTCGAAAGAATATTCAGGATTGATTTCCATTAGGATTGACAGGTTGGATCTCCTCACAGTCCAAAGGACTCTCAAGAATCTTCTCCAACACCAGAGTTCAAAAGCATCAATTTTTCAGCGTTCAGCTTTCTTTATAGTTAAACTCTAACTTTCATGCATGACTACTGGAAAAGCCATAGCTTTGACTATATGGATCTTTGATGGTAAAGTAATGTCTCTGCTTTTTAATATGCTGTCTAGGTTGGTCATAGCTTTTCTTCCAATGAGCAAGCATCTTTTAATTTCATGGTTGCAGTCACCATCTACAGTGATTTTGGAGCCCCTAAAAATAAAGTCTCTCACTGTTTCCATTGTTTCCCCAACTATTTGCCATGAAGTGATGGAACCAGATGCCATGATCTTAGTTTTCTGAATGTTGAGTTTTAAGGCAACTCTTTTAATCACCTCTTTCACTTTCATCAAGAGGCTCTTTAGTTCTTTGCTTTCTGCCATAAGGGTGGTGTCATCTGTGTATCTGAGGTTATTGATATTTCCCCCAATCTTGATTCCAGTTTGTGCTTCATCCAGCCTGATGTTTCACATGATGTACTCTGCATATAATTTAAATAATCAGGGTGACTATATACAGCCTTGATGTACTCCTTTCCCAATTTGGAACCAGACTGCTGTTCCATGTCCAGTTCTAACTGTTGCTTCTTGACCTACATACAGATTTCTCAGGAGGCAGAACAGGTGTTCTGGTATTCTTATCTCTTTAAGAATTTTTCACATGTTATTGTGATCCTCACAGTCAAAAGTTTTGGCATAGTCAATAAAGCAGAAGTAGATGTTTTCCTGGAATTCTCTTGCTTTTTTGATGATCCAGTGGATGTTGGCAATTTGATCTCTGGTTCCTCTGCCTATTCTAAATCCAGCTTGGACATCTGGAAGGTCACATTAAGTACACCAACATGCTCAGTTGTGTTGGACTCTTAGTGCCCACCATGCTCCTCTGTCCATGGAATTTTTCCAGGCATGCATATTGGAGTAGGGTGACATTTTCTCTTTCAAGGGATCTTCCATATCCAAGGACTCAACCCATGTCTTTCATGTCTCTTGCATTGGGAGGTAGATTCTTTACCATTAGAGCCACCTGAGAAGCCCAAAATACACCAACAAAAAGATCTTATTTACATAATACTAAGAGAAACAACAAAATAGGAAAGTCCTACTTAAGACAATTAATGAGAAAAACAATATTTAAAAATTCTTAGAACTATAACAAAGAATAATTTTTTTAAATCAAACTTTCCAAATTAAAATATTCAATGAAAGTAAAAGTGGAAGTCACTCAGTCTTGTCCAACTCTTTGCACCCCCGTGGACTATACAGTCTATGGAATTCTCCAGGCCAGAATACTGGAATGGGTAGCTTTTCCCTTCTCCAGGGGATCTTTCCAACCCAGGGATTGAACCCAGGTCTCCCATGTTGCAGGCAGATTCTTTACCAGTTGAGCCACAAATAGTGAAACATAAATAAATACTCATGAAAACTGACTTATCTTGAAAGTTAAACAAAAGAACTGTTCTATAAAGAAAAATACCAAAAATGGAAAAATGTGTCAAGGTAAGGTATTAGAGAACTGCAGGAGACATTAGAGCACTCTGTAAAGGACAAGAAGAGATCCAGAAAAACAGAAGAAAATGAAACCAATAATCAAAATTGATTAAAAATATTTTACTGTGATGAATCAGTTGAAATTGATGAAAAATGTGCAATAAATTCAAAGTAGGATTTGAGAAACATAATACTCACCCTGAAAAGATTTCAGAATTTGAAGAGAAAAACTTTATGTTCTGTCAGATAGAATAAATTGGTTGATTTTATTTCAAAGGGAGAACAACCAGATCGCTACTGGGTTCCTCATCTGTAACACTGGAAGCTATAATGTCTACAGTGTTTTGGAGAAATAAATGTTTGAACCTTAAGAGTCATATCTACTATCAAAATATTGTTCATGTAGTAAGACCAAAGTGAAATGTTTGGGGAATGTTTAGCAGTTCAAACAGTATTTCATTCATTTACATCTTTGAAAAAATTATTAGAAGTGTTTGCAAACAAAATAATCAATATAAAGTTCTCAAAATAACATGAAATGAGCCTGAAACAGTGCTGAGCAGAAACTAATGAAAAAGGAGCAAAATATCCACAATGTTAATATGCCTGAAAAATGCCTGCATAATATTCTTAAAATAGGAAAGGTAAATATAGTGCATTAGTAAAAATATTTGTAACACATATGAATGACAAGATACACTTACTCAAAATACAAAAATTGAAAAGACAATCTTAAAAATATGTGAACATTGTGAGTAGAAATATTTTCAGAAGGAAATATCAGAATGTTCATTTAACTCATTCTTTCTGGTATTACAATTCCAACAGTGTTTCAACACATTGGGATAAACAAGCCATTGATTTTGCCACTTGTCACTGTCACTCATTTTGTCTTATATCCATCCATATTTACCCCTTCACCCAGCAGATATTTTATGATACACTACATGAATCATGCTTCTGTATCAATCGTACATTGATTGGCTCCTCTACCCTATCCTCATGATGGTCTGACAAAAGTCCAGTCATGGCAGTGAAAGCTGACTGGAGAAATCCACACAATCATGCTGAATAGTATCATTTACATTCATAATCACGATTATGTTGACACAGCATTCTGGTTTCCTTTACTCTTCCATTCTTCTGGAAGTCTACACCATTCTTCCTCTGCTGTTCTCCAACTCCCAATGCATGTGTACTAAGTTCCTTCAGTTGTATCCAACTCTTTGTGACCCCATGGACTGTAGCCCACCAGGCTCCTCTGTCCATGGGATTCTCCAGACAAGAATACTAAAGTGGGTTGTCACGCCCTCCTCCAGGAGGTCCTCCTGACCCAGGGATTGAACTCACATCTCTTACATCTCCTGCATTGGCAGATGAATTCTTTACCACTAATGCCATCTGGAAAGCCCAGACTCCCAATACCAACCCCCATTTCTGACAAAGTCAATCAGTAAAGAACATCCCGTTTGTGTATACCAGCTTGTGTGCACCTGATCCCTTATGCTCTCTCACTTTCTCTGTGGATGTACTGTCCACATTGTCATACAATGCCAACCCTTCCAGAACGGCACTAGATCCCATGCCCATGTAATATCTGGATTCTACAATATCACTCCACAAGTATTTCCCTTTTCCTTGCACAATCATTCCTTCATCTCATAAAATGTTATCTATTACATGTTAAAAACCAATACAAAAGTCTCTTTGCCATACATTATCTTCCAGCAGTCACTTCATTTCTCTACTCCCTTTACAGTAAATTCTTAGAAAGTATTGAGTATATTTACAATCTCCAGAGTCTCTCCTAAAATCTACTCTAGTACATCCCTCACCTCCACCACCTCACCCATCTGCTCTTGCCAAGTTCACTGAAAATCTCCATATTGCTAAACTGTATGGAAAATTATAATTGGCTTATTGTTGACTCTTGTAATCCTATGGAATATAGCTCAGGCTCCCCTGTCCATAGAATTCCCCAGGCAAGAATACTGGAGTGAGTACCTATGCCCTTATCCAGTAGATCTTCTTGATCCATAGGTCAAACCTCGGTCTCCCTCACTGTGAGCAGATTCTTTACCACATGAGCCACCAGGGAAGCTCTTATCAGCACTGGACACAGTTAATTATTTTTGGCTTAACTGACATTTGGCTTTTAGGACATTACTCCCAGTTAGTTCTCCTCTTACCACTCCAGCCATCCTTCCTCAGTCTACCTTGTTACTTTCCTCTCATGTTGACAACCTCTACAAATTGGAGGCTTCTAGGACTTTGCTTTAAGACCTCTTCTCTACCCACATTACACCACAGATAAGCCTATTGAGTCTCATTATTTTAAAAATTATCTGCAAACTGATGACTTTCAAGTTTATATTTCTATTCTGAACTATTCATCTGAACTCAAAGCTTCTGTCACTAAAAGTATACTCAATATGTGTACCTGAATTCTAACAAGCATTTCAAATACGATGTGTCCCAAATTGAGCTCTTTATTTCAGCCTCCAAAACTGTTCCCACCACCACATCCTTCCTTATTTTAGTAAATGTCAACTCTATCACGTCAACATAATCTTAAAATAATTTCCAACTCCCTTTTCTCTGAGATTTGCATGAACAATGGACTGGTTCCAAAGTGGAAAATGTGAACCTCAAGGCTGTATATTGTCGCCTTGCTTATTTAACTTACATGCAAAATACCAGGCTGCATGAAGCACAAGCTGGAATCAAGATTGCCAGGAGAAATATCAATAACCTCAGATAAACAGATGACAATACTCTTACGGCATAAAGTGAAGAGATATTAAAGAGTCTCCTGATAAAAGTGAAAGGGGAGTAAAAAAGCTGGCTTAAAATTCAACATTCAAAACACTAAGATCAAGGCATTTGGTGCCATCACTTAATGGCAAATAGTTGGGGAAACAATGGAAATAGTGAGAGACTTTATTTTCTTGACCTCCAAAATCACTGTAGATGGTGACTGCAGCCATGAAATTAAAAGACCCTTGCTCCTTGGAAGAAAATCTATGACCAACCTTGACAGCATATTAAAAAGCAGAGACATTACTTTGCCTACAAAGTCCGTCTGGTCAAAACTATGATATTTTCCAGTAGTCATGTGTGGATGTGAGGGTTGGGCCATAAAGAAAGCTGAGCACCAAAGAATTGATGCTTTTGAACTGTGGTGTTGGAGAAGACTCTTGAGAGTCCCTTGGACTGCAAGGAGACCCAACCAGTCAATCCTAATGAAAATCAGTCCTGAATATTCATTGGAAGGACTGACACTGAAGCTGAAATTCCAATATTTTGGCCACCTGATGCAAAGAACTGCCTCTTCCTCCCTGATGCTAGGAAAGATTGAAGGCAGGAGAAGGGGACGACAGAGGATGAGATGGTTGGATAGCATTATGACTCAATGGACATGAGTTTGAGCAAGCTCTGGGAGTTGGTGATGGACAGGGAAGCCTGGCGTGCTGCAGTCCATGGGGTTGCAAAGAGCTGAACATAACTGAGCAACTAAACTGGCCCCCAAAATATATCCAAAATCAACCTCTTCTCACCACATCTTCTACTATTACCTTTTCCCAAATTTTGGGTACCTATTACTTGGATCATGGCAATAGTTTCTTCAATGATTTACATGCTTTGGCCCTTGTCCTCTTCAGCCAATCAACTTCTTGAGACTTCTCTGACCACCCTACAGAATCTAATAGTCCCCAATCCAGTCCCTCTTAACTACCTTTTATTTTTCTCCACATAACTTATCACCATCTATCATATCATATATTAATTTTATTATTTTCTCAGAGACTGTTTTTACCCAAACAATGTAAACTCCATGAGGAAAGGGACTTGATCTGCTTGTACAACACTATGCTTTCAGCATCTAGAATAGTAAGTAGCAATACTCAATAGCACGCGCAAAATGAATGAATGGACACAAAAGGTGTTCAGCTACACTAATTGGAGACTGCTACTAAGATAGCAAATGTCACCTATTAAAATGACAAGAAAAATTATTAAAGCATATGCTGCTGGTGGTGGAAATATAACAACAAACTTTCAGGAATTGTTGTTATAATTGAAATACCATATTTTTAACCCACTAATCTTATTTTTTGGAAATCCCTGTTAATGACATAGAATCAGAAGTTTTTATTCGTAGTGGTAACAAAGGATGCATTTTTATTGTACAGTTGTATGAATTTGGTGGTAAATCTATACTATGGAATAAGTCAATTGTATCAACCTTGAGGATGCTTATGATATATAGTTAATCTAAAAACAAACTGTATGATGTCATCTATATGTGGAAAATAGAAAATAAAAAGGATAAAAATGAACTTTTTTACAAAACAAAAATTAGACTCACATACATAGAAAACAAACTTATGGTCACCAAAATGGAAGGGGGGAGAGGGATGAATTGGGAGTTTGGGATTAAAATATACAAGCTACTATGTATAAAATGGATAACCAGGGCTTCCATGGTGGCTCAGTGGTAAATTATCTGACCTTCAATGCGGGGGACATAGGTTTGATCTCTGGTCCAGGAGGATCCCACATGCTTTGGAACAACTAAGTCTGTTTGCCATAACTCTTAGGCCTGTATTCTAGAGCCTGGAAGCCCACGTGCTGCAACTACTGAGGCCCACACGTCCTAGAGCCCATGTTCTACACAAGAGAAGCTACCAGAATGAGAAGTCTGTGCACCACAATGAAGAATAAGCTCCAATCTCTGCAGCTAGAGAACAGGCTGTGCCACAATAAAGACCCAGCACAGCCCATAGATAAATAAATAATTTTTAAAAATAGGTAACCGACAAGGGCCTACTATATAGCATAGGGAGCTATACTCAGTATCTTGCAGTAACCTATAAAGGAAGAGAATGTAAAAATAGATATACATATATATGTATATATATACGTGTGTGTATAACTGAATCAGTGCATTGTATAACTGAATTAGTGCATTGTATACCTGAAACCAACACACTGTAAATCAGCTACACCTCAATATTTTTTTTGAAATGCAAACTATAGTGTGCTAAAGGCTACCTGTCAAAAAAGTTAGATTTATCATTTATTGAATCAAGAGAGTATTTGAACTTGTTTTATGTGATTTCAGGAAGGGTTCAAGGAAGCTGGGATTTGTCCAATATTGGACCAATCAGAAAATGGAAACAATTTGATGACAAATATCTTAATATGTTAACTAGAAGGTGGGAGGGATAGAGTGAGGCTAAAACTGTCATTAGGAAAGAAATATCAGTCACTCATATTAGCAGAGAGAAAGATGTTTAATTACTTTTGTGGTTCCACAGTGTTCTTGTTTTCGTCTCAGCTTAGACATAATTACAGAGTGACCTTGCTTTTGTCTCACTTATCTGATTCTAGAGTGATTTCATCTGATACTGGTGTTCTGTGAAATCTTTTGTATTACGCAGGAAACGTGGTCAAGGTGATAATGCTAAACTAGCTGCTAGCTGTCAGGACTACTTTTTCCTTTCTCAAGATTAAAATGCATAATGTAATATATTTTTATTTAAAAGAGTATAGAGAAAATCAATAAATCATAGCTATATTGTATATATTTCTGTATATATCTATATACATGGGCTTCCCTGGTGGCTTAGCAGTAAAGAATTCGTCCGCCAATGCAGGAGATGTGGGTTCAATCCCTGGGTCAGGAAGATCCTCTGGGGAAGGAAATGGCAACCCACTCCAGTATTCTTGCTTGGGAAATACCATGGGCAGAGAAGCCTGGCAAGCTGCAGTCCACGGAGTCACAAAGAGCTGGGCACAAGTTAGAGACTAAACAAAAAGAACACATATTAAAGTATATGTTGGTATTTATGTGTAGGAATGTAGAAATAGAAAAGGTATACAATAAGTGATTAACGTTAGCTGGGGGAAGGGAGAATAATAACATTGAAGAAGAGAAAAAGAAAAATTACCAAATTTTTCAGTAAATAATTTTCATGTCCTTAATGATTGCCATGGTTGTGTATGTGTAACATTGTAAACCTGAATGAGAAAGCTAATCAAATTTAAAGGAGAAAGAACAATTTTTAGGCCTAAAGAACAATTTACATATAATCTAGGACCAGGAATCCCCATGTTTTCCAATGAAATCCAGGAATTGGGAGAGGGGTTGAAAGCGGGAAGGAAAGATTCTCAGGAGCAGAAGTGACTCAAGTCTGGTACTTCCGGTGTAGCATGCTCTGTAAAGCCACTGGTGTGCCCAGGCAATGAATTTAGGTGAGAAATGAAGCCACACTTGTTATTGTATCTTTTAACTGGTACAGGAAACCATTTATTAATGGGGATAAGGAACAGCGTAGTGCAAGCCACAGAGTCCTCCCTTTAGCTGAGATGGTAGCCGCTGATTAAAAGAGAAATCAGAGTAGGAGTAGTAGAAGGGCAGTGTGGTATAAAGCAAAGATCACTGAGCTTTCAGTCAGGAGGCTTGAAGTCTCTGCCAGTTTACCACCTTCCCTTGCTGCTTGCTAGGGCTCTCCTGGTGGCTCAGATGGTAAAGCGTCTTCCTGAATGCAGGAGGCCAGGGTTCAATCCCTAGGTGGGGAAGATCCCCTGGAGAAGGAAATGGCAACCCACTCCAGTACTCTTGTCTGAAAAACTCCATGGACTGAGGAGCCTGGTAGGCTACAGTCCATGGGGTTGCAAAGAGTCGGACATGACTGAGCAACTTCACTTTCATTTTCACTTGCTGTTTGCAGCAAGGTTTTAAGTATATCAATTACCATGCCATAGTTTTAAACTTCCCATTGTTATTGAGGAAACTAGAAAAAGGGTGTTGGTTTTCCAACAACATGCAGTTCTCTAGCATCAACTGAATGCCTTACAATTCAATTCACTTCTTCACCTATTTACTCAAATAGAGGTAATTCAGAAGTTAGCTGACCTCACAGGTTAAGGATTCAGTCCCACAAGCCTACCCTCATTTCAAATGCCAGCCACAAATGGGGCCCCCAGGCTACTTGCACTTCAGCCCATACAGCTGTAAATTCAGGGGGTTTCCACAATCCCATAATACATCCCTCAGGTTTAATAATTTGTTACAATAATTTGTAAGACTCAGGAAAGCACTCTACTGACAACTACAGTTTCATTATAAAGTCTACAGCCTAGGAACAACCAAATGGAATTGCCACATAGAACAAGAATCTGGGGACGAGAGTGAGGGGGTGCAGAGCTTCCATGTTCTTACTGAGCGCACCCCCCTCCCAGTATGTCAGTGTGATTCCCAACCCAGAAGTTCCCCTAGCCTTGCTGCTTCAAAGTTTTTATCAAAGTTCTACCACTCAGACAGGATTAATTAAATCACTAGTCATCAGTGATTAAACTCAGTCTCCAGCTTTTTTTCTCCTCCAGAGAGGATGAGATGGGACCAAAAGTTCTAATCCTCCAATCAGGTGGCTGTTATTTCTTCTGGCAACCAGCCCCATAATGAAGCTATCTAAGTATGCCACTCTCCCTGGCCCCCTCCTACTAAGAATCACCTCTAAATAGCAAACTCAGGTGTGGTCCAAAGAGGTTCATTAAGAATAAGAAGATATTCTTATCACTCTGAGAATCCCAAGCGTTATTTGGAGATCTGTGTCAGCAACCAGGGACAGAATCCAAATGTATACTTTTTATTACATCAAAAAGGGCAATAAACTAGATTATTCTGAAGTCTCCTTCTAGTTCTAAATGTTCTCCTAATACTTCAGTTTCTAAAGTCTGGTTTGAAAACACAAAAACCACAGAACTATAGATGTGTAAGGACTATATGAATCCTTACCACCATCATAAAAGACAAAATTCTCAAAGCTAACAAAATGTTTCAAGATTAACTAGAAATAAGTATGAATAGAAACAAAAATAACTTAAAAATAATTTGGGGGAGGGGTGGAGAAAGAAAACAAGTTTATGCAACAAATCTCATTAATTCTGACTTCTCTGTGGATTTTACTGTATCTTAGACTCCAGATAGGGCTTCCCTGGTGGCTCAGCAGTCAAGAAATCACCTGCCAAGCAGGAGATACAGGTTGAATCCCTGGGTCAGGAAGATCCCCTGGAGAAGGAAATGGCAGCACACTCCAGATTTCTTGCCTGGGAGAACCCCATGGGCAGAGGGACATGGGGACAGAGGAATCCCATGGCTCCAGTCCATGGGGTCGTAAAGTGTAGTATGTAACTTAGGGACTAAACAGCAAGACTTTAAATAACAGAAATTTTTTTTTTCCCCACAGATAATTCAAATAAATAGAACAAATGTATTTTCTGAGAGGGCTGTGCTGAGCTGTCACTTTAGTCTTGTCCGACTCTCCGTGATCCCATGGACTGTAGCTTGCCAGGCTCCTTTGTCCATGGGATTTTTCAGGCAAGAATCCTGGAGTGGGTAGTCATGCCTCCTTCAGGGGATCTTCCTGACCCAGGGACTGAACCCTCATCTCCTACCTCTCCAACATTGCAGGTGAACTCTTACTGCTGAGCCATGGGGAAGCACTCTGAGAGGGCTACTTAAAGTGTATTTAAGATAATTAATCAGATTTATATACATAATCATGGAGAAAAATATAGATAATGATATCCTATGCATAGCAATTTAGCCATTAAAACACAAATCTTTAGAGTTCTACATTAATCTGTATTTTTACAAATTTAACACATATTGGGATTCCCTGATGATTCAAATGGTTAAGAATAGTTTCTATAGATTTCATTATTTCTTTTAAAGTACAAAATTTCAAATTGTAAAAAGAAAACAAAAGATAGAAGAGGAAAAAACAAAGGGGCCTTAGTCCTGATGAATCAAGCAGAATGATTCAACAAGTTCTCATGTTTTTGCTGCACTATCATGTTAATGGGAATTGTTACTAGAGATTTGTTGCTTCAATATGTACAGGAAACTAAGAAGGATTTTGTTCCTGTCTTTGAGAGCAAAACAGATGTATTTTTCTCTAGATTACTTCCTGTACACTTGTTCTCATGACAAATAACAAGTGATCAGAAAGCCACTGACAAAGGCACTAGTGTGAACTGGCAAGTTACCACAAAACAGGGCTTGGCTAAACTTCAAGTTATTTCAAAATGCACCAAAGATAGTACCATCTTGTGAAGAAATAAGGAACCAGCGTGAAAGTAGGAAGCAAAAACAAGTCCTTCCAAGCTCTTTAAAGGGAATGATTTAAAAATTAATTTCATTTTAGTTGTCTATTTGTTTGATATATATATATATCCCTGGGTTGGGGACATCCCTTGGAGGAGGGCATGGCAACCCACTCCAGTATTCTTGCCTGGAGAATTGTCATGGACAGAGGAGCCAGCCGGGCAGGCTACAGTCAACAGGGTCACAAAGAGTCAGACACAACTGAGCGACTCAGCACAGCACAGCATGCACATATTATTTATACACATAAATTTTCTACTATTTTCATGTTTTCTCTAAGTATAGTTAAACCATTTCCATATTAATCACTAGAACTGCATGAAATAAAATTTTTTATTACACTTAAAAATATGATTTTATATTCAGGCAAAATATTTATTCCCTTTCTGTCTCTCAGTATTCTCTTTTAACCTCTTCCCTCCATAGACACAAGCATACAAGTTTTGAAAGTGAATGAAAAAAAATAGAAGTTAGGGAATTTGTTTCCAAAGTTGTTCATAGCAAGGTATAAATTATATAAACATAAATTGTGAGCTTCATTTCCAATATTCCAATAATACGTGTTCTCCAAATTAAAAGTGAAAACTCATGGTTATGTTTCTTATTATGAAGTTTGTTTTCTGAATTTTAGGAATAAAAATCAATTCTTTCCTCATCTAATTCTATAAAATGCTATTTCTTTTTCTAATTATTTGCTATGTGTACCTAGTCCAGTGATTTTTTAGACTTTAGTATGTATAAGAAACATCTAGAGAAAAAAGGGCAATGACATCTTGGAATTTCTTTGGATTTTTTTTTAAAATAATTTTTCTAAATCTAAATTTCCCCTACAAACTGCTTTCTGTATAGGTTCCATCTCTTAACTAAAGACAGGGACTGGAGAAAAATCTACAGAAGTTTTGGACATGATTTTCTCAGTATTATTTTGTAGCCAAAATATAGTGGAATAAAAAAATATGTAGCTGTTGGAAATGAGATGTAATTCCAGCTTTCAGTTGTCAGGACATTCTCAACTACTCTTGAAAGTAGATAGTCATCAGTTAGATCTCTTAAACTATAACTTGCTTAGTAAATAATATGCTGTGACCTTCTTTCTCTGACCCAGGTTGTTTTAATTGTTCTTAAAAATTGCATGACCTGCAAGCTTCACATAGCTTAGACAATGTCAAGATTCCTTTAATGCCTCTTATAGTAATAAATAACACCTCTCATGGGTCACTATAGCGACTGTCTTTCATGTTGTTTTTCTGGAACACAGAATCAGGCTTGCCCAATTCGAACTCGTTGAGACCACTGACAATGCATTTGGGCCCATGTGAGTGTCTGATGATCTTTTGATGTTAAAGGGCCAAAAACTCCGCCTGAGGTCATGCTAATCCTGTCGTTTTCTAATCAAGCCTCTGGTGAAGAAGCATGTAATTCAGACAAGTCTGTGCAGAGGAGCTATTCCCTTACCTTTTTCCTGCCTCCAATCACCTTCTCCTGCACCTCCAAACAGGGTGCCTCTCTGTCCTGAGAGTCTAGCCTTGGAGGAGGCTCATTTGAGATTTGCTCTACCATCTTCTCAAATGACAGCCTCAAGAATAAAATTCTTTCTCTGCTGGATACTTCCATGTCTGGGCATTTGGCTTGCTAGATGTTGTGCAAACAAACCTGGTTCAGTAACAATCTGATGTTTTCTTCACTTATAAAATAAAGGTCTCAGAACATTTGTATGGATTTAACAACAAACTCATGTGATGTGAGTATAAATGTGAGGGCTGGACCATAAAGAAAGCTGAGCACCAAAGAAATGATGCTTTTAAACTGGGGTATTGGAGAAGACTCTTGAGAGTTCCTTGAACAGCAAGGAGACCCAACTAGTCCATCCTAAAGGAAATCAGACCTGAATATTCATTGGAAGGACTGATGCTGAAGCTGAAACCCCAATACTTGGGCCACCTGATGCAAAGAACTGACTCACTAGAAAAGACCCTCATGCTAGGAAAGATTGAAGGTGGGAAGAGAAGAGGGTGACAGAGGATGAGATGGCTGGATGGCATCACCGACTCAATGGACATGGGTTTGAGTGGACTCCAGAAGTTGGTGATGGACAGGGAGGCCTGGCATGCTGCAGTTAATGGATCACACAGAGTCAGACACGACTGAGCGGCTGAACTGAATTAAACAACTGCTGCTGCTGCTGCTAAGTCCCTTCAGTCGTGTCTGACTCTGTGTGACTCCATAGACGGCAGCCCACCAGGTTCTGCCGTCCCGGGATTCTCCAGGCAAGAACACTGGAGTGGGTTGCCATTTCCTTCTCCAATGCATGAAAGCTACAAGTAAAGTGAAGTTGCTCAGTCGTGTCTGACTCTTCGCGACCCCATGGCCTGCAGCCGACCAGGCTTCCCCGTTCATGGGATTTTCCAGGCAAGAGTACTGGAGTGGGTTGCCATTGCCTTCTCCAGAACGGAACAACTAACTCTTTACAAAAAAGTGCAATCAAAACTATAGTATACAAATATACATTATTTGAAAGATATGAATGTAAAGACAAGTTAAAGGCAAATCTCATGTATGGCTTCTTTTCCAAGTAGTTTATCTGACTTTAGGATATGCTGCCCCCAAGTGGATGGTAGCTCATAACACATGATGAGTACAGATTACTAGGTTTTTCATAATTTTGTTGATGGAGTAAAAATTAAGTTCACCTAGATGTAATTGTGGCTTTCCTGGTGCCTAGGATGGTAAACAAGCCTTCTTCAATGCAGGATATTCAGGTCGGTCCCTGGGTTGGGAAAATCTCCTGAAGAAGGGAATGGCAACCCCTCCCGTATTCTTGCCTGGAGAATTCCATAGACAGAGGAGACTGGTAGGCTACAGTCCATAGGGTTGCAAAGAGCTGGACATGTCAGAGAGACTAACATTTTCACTTTTCAGATGTATTACTATATATTAGATACATTGTATTTATATAAATATAGAACATAAATATACAGATATATAATACATAATATAAAACAAATGATATGTGTACATTTATTCATAGACATACAAAATCAATATAAACTCATATATTTAATAGAAAACATCATGTTTACTCTCCAGTAACTAGTTTCCTTGATATTAATCAATAAAGGCCTTTCAGGTTGGAACTACTGTAATTTAAAGGATAATAATATCGTACATTAAATATTTAACCATATGTGGTTAACAACCTAGAGGATAAGTCGACATGTTATTTAAAATAATTTGAGATGGAAATGATACAAATTGTTAGCTATTTTTCATTATTAACACTTCTAAAAATACACTATAATTTAACTAATGTCTAAGATTATGTAATATAATTTTTAAGGCCAATGAAATAAAATATAACCAGGTTTCAAAAACAGGTGAAAAATAGTTTTTTCACCCACAAAATTTCACTCCCTGGTTCCATGAGAAATTACCAAAGCCAAAAATAATTATGACAAAACTCAATGATCAAAAAGATATCATTATCCTAATGGTACTCTGTTTTAATTTGCTTTTCAGAAACCATTCACATTTGCAATAAATCAATAATAACAGAAAACTTTCTCCAGTACTTGGGAAATTGTCATTTCAAAACCATTCAATTAGGAGTCTAAATAGAGTTAAATTGTAGAAAAACTGTATTAAATGTAGTACATAAAAATTTGACATATATTTCATGTTATACTCACAGTTCTATAAGAAAAAATATTATTTCATATGTAAGAAAACAAACATAAAACAACAGACTGGTTAAAAAAACTGGGAAAGGAGTATGTTGAGGCTTTATATCATGGACACTTATTTAACTTATATGCAGAGTAAATTACATGAAATGTCAAGCTGGGATGAAACACAAGCTGGAATCCGAATTTCCCTGAGAAATATTAAGTCTAGATATGCAGATGATACCACTCTAATGGTAGAAAGGGAAGAGGAATTGAAGAGCCTCTTAATGAAAGTGAAAGAGGAGAGGGAAAAACCTGGCCTAAGACTATTCAGAAAACTAAGATCATAGCATCCAGTCCCATCACTTCATGGCAAATAGAAGGGGAAAAAATGGAAAGTGACAGATTTTGTTTTGGGGGGCTTCAAAATCACTGTGGACAGTAACTGCAGCCATAAAGTTAAAACATGCTTGCTCCTTGGAAGGAAAGCTATGACAAACCTAGACAACATATTAAAAAGCAGAGATATCACTGCTGAAAAAGGTCCATCTAGTGAAAGCTAAGGTTCTTCCAGTAGTCACATATGAATGTGTGACTGAGTACCAAAGAATTGATGCTTTTGAATTTTGAGGCCAGAGAAGACTTTCAGGAGTCCCTTGGACTACAAGGAGATCAAACCAGTCAGTTTTAAAGGAAATCAACCCTGAATGTTCACTGGAAGAACTGTTGTTGAAGCTGAAGCTCCCATACTCTGGCCACCTGATGCGAACAGCTGACTTATTGGAAAAGACCCCCTGTTGCTGGGAAAGTTTAAGGACAGGAGAAGAGGGCAACAGAAGATGAAATGGTTGGATAGCATCACGGACTGAATGGGCACAAGTTTGAACAAATTCTGGGAGATAGTGAAGAATAGGGAAGCCTAGTGAGTTGCAGTCCACGCGATCACAGAGTAAGGCATGACTTGGAGACTAAACAATGAATAACAAAAACAAGAATACTAAAGTTGTCATGTGAAGACCTCATCCAAGGATGTGTATGTGTGTATGTGTGAGTGTGTGTTGCAAGGGAGGGTTAGTAAAGGTAAAATTACAGCATTTATAGGCCAACTACAACACATTTTTAAATTAAAGACAAGATTCTCTCTTCATACTGAACAGCTACATAGATAGAGAAACGGGCCTAGAAAGAAGTGTGTGTGTGTGTGCAAGCGCATGTCCTACCAGGGGTGTGCACTGAATTTAAGTCTGAGGAAAGTGTTACAGTTCCTTTTAAAAGATATTTGAGTCATAAAAACTAAATAGAACTAGGAACTCTAATTAATCAATCTTATGGGAGATTCCACTATAAAAGCAGGCAAAAAGCATCACCACAAGAGAACAAACTTTAAAAGAGCAAAACTTCTGCAACGTTTTAAACAATAGAAGGATACATCTATGTAACCATTCCTTATTTTAGAACCAGAATACACCAAGAAATTTAGAAGATCCATTCATCACCAGTTACTTCCCCCTTCCTTTCTTTCTCAAGTGACTACTATCCTAATTTTTCAATAATGAATCTTTTTGGCTTTTTTTCATTTTACCAGATAAGTATGCATCACTAAACAATGTAATTTAATGTTTGTTTTTATACCTATCAGAGTTTATTATTTATAAAAATTTTTTTTATCAATACCCTTTATCAGGTCAAGAAATCCTGTATTCTACAGTTTTAAAAAATCATGAAAGATGTTGAATCTCATTAAAGACTTTTTCTATATGTACTAAAATTATCATATAATTTTTCTCCTTTCATCTGTTAATATTATAGATTGTATTAATTAATTACCAATGTTAGACCAGAAACCCCTGGATAATTCTGACTTCTACTTAAAGTTTACTATACATTACTAAAATAAGTTTTGCATTACTGAAAAAGGTTTGCTAATATTTCATTATATGCCTGGAGAAATACTAATAATTGATTTTTCTTGAGTTTCCCTTTCTGTGCCTTTTGATGGAGGAGGAAATGGCAACCCACTTGGTATATTTGCCTGGAAAATCCCATGAGCAGAGGAGACAAATGGGCTACAGTCCATGGGGTCACAAAGAGTGGGACACAACTGAAATGACTAAGCATGCATGCATATGCCTTCTGAATCATGATTACCTACATAGGAGAAACAAAGATGGAGAAGCTCTATACAGTCAGCAAAAACAAGACCAGAAGCTGACTGTGGCTCAGATCACAAGTCCTTATTGCCAAATTCAGACTTAAATTGAAGAAAATGGGGAAAACCACTAGACCATTCAGGTGTGACCTAAATCAAATCCCTTATGATTATACAGTGGAAGTGAGAAGTAGATTTAAGAGACTAGATCTGATAGACAGAGTGCCTGATGAACTATGGATGAAGGTTCGTGACATTGTACAGGAGACAGAGATCAAGACCATCCCCATGGAAAAGAAATGCAAAAAAGCAAAATGGCTGTCGGAGGAGGCCTTACAAATAGCTGTGAAAAGAAGAGAAGTGAAAAGCAAATGAGAAATGGAAAGATATACCCATTTGAATGCAGAGTTCCAAAGAATAGCAAGGAGAGATTAGAAAGGCTTCCTCAGCAAACATTGCAAAGAAATAGAGGAAAACAATAGAATAGGAAAGACTAGAGATCTCTTCAAGAAAATTAGACATATCAAGGGAACATTTGATACAAAGATGGCCTCAATAAAGGACAGAAATGGTATGAACCTAACAGAAGCAGAAGATATGAAGAAGAGTTGTCAAGAATATATAGAAGACAATACAAAAAAGATTTTCACGATCCAGTTAATCATGGTGGTGTGATCACTCACCTAGAGCCAGACATTCTGGAATGTGAAGTCTAGTGGGCCTTAGGAAGCATCACTACAAACAAAGCTAGTGGAGGTGATGGAATTCCAGGTGAGCTATTTCAAATCCTAAAAGATGATGCTGTGAAAGTGCTGCACTCAATATGCCAGCAAATTTGGAAAACTCAGCAGTGGACACAGGATTGGAAAAGATCAGCTTTCATTCTAGTCCCAAAGAAAGGCAATGCCAAAGAATGCTCAAACTCCTGTACAATTGTACTCATCTCCCATGCTAGTAAAGGAATGCTCAAAATTCTCCAAGCCAGGTTTCAGCAATATGTGAACTGTGAACTACCAGATGTTCAAGCTGGTTTTAGAAAAGGCAGAGAAACCAGAAATCAAATTGCCAATATCTGCTGGATCATCGAAAAAGCAAGAGAGTTCCAGAAAAAACATCTATTTCTGCTTTATTGACTATGCCAAAGCCTTTGACTGTATGGATCACAATGAACAGTGGAAAATTCTTCAAGAGATGGGAATAGCAGACCACCTGACCTGCCTCTTGAGAAACCTGTATACAGGTCAGGAAGCAACAGTTAGAACTGGACATGGAACAACAGACTGGCTCCAAATAGGAAAAGGAGTACGTCAAGGCTGTATATTGTAGCCCTGCTTATTTAACTTATATGCAGAGTACATCATGAGAAACTCTGGGCTGGAAGAAGGAGAATCAAGATTGCAGGGAGAAATATCAATAATCTCAGATAGGCAGATGACACCACCCTTTATTTTTTGGGCTCCAAAATCACTGCATATGGTTGTTGCAGCCATGAAATTAGAAGATGCTTACTCCTTGAAAGGAAAGTTATGACCTACCTAGATAGCATATTAAAAAGTAGAGACATTACTTTGCCAACAAAGGTCCATCTAGTCAAGGCTATGGCTTTTCCAGTGGTCATGTATGGATGTGAGAGTTGGACTATAAAGAAAGCTGAGTGCCTAAGAATTGATGCTTTTGAACTGTGGTGTTGGAGAAGACTCTTGAGAGTCCCTTGGACTGCAAGGAGATCCAACCAGTCCATCCTGAAGGAGATCAGTCCTGGGTGTTCATTGGAAGGACTGATGTTGAAGCTGGAACTCCAATACTTTCGCCATCTGATGAGAAGAACTGACTTATCTGAAAAGACCCTGGAAAGATGCTGGGAAAGATGAAGGCAAGAGAAGGGGATGACAGAGGATGAGATGATTGGACGGCAACACTGACTCTATGGACATGAGTTTGAGTAAGCTCCAGGAGTTGATGATGGACAGGGAAGCCTGATATGCTGTAGTCCATGGGATTGCAAAGAGTCGGACATGGCTGAGAGACTGAACTGAACTGAATCCCCTTAGGAGAATATTTTAAATCACTTGTTCTTTGAAATTTTGAAAATGTTTCCCAAGAATCCATGTAGTCTGGACCTGAAGTGTTATTTTTGGAAATTTACTTGGAAATTGATTCAGTTTTTTTTATGGATACAGGGACAAATAGATTTGCTATTCAGTTTTGGTAACATTTTTCCATTTTTTATTTAATTTTATTATTTAACTTACAAATGTTTAAAATTAATCAGTATTTTAACATTTCTTATGCAGAGTAAGTTATCCTGTGGTACTTTAATTCCATTTACCCCCTCATGACTTTACATGCTCTTACTATCAAAAGTTTTATTTCCTTCTCTTTTATGCTTTTTTAAATTTCATGAGTTTTTTCTGTTGTATTCAATGAATGGAGAGATTTAAAATACGTTAACCAGCTTCTTTGCTCTCTCTATAAAATATTGTAATCTACAAAAGATTAATTCTCTAGGCTCTTATAGCTATGGAGAAAAGTCTTTAGCCTTTGGTTTTAAAATTACATTCTTGGTTTATATAATTTTCTGGGTATATGTATAATTAGAAGAACTTTCTTGTAATACTTATAGGTGTCACTACACTGTTTTCTAACTTGTATGACTTATAATGATAAGTCTGTTCTTATTTTTAAATTTGTTTCTTTGTTACTAATGTGCTTTTAAATTTTTCCATCTCTTCTTAAGATTTTCTCTTTTTTCACTGATATTCAACATATTGTTTATAACATGCTAGAGGGAACTTTATTTCTTCTTTCTTCTTTTATTTTTTAACTTGGTTAATTGAGCTTCTTGGATCTATATATATGTGGAATTCATTACATTTGGAAATAGTTTAGCTATTATGTCTCTCAGTACTTGATTCTCCCTATAGTCCTTCCATCAAGGACTCCAATTACATGTTTGGTAGGCTGCTTGTTCATTTCCTTTTTCTTTTTAAGGGGAAGGTTGGTTAATTTTCCCCATGTTTCATTTTGTGTAGCTTCTATTACTGTATCTTCAAGTTCAAGTTTCTTTTTCTATGCTATGCCTTGTTTTCTGTTAATCTTGTCAATATATTTTTAATCTCAGATGATAGTCTTCATATCTGGAAATCTGATATGGATCTCTTTCTTATTTCTCTCCTCATGTACTTATGCTTTCTTCTATCTTTTTGATGATATACTATTTGTAATAGCTTTCTAAGTTCTTGTTAACTAATTTTCTTCTCCGTGTCATTACTGTGACTCTATGAATGAGATATATATCTTGTTAAAAGTCAGATATTTGTAATTTTTTTAATGTCTCTTAACTTTTTATTGTGAGTTTACCTTGGTGAGTGCTGAGATTTTTGTACTCTTTTAAACATTTGGGGTTTTTTTTTTCCCTAGATATAAATTTTGAACTTCATACATTAGACACTTGGTATTAAGTTGATTCCCTGGAGAAGGAAATGGCAACCCACTCTGGGATTGTCCTGGGAAACCTCGTGGACAGAGGAGCCTAGTGGGCTACAGTCCACGGGGACACAAAAGTGTCAGACACTACTTAGTGACTAAACAACAGTAAAACATCTATTGTTATTTAATATCATGTGTTCCAATACACTGCTTCACTCTTTCTCCAGGGCTGTCATTTCTTAGAGTTATATAATACAGGAAAAAACAAGGGTTTTCTTTAAAATAGGGTATATAGCTGAGGAAACATGTTTTTAATGTCACAAAAGGGAGGAAATTAAGTATATTGTGCTGGCAGATATGTATGCTTACATTTAAGGGTGCTATCTGAAGGCAATAGAAAAGCAAAACAAGTGGTTCATTATATGAAAACAATGAATTAAAGAAAGAATTTTGTCTGCTGAATGTTAATTTTCTCTTTAATCTGCATTTTAAATCCATGATTTCAATTTTCCGTTGACTATTTTTTATTATTCCACTCTTCAAATCTCAAGCAATATTAATCAGTTCTATTAAATGAGCAACAATCTCTTTTTATTCGTATTTAGTACTTACGTACTCAGAGTCTGAAAATGGAAAGGAAGGGAGACTCAGAATTTGAAGAAGATGTAAAATGCAAGTCAAAACTACAACCTCACACCTGTTACAATGGCTATAATAAAAAAAAAATTTACAAGCTAACAACAAATGAGAAGTGTTGATAAGGCTATGGAGAAAAGGGATCTCTAATGCGTAATGTTGCAGCAGCTATGGAAAATAGTATGGAGAGTCCTCAAAAAATTAAAAACAGAGCTATCTTGTGATTCAGCAGCATCACTCCTAGGTATACATCCCAAAGAATTAAAATTAGAATATCAAAGAGATATTTGTACTCCCATGTTTATTGCAAGAGTATTCACAATAGTCAAAATATGGAAGCAACCCAAGTGTTTATCAACAGATGAATGAATAATGTAGTATACACATACAAAATTTCCTCATAAATTAAGCTGCTGGCTTATAAGCCATGTTAAAAAATATTACTTAATTTCTCTTTTACTAAACATATTCTTTGCAAGTCAGAATTGAGTTTCACATTTCATCAAGTGCTTTTTTTCATAGAGAGACAATTATGTAAATTTCTCCTTAGTTCTAGTACTAGATACATAATATTACTGTGTTTCCTTTCAGTGAATCTTTTCAGCAAAAAACCCAATTTAACTGTTGTCAGGACATTTAACTTTAAGGAATCCTATACTCCTTTTCTTCCTTTGTGTGCCATTTCTCAAGGATTCTCTGTTCCTTATCAGTTCCAATTCCAGAACAAGTAGAGCTGAATGCAGTTCTCAGGACTGAGATAATGAGAAAAGGTATCTACTGGGATTCCTTTCAGTTACTCCCTTCTTTGATTTCTTTCAGCATCAGCAACCTTGTATGTATTAGACTATCCATTTTGTTGCAATTAATGGCACTTCATCCTGTGTAATCATTTCACCAAAGATATATGAATTTCAGCTAATAAAACACCCTTGCTCCACCAGAGACCTGGGTCCCCCACGTCCTTCTTTCTGTCTCTCTTTCTTTTCGTCAACTCTGGTCCACCTGGCCCCAGTCTGACAAGAAGACCACAAATTGTAATGTATTTTTTCAAGGTTTTTAGAATATATTGCTAATATATTACTTAAGATATTTTTATTAACATTCACATTTCTATCACTTATCAGCAACAGATAGATATAATCTCATTCTGGCAATAAAAACAATATTTATTGCTGCACTCAAAATTCACAGGGCATAAAGAAGACAAATATTTTTTGTCTTTTTTTTAATTACCCTTTAATCACATTATGATTAAGCACTTAATCAGTTTCTGTAGTCAGATGGTCTATATTCAAATCCTGGCTGTGTTATTACATCTCTGAATGATATGAGAAAATAACATACTTTCCTACGCCTTGGATTTTTCATCTGAAAACAGATAATAACATTACATTCATCAAAAGACTGTAAGAATTAAATGAGTTAAGGTATGTAAAGTACTTAGAATGACACATGGCATACTGGAAATGCTCAATAAATGTTAAATTATTTGCATCAAATCTAGTAAAAGTATATTTTATAAAAAAGGCTGCTTGTAACTTGTTTAAAAAATGGGAAGAAGAACTGAATAGACATATTTCCAAAGTGGAAATGCAGATGGCCAACAAGCACATGAAAAATATACTCAACACCACTAATTTAGAAAGATGGTAACGAGAACCCAACATGCGAGACAACAAAAGGAACGCAGATGTATAGAATAGACTCGTGGATTTTGTGGATGAGGGTAAGGGTGGGATGATATGGGAGAAGGGCATTGAAGCATGTTAATTGTCATGTGTCTAATCAATCGCCAGCCCAGGATTGATGCTCGGGACTGGTGCAGCGAGATTTCCAGTGGGGGGAGGGAGGAGGGAGGGGGGTTCCGGAGGGGAAGCTTATGTAAACCCATGGTGATATCATGACAATGTATGGCAAAAACAATTAAAAAAAAAATAAATAAAGAAACGCAAATACGAATCACAATGAGATATTAATTACCTTACACCTGATAGAAGGCTATCTCAAAAAAAAAAAACCCACAAATAACAAATGTTGACAAGGAAAGGAGTAAAAAGAAACGCTTGTACACTGCTGGTGGGAATGTAAATTGATACAGCAACTAGAGAAAATAATATGGAGATTTCTCAAAATACTGAAAATAAAATTACCATATAATCCAGATATTCTACTCCTAGGCATATATCCCCCCAAAACCGAAAAAAATGATTTCAAAAGATATGTGCACTCTAAAGTTCATAGCAGCGTTATTTAAAATTGCCAAGATATGAAATCAACCTAAGTGTCTAACTGAGATGAATGAATAAAGAAGATGTGACCTATACAGACAATGGAATACTATTTGGGCATACAAAATGAAGAAGGAAATGGCAATCCACTCCAGTATTCATGCCTGGAGAATCCTATTAACAGAGGAGCCTGGAAGGCTACATATTACGGGGTCATAAAGAGTCGGACATGACTGAAATGACTTAGCTGCTGCTGCTGCTGCTAAGTCGCTTCAGTCGTGTCCGACTCTGTGCGACCCGACAGACGTCAGCCCACCAGGCTCCCCTGTCCCTAGGATTCTCCAGGCAAGAACACTGGAGTAGGTTGCCATTTCCTTCTCCAGAAATGACTTAGCACACAAGCATAAAAAAATGTTTTGCAATTTGCAGCAACATACATCAAGTTGAAAGGCATTATGTCAAGTGAAACAAGTCAGACAGAAAAAGACAAATACTGTATGACATCCTTGTTGAATCTAAAAACAAACTTGTGAATGAAACAAAAAAAAAGCAGACCCACAGATATAGAAAACAAACTAGTGGTTACCAGCAGCAAGAGGAAAGGAGGAGAGGGGTAATATAGAGGTTGAAGAATAAGAAAAAAAAAAGAAAAAACAACACAAAAACAAATAGTTTCCAGGGAACCAAGGAAAGAATACACATTTAACAAAAGGTTAATCTGCTTTATAATGTAATGGGTGGGGAATTCAAAGAGTAAAATGATCTGTGTAATCTTTCCTCCACTTAAGATGATATTTCTCACATTTGTGCTTACCCAACTAGCATTTATGTATTCAACTTCTTCCTAATCAAATGAGTGGTTTTAACGTTCTGGTTGGAAACTTCAGGTAAGAAATTTTTAAACCTTACAATAAGCAGTACATAAGCAATGCATAATGTATATACGGACTTCGTATTTTCTTCTAAAAAGTATTGGTCATTACAAGGTTGATAGCTAATTTCTGGTTTGTTTTATTACTTCCCTTAAAAAAATTTTCGGGTTTTTTTGAAATAACTTGAGAGTTTCTCTCCACCTTGACTTCAGTGTTACAGTTTACAATAACTTTGTAGATATTGAAGGAATTGAATGATAGAGTAACAATTTGTAAGTTTTATCTAAACGTGAGTTCAAGTGCCTTTTTAGAGCTTCACTCTAAGTGGAGAGTTTAGTTCTTCCTTGTTAGCCAACACAAAAGGAACAAATAAGATTTATACTAATGTACGTTGAAAGCAAAGGTGACTCTCACAAGTGGCTACTTTGTTCTTTAAGGTGAAAGATGAGTAAAGATTAATATGTCATCCTTGGTGGGTATTTTATTTTTTAATATTGTGCAGTGAATTTTTTATAGATAAAAATATACACATACCTCAAATGAATCTCAAATGAGGTAAAAGTGGTTAGTATTCAGTCATGTCTGACTCTTTGTGACCCCATGGACCGTGGCCCTCCAGGCTCCTCTGTCCATGGGATTCTCCAGTCAAGAATACTGAGGTGGTTAGTTGATTTTCCTGACCTAGAAATCAAACCTGGATCTACAGCTTTGCAGTCATATTCTTTTGAATTTGAGGCATGAGGAAAGCCCATACAAATCTCAAATAAGTATGCAAAGTCAAATTTATTTATTAAAAAAAAGAATTTAAAGTTTCTTTAAGAAAGTCCTGTTGTGTAAAAAATAACCAATTTTGATATTGTAAATACTGCACTTACTTCCTTTGTGCAATTAAGTAAAGCACATATTTTATTACCATCACTTATGGGGGCACCAGAGGATGAGATGGCTGGACGGCATCACCGATGCAATGAATATGAACTTGGGCTAACTTTGGGAGCTGGTGAGGAAAAGGGAGGCCTGGCGTGCTGCAGTGCATGGAGTAGCAAAGAGTTAGACACTACTGGGTGACTGAAAAGCAACATGATAAAAATACTTGTATATACTAACCTTTGTTTACATTTGTTAGCTGTTTCTTTGAATTCAATTGATTTGGCAAATATATTAACCAAATTTTAGCTGTATTCTCTCAAAAATTTTCTGAAAAGGATTTATTAGCTTTTCAATGCTCTTAAGGTCGGAATAATCAAAATCACATTTTCAGATCCGCACATTGGGAAAGAGAAATATTTTTACAACCTCTTTAAAAAGAAACTCAGATGTATAGAACAGTCTCGTGGACTCTGTGGAAGAGAGCAAGGGTGGGATGATATGGGAGAATGGCATTGAAACATGTTAATTATCATATGTGAAATCAATCGCCAGCCTAGGTTTGATGCTTGGGGCTGATGCACTGGGAAGACCCAGAGGGAGGGAATCGGGAGGGAGGAGGGAGGAGGGTTCTGGAGGGGGAGCATATGTATACTCGTGGAGGATTCATGTCAATGTATGGCAAAACCAAGACAACAAAGTAAAAAAAAAAAAAATTCTATGATTAATATTTATTCATTTATTTTCTTTTATTTAATTATTATTTTTTCTTTACATTATCGTGTTGGTTTTGCCATACATTGACATGAATCCACCATGGGTATACATGTGTTCCCCTTCCAGAAACCCCCATCCCCCCTCCCTCCCGATTCCATTTCTCTGGGTCATCCCTGTGCTCCAGCCCTGAGCACCCTATATCATGCATCAAACATGGGCGGGCGATTCTTTTCACATATGATAATTTACATGTTTCAATGCCATTCTCCCATATCATCATAGAGTCCAAAAGACTGTTCTATACATCTGCGCTTCTGCGTCTCTTTTGTTGTCTTGCATACAGGGTTATTTTTACCATCTTTCTAAATTCCATATATATGTGTTAGTATACTGTATTGTTGTTTTTCCTTCTGGCTTACTTCTCTATCTATAATAGGCTCCAATTTCGTCCACCTCAGTAGAACTTTCAGAACATAAACAAATCTAAAATTTAACCTCAATAGTTTGAGAAATTTCTTAATACTTGTCACATTACTGAGATTTTTTTAAAGCCAAAAAGTTTATGACATGAGTGGTTTCTTTTGTGTACATTACTCATCACTAATGTCCAGATACGTCTAATTCCAAGATGAGAGTAATATATCTCATCTCTCAGAAAGACTTCCCTATCTGTATCACCCCGTCTGAAAACGGTCTCTACTCTGTATAGCTCTGAAATATTTATTTGATGACCTGCATCGTTTCATCTGAAGACACTCAGCATTTTCCCTAACTAAGAAAAGGAATTTAAAGAGAAAGCTAATAGATTTTAAACATGTCTTTCTCTCCAGGCACTATGCTTGCTGCTTAGTCAGCATCATTTTATTTATTTAAACATGTATTTAACTTATACATTGTATTTATAATTGCATAATTTATAGTATCTATTTTATAGTTGTTCATTTATTATATATTAAAAATATTTTATTATCTATTTTATTGTATGATTTTACACACACAAAAGCATCTTAAGTTGTTTTTAATTTTCATTTTCTAGATTAAAAACCTAAGTCTCATAAATACTAAGCAGCATAATGTTAAGCTAGGATTTTTTGGCCTCTGTGTGGGTGTGTGTGGTGTGTGTGTACTCCGTGGTGTCTGATTCTTTGCGACCCTGTGGACTATTGTCTGCCAGGCTCCTCTGTCCATGGAATTTTTCCAGGCAAAATACTGAAATGGGTTGCCACTTCCTCCTCCAGGTCATCTTCCTGACCCAGGGATCAAACCCAAGTCTCTTGCATCCCCCTCATTGGCAGTGGCTTTCTCTACCACTAGCACCACATGGGAAACCCCATTTTTGGCCTAACTGATTCTAAAAATGAATTTAATAGTATCATGTTGACTTTAATATGGGCTTCCCAGGTGGCAGTAGTGGCAAAGAACCTGCCTGCCAATGGAGGAGACGTAAGAGACGTGGATTCGATTCCTGGGTCAGGAAGATCCCCTGGAGGAGGGCATGGAAACCCACTCCAGTGGTCTTGCCTGGAGAATTCCACGGCCAGAGGAGCCTGGTGGACTACAGTCTATAGAGTAACACAGGGTCAGACAAGATTGAAGTGACTTAGCGTACATGCACAACTTTAATATACTATGCTGCTTTTTGTTACATTTATGTACACAATTTTTTCGTGTTCCTCTGAGAGACTGTAAGTGTCTCTTCAGTTCGTCTTCTGCCTAGTCGGGAGTTCTATGCCTAGTGAAAGTGAAGTCGCTCAGTCGTGTCCTACTCTTTGCCATCCCATGGACTGTAGCCCACGAGGCTCCTCCATCCATGGAATTTTCTAGGCAAGAGTACTGGAGTGGGTTGCCATTTCCTTCTCCAGGGGATCTTCCAGACCAGGAAATTGAACCCGGGTCTCCCACAGTGCGGGCAGATGCTTACCGTCTGAGCCACCAGGGAACCCTCTATGCCTAGCAGGTACCTAATAAACACATATAACCTGAATAAAGACAGTATTTTGGTTGTCTATAACTGGATTGGATTCCCTGATAGTAAATAAAATGAACAAAATAGCAGTACATAGTGACCAGCTATTCATCCTAAAGGATCAACTATTTTAAAGTGTTCTGGCAAGTGACCATGGACCAGGGGAACTCCAGCAGCCAGATATTTTGTACATACCATAAAATCGTACTGCACAGAATCTTGAACTGAAACCCATCCCATGAACTGTCTTTTCACTCTGCTAAGCTTTGAATAGCATTTTGTAAAATGTAGCAACTGTTTTAATATGGCAGTTGCTGTTTCACCACAGATTATCTTTGGTGATGTGGAACTCAGAAGCGACATCACTGAAAGATATAGGATTTCTGATTCTGATAGATTTATTAAAACAAAATGAGCCACCTCTACTTATTCACAAACATATACGTATGCATATATACATATACAGGTTTTCATAGAGATCATTTTACTGGGATGACTTGATTCAGCACTATTCTGCCTGAGTTGCACAAATTTATATTGCACACTTTATTAATATACTGTGTCAGCATGTGTGGCATAATTAATGGTTCATATATATATGTATATATACAGGTGCCTCATAGTTGTTAAGAATACATGATATACTTTCATGAGGTAATCTATTCTAGTGTTTAATACAGTGTGTTCTGAGAGCAAACAGCCTTAAGACTGTTAATACCAGTTCCTTTTTATTTTGCTTTATGAATTCATCAAGTTACTCAACTTCTCTGAGTAATGATTCCTTCTTATTTGGGAAGAAATTATAGTACATACTTCACTGGATCTTTTTTTCTTCTAATGAAAAATAAATGAGGTTAATACACGTAAAGCACTTTGTGTAATATATGACACATAGAGCACTTAAATGCTAGCAACTTTAAAAATCTGAGTATAATTGTAAAGTAGTTATTCACAAAGACTTAGCTAACTTTTGAGCAGCACTTTCAACAGATGCATGCCTGAATTAGCAATTCTCTTCAAATAGCTCCATTTCACATGTAAAATTGCCCACTGTCTCTTGTATATATTACTTGTAAGTAGTTTATTTAGTAATTTTTTGTCAGTGATTCATTAACATAAAATACTTTCCTAAACATATTATTAAAGTACCAAAACATTACAGTCACTTACATTTGTTTGTACTTTCCATTTTGTAAGTATTCCTTGCAATAATTTTATCTATTAATGGGGCTTTCCTTCTGACTCAAATGGTAAAGAATCTGCCTACCATGCAGGAGACCTAAATTTGATCCCTGTGTCAGTAGGAACCCCTGGAGAAGGAAATGGCAACCCACTGAAGTATTCTTGCCTGGAGAATTCCATGGACAAGCCTGGCAGACTATAGTCTATGGGGTTGTAAAGAGGCATGACTGAGTGACTGACATTATCTATTAGTAATTAAAAACTACTTAACAAGCTTAATTGTTGCTAGTGACATTATAAAATTATATTAAATATTAACAAATCTATAGCATTAGCAACACTACATTTTTTAGTAAGTTCTAGCTCTATCTGAAGTTTTGGTACCTAGGTCTGAGTGGAGAGTTGAAATACACCATAGCTTTAAGCAGCCTAACAGTAATAATTTAACAATTATTAGATGCAAAGGAAGGGTTGAAGGATCAAGTTCAAGAAAAGCTTAAGAGAGCAAGATTCATAACCAAAGCTAAAGCACCAGGCTGAGAAATGACACAATAAATCTGTCATTGTTGTAAAATTATGATTATAGAGCTAACCCAACTAATGTCATTTTTTATAGACAAGTTTAGAATCAAAAATGAGGAGTAATTTATCTTTCTTTTTTGCTTAAAAAGCAGAGAAATTCGTTTGTGTCACACCTCATCAAATCTTCTACATCAAGCAACATCATGTTGAACAAGATCATTCTACTGCTGTCTCTTCAGATAAGTCTCCTAGGAACCACTTTTGGTGGGAATGTTCTGATTTGGCCAATGGAAGGTAGTCATTGGCTAAATGTTAAGATAATTATAGATGAGCTGATTAAAAAAGGGCATAATGTGACTGTCCTAGTTGCTTCTGGTGCACTTTTCATCACACCGACCACTAACCCATCTCTGATATTTGAAATATACGAGGTACCCTTTGGCAAAGAAAGAATAGAAGGAGTGATCAAGGACTTTGTTTTGACCTGGATGGAACACAGACCATCCCCTTTAACCATCTGGAGATTCTATCAAGAGATGGCCAAAGTCATCCAGGACTTCCACATGGTGTCCAGAGAAATCTGTGACAGTGTTCTCAAAAATGAAAAGCTAATGGAAAAGCTGAAGAAAAGCAAATTTGAGGTCTTGGTATCAGATCCTGTCTTTCCTTGTGGTGATATAATAGCTTTAAAATTGGAAATACCGTTTATCTACTCCTTGAGATTTTCTCCAGCCTCAACAGTGGAAAAACACTGTGGGAAAGTACCATATCCTCCTTCCTATGTTCCTGCTATTTTATCAGAACTCACCGACCAAATGTCTTTCACTGACAGAATAAGAAATTTCATTTCCTACCATCTACAGGACTACATGTTTAATACTCTGTGGAAATCGTGGGATTCCTACTATAGTAAAGCTTTGGGTATGTTACATTTTTTATTATTTAAGTTTGAACAAACAGAGCTTTGTATGACTTCTTCTCTGTTTCCCTATGGCTATTCTTATTCAATCCTACATATTGATTACTATCTATTACTATCATTTGCTATCAAAAATGAAGATAAAAGACACCATGCTTTGGAACTACAATGTACTGTTTTCTAATTTTATGGACTTGATGATACCAAATAAGTTCTTTTATGAATAACATTTTGTGACAAATGCCAAAGTTTAAAAATAGGATTAAATTCTCATTTAGAAATTTTATTGAAAACAGAAATTGCCTAGAAACTCTAGTGGGATGTGGAAAAACCTGGAAGAAATTAAGCTTTCTACAACCCCATTACCAGTATAAACATTTGTGCGTGTGTGTTTAAAAACATTATATGTTTATGAAAATGTTTGATTGTTGCACATAGACTTCCTACGGTATACTAGACACTCTCTAGATAGAGAGGTTGCAACAAGGGCTTAGGTCAAGTTCCTGGCTTCAAGGATTTTACAATCAAGCAGAGAAACCAGACATAAAAATGAATATTTACAGTATAAATGATATGAGTAATGGGAATATGTATAAAGGACAGAGATAGCGTTAGATTGGCCAAAGAAGTTTCTTCAGGTTCTCTAATGTCTTACGGCAAAAATATAAAGGAGACAGGTGGTATGTGACAAGAGAGGCATTCTAAAAAACTTCACAGTTGAGATGTTCCATCTCAAAAGGAAATTTCAGGAATTTTCCTGAAAACTAAGTGTAGGGAAAGAAGCAATGTGCCCTATACTGAGGAGTCTTAAAACAGCATACGTGTGCTGGATATTACTGTTGGGTCGGTCTTCGGTATTCATGAAGGTCAAAATGTAAAAGTCAGGAAGCATGAGGAATAACTGTGGAGATGTCAGGACAGCAAGAATAAATTTATTCAATATGTATTTACAAAGCCTCTAGCATGTTATGCTAAAAATTTTGGTTTTTAGCTAATAAGTAGTGGGAAAGTTTAAAGAAATGCATTATGATTGGACTGGATTTTATGTAAAATATTTAGATAGTTGTGGACCTCGAATGGAAGCTTGTTAGACTTAGGCCATTGCATCATTCCTGGAAAGATATGATAAGAGCAAGAAAGTGAAGTAGCTTATAAACAGAGAAAAGCAATGCAGATAATGCATTTAGGAGAACAGGCTCATAATAACCAGTTTTCAGTCAGGAGTGTGTGACCCTGGAGGTGTAATTAAGCTTCCTTGTACCTGCAGTTATTTATCCAGATAAGAGGGCTACTGAAAGAAATAAATGAGTTAACATATAAAAGGATTTTAAGTGAGTGTTTGGGAGCTAGTGACCAATCAATTTTATTAGGTAAAATTAATGAGCTGATAATTGATTGGTGTGGAGTATTAAGAAGGATGAGAAAGAGATTCATATTGTTTATTCTTCAAATACTAACTGACACGCATGCGTGCTTAGTGGTGTCAACTCTTTGTGACCCCTTGGACTGTGGCCCACCAGGCTCCTCTGTCCATGGGAATCTCCAGGCAAGAATACTGGAACGGCCTGCCATTTCCTTCTCTGGGGATCTTTCTGAGCCAGGATTCAAACCTGTGTCTTTGACGTTTCCTGGAGTGGCAGGTGGATTCTTAACTAGTGAGCCACCTGGAAAGCCTGATATAATTGACATATAACATTAATTAGCTTCAGATATGCAGCATAATGATTTGATATTTGTATATATTGCTAAATGATCACCACAATGAGTCTGGTTAACATCAGCCAGCACATAGTTACAATGTTTTTCCCTTGAGATATTAATTTAAAACATCAACTCTTTCAGCAAATTTCAAATATGCAATGCAGTTCATTATTAACTAAAGTCACCATGCGGAGAAGGCAATGGCAGCCCATTCCAATATTCTTGCCTGGAGAATTCCATGGATGGAGCGGCCTGGTGGGTTACAGTCCATGGGGTCACAAAGAGTTGCACACGACCGAGCGATTTCACTTTCACGTTTCACTTTCATGTGTTGGCAACCCATAAAGTGGCAACCCACTTCAGTATTCTTGCCTGGAAAATCCCAGACATAGAGGAGCCTGGTGGGCTGCTATCTATGGGGTCGCACAGAGTCGGACACGACTGATGTGACTTAGCAGCAGCAGGAGCATAGTCACCATACCATGTGTTATATCATCAGGACTTATCTAAATATTTTAAACTGGAAATTTATACCCTCTGATCTCCTTCACCCATTTCATCTACCCTCTACTCTCATCTCTGGCAGCCACCAATATGTTCTACTGTATCTACAACTTAAGGTTTTATTTGTTTTAGGATATAAACATAAAAATATTGTATGATATCTGTCTTTTTCTGTCTGAGATTTTGCTTAGCACAATGTCTTCATGGTCCAAGGCCCATCCATGTTGTCATTTGGGATTTTCTCCTTTGCTGTGCCTAAATAATATACCACTGTGTGAGTGTGTGTGTGTGTGTAACCAAGACATGAAAATAACATCAATGAATAAATAAAAATGTGATATCATGTGTAGCTATTGTAGATGCTGCTGCAATTAACAGGGACCATAGAAATTTTTTGAAATTAGAAATAAACAAAAACAAGAGAATGGGTAAGACTAGAGATCACCTCAAGAAAATTAGAGATACCAAAGGAACATTTCATGCAAAGATGGCCTCAATAAAGGACAGAAATGGTATGGATCTAACAGAAGCAGAAGATATTAAGAAGAGGTGGCAAGAATACACAGAAGAACTGTACAAAAAAGATCTTCATGACTCAGATAGTCACGATGGTGTGATCACTCACCTAGAGCCAGACATCCTGGAATGTGAAGTCAAATGGGCCTTAGGACGCATCACTATGGACAAAGCTAGGGGAGGTGATAGAATTCCAGTTGAGCTATTTCAAATCCTAAAAGATGATGCTGTGAAAGCGCTGCACTCAATATGTCAGCAAATTTGGAAAACTCAGCAGTGGACACAGGATTGGGAAAGGTCAGTTTTCATTCCAATCCCAAAGAAAGGCAATGTCAAAGAATGCTCAAACTCCCACACAACTACACTCATCTCACAGGCTAGTAAAGTAATGCTGAAAATTCTCCAAGCCGCGGCTTCAGCAATACATGAACGATTAACTTCCAGATGTTTAAGCTGGTTTTAGAAAAGGCACAGGAACCAGAGATCAAACTGCCAACATCTGCTGGATCATTGACAGAGAAAGAGAGTTCCAGAGAAACATCTATTTTTGCTTTGTTGACTATACCAAAGCCTTTGACTATGTGGATCACAAAACTGTGGAAAATTCTGAAAGAGATGGGAATACCAGACCACCTGACCTGCCTCTTGAGAAACCTGTATGCAGGTCAGGAAGCAACAGTTAGAACTGGACATGGAACAACAGACTGGTTCCAAATAGGAAAAGAAGTACGTCAAGGCTGTATATTGTCATCCTGCTTACTTAACTTGTATGCAGAGTACATCATGAGAAACTCTGGGCTAGAGGAAGTACAAGCTGGAATAAAGATTGCTAGGAGAATTATCAATAACCTCAGATATGCAGATGACACAACCGTATGGCAGAAAGTGAAGAACTAAAGAGCCTCTTGATGAAAGTGCAAGAGGAGAGTGAAAAAGTTGGCTTAAAGCTCTACATTCAGAAAACTAAGATCATGGCATCTGGTCCTATCACTTCATGGCAAATAGATGGGTAAACAGTGGAAACAGTGGCTGACTTTACTTTTGGGGGGCTCCAAAATCACTGCAGATGGTAATTGCAGCTATGAAATTAAAAGATGCTTACTCTTTGAAAGGAAAGTTATAACCAACCTAGAAAGTGAAAGTGAAGTCACTCAGTTGTGTCCAAGTCTTTGTGACCCTGTGGACTGTAAACTGCCAGGCTCCTCCGTCCATGGGATTTTCCTGGCAAGAATACTGGAGTGGGTTGCCATTTCCTTCTCCAGGAGATCTTCCCCACCCAGAGATCGAGCCTAGGTCTCCTGCTTTGTAGACAGATGATTTACCGTCTGAGCCACCAGGGAAGTAGCATGACCAACCTAGACAGCAAATTAAAAAGCAGAGACACTACCCTTTGTCAACAAAGGTCCATCTAGTCAAGGTTATGGTTTTTCCAGTAGTCAGGTATAGATGTGAGAGTTGGACTATAAAGAAAGCTGAATGCCGAAGAATTAATGTTTTTGAACTGTGGTGTTAGAGAAGACTCTTGAGAATCCCTTGTTCTGCAAGGAGATCCAACCAGTCCATCATAAAGGAGATCAGTTCTGGGTTTTATTGGAAGGACTGACGTTGAAGCTGAAACTCCAATACTTTGGCCACCTGATGCGAAGAGCTGACTCATTAGAAGAGACCCTGATGCTGTGAAAGATTGAGAGCAGAAGATGTAGGGGACAACAGAGGATGAGATGGTTGGATGGCCTTTCAACTCAATGGACATGGGTTTGGGTGAACTCTGGGAGTTGGTAATGGACAGGGAGGCCTGGCATGCTGCTGGTAATGGGGTCCCAAAGAGTCAGACATGACTGAGAGAGTGAACTGAACTGAACTGAGTCTTCATTTCCTTCAATAAATATGCAGAAGTTGAATTGTTAAGTCATATGGTAGTTCTATCTTTAATTGTTTGAGTAGCCTACATACTGTTTTCAATAATGAGCTGTGCCAATTTATGTT